>JARBWK010000012.1:16511309-16540788 GCA_030556195.1 Anolis apletophallus
AAAGCAGGGTATCCGCAGCAATGCGAATCAATAACAAGGCAAGGTCTTGGTCAGGGCGAGCCAGACTAGGCTCCGTGATTCACTCCGGCTTTCACGCCCTTCAGATCAGACGTGGCCGGAGAACTGAGGATCAGTTCCCACGGGGCCATTCTTAATCCTTCGGCCGGGCCCCGACGATCTAGGGCCCGGCGTCTCAGTCTCTACTTTCCGAACGGTGACGGTCTAGGGACAGATGCCAGCTCCTCCTGCCCTGCTCTATGTCCCTGCGTCTGTTATGGGAACGGCCCCGCTCTTCAGTTCAGTATCGCTATCTCCTTGAGAAGCAGCCTCCCGAACTTTCCCAGTCGCTGGCCTCCATCTGCTGCTCGGCCAGGTCCTGGGAACCTCGGCCGTTTGGGAATTCATAACTATCTCCGCTATCTGCTTCGCTGCCTCCCATCTCCACCTGGTCCGCTCCTTCCCCGGGAGAATGCTCCACTCGAAATCCCAGGCTAAACTCTCTGCAGGTGGACTGAGCAAAGGCACTGCTGACCAATCTTGCTCTGGGCCTTCCAGCTCGTCCTCCGAGTCCCCTTCAGCCTGTGCGGGTCCCAATGGCATCGGGACCCCGGCGCCTCACCCCCTCCCATTGGCACGAACGGGCCCATGGGTGCTACAAAAAGTCAACAAAAAAGTTTTCTTTATGCAATAGATTCACCGGTATTTCTTTATCCAAAGACCTCCGAATCAAAGAACTGAAACAACTGACATTGTCCAAAGTAAAAAAAGATGTCCTGTATTGTGTGATGCCCGGCCTCTAAGCCAGACCTGGACTTCAGCCTCATCTATTGCACTTGCCAAGGCCTCTGAGAGTTGGCACAAGGCGAGACAAAAAAGAAGAATGAATCCATTTCACACAGAAGCAGAATATGCAACACTCACTGACTACTGCATTCGTCAGGCAATATGCAGCCTCAAGATTGGACAGACCTAATGAAAGCAAAGAAGCTTGACTTTCTGCTTTTGTTTAATCTCCAGCTCTTCCACCCGCTATCATTCAGTTCTGTCTTTATTCCCTTCTTTCCAAGATATATTTCAATGAGCTCAGAACAGCACATATGGACCTTCTTCATACATTTTATCCTCACAGCAGTGTTGTGAGGCATCATGAACTGAGAGACAAACAAACAGGGATATTCACTGAATTTCATGACTCTATAGCAGGGCTGCTCAAGTAGTCGATCGCGATCGACCAGTCGATCTTCGGGCCTCATCCAGTCGATCTTCGGGCCTCACCAGGGCTATCGCAGGATGGGGTGCTTCCGCGCAGTGCGCCAGCCAACCGCACAGTGCGTCAACCACACCTACCCTCCTCCTTTGCTCTGCTGCATTTTTCCTCTTTCCCTCCTCCCTCCAAAGGCACCATGGGTAAAGCTTGATTCTTGTGTAGTGGTTAGATTGTTAGAGTCAGACCTAAGAGTCCCAAATTCAAATGAAAGCAGACAGACCTTTCAGCTGCAAGGCCATTAATTGCTATGCGGACAATAAAATATGCAGTAATGCATCCAAACAGTTCCTTCTCCCACCCTGACATAATTCCACAGATATAAACAGGCAGAATGAAAACAAACAGACCTTTCAGCTGCAAGGCCATTAATTACTATGCAATGTGGACAATAAAATATGCAGTAATGCATCCAAACAGTTCTTTCTCCCACCCTGACATAATTCCACAGATATAAACAGGCAGAATGAAAGCAGACAAACCTTTCAGCTGCAAGGCCATTAATTACTATGCAATGTGGACAATAAAATATGCAGTAATGCATCCAAACAGTTCTTTCTCCCACCCTGACATAATTCCACAGATATAAACAGGCAGAATGAAAGCAGACAAACCTTTCAGCTGCAAGGCCATTAATTACTATGCAATGTGGACAATAAAATATGCAGTAATGCATCCAAACAGTTCTTTCTCCCACCCTGACATAATTCCACAGATATAAACAGGCAGAATGAAAGCAGACAGACCTTTCAGCTGCAGTTTGGTCAAGCAGACGAACTTCTCACAGTTGCAGATGCGTTGGTAGAAAATGGCTGCCAAAGCCTGCTTCTGTTTGTCCTCCCTCATGGCTCGTCTTCGCGCACCGCCGCACGGTCCAAGTGCGCATGCGCGGGCCGGGCAGCCGCCCCCTCCTTTGCTCTGCTGCATTCCTCCTCCCTCTCTCCTTCTCAGGCCACGCTGAGACATCCCAGAGGCAGGATGGGGTGGTTCTGCGCCTCTTGAACGCCAGCCACACAGCGCGCCATCCATGCCCTCCCCCTCCTTTGCTCTGCTGCATTCCTTCTCCGTCCCTCCTTCTCAGGCCACACTGAGTCGTCCCGGAGCAAAGGAGGGGGCGGGGATGGATGGCGCACTGCGCGGCTGGTGTTCCGCCCGCAGGCGCAGAAGCACCCCATCCTGCCTCTGGGATGACTGAGCGTGGCCTGAGAAGGAGGGAGGGAGGAGGAATGCAGGAAAGGAAGGGGCGGGCGCCCAGCCGCGGCATGCACACTGAACCGTCTTGCGGGGCAGGTAAAAAAGACAAGCGACAAGGACAAAGAAGCAGGCTGTTCTGTTCATCTGTTTGACCAAATTGCAGCTGAAAGGTCTGTCTGCTTTCATTCTGCCTGCTTATATCTGTGAAATTATGTCAGGGTGGGAGAAGGAACTGTTTGGATGCATTACTGCATATTTTATTGTACACATTGCATAGCAATTAACGGCCTTGCAGCTGAAAGGTCTGTCTGCTTTCATTTGAATTTGGGACTCATAGGTCTCACTCTAACAATCTAACCACTACACAAAAATCAAGGTTTACCCATGGTGCCTTTGGTTCTTTGGCTTAATTCAGCAGAAGCAGTTGTTGGTTATGCCATACAGGGAGTAGCAAATCCACTCTTAGGTTCACCACCACTCCATCCATAGGTACTATTTGATTAAGAGAGGGTCAATTTTGATGTTTTATACTGTTTTTTATCAGTGACATTGAATTGTTGCCAACACTCATTCCACCAGATCACTGCGCTCCGAAGAGCTAAATCCCCTGGTCACCCCAAATGTGAGGACCTACCATCTGTCCGCAACCCGCCGCCGGGCTTTCTATGTTGCAGCCCCTACCCTGTGGAACACACTGCCCGCCGGCATCCGTGCCACCCAGGGCCTTCTCCCGTTCAGGAGAGCAGTTAAGACATTGCTGTTCCAACAAGCCTTCGGAGTTAGCTAAACTGTAGCTCGCGCCACCTAGCTGACAGCCCACGGCGACTCCATTTGCTGTTTCAACTTGTTCTAATTCTAATTCTATTCTAATGGTATTACTGTGGTTTATGAGATATCTGACAATTGTATTTTACGAACTGTTGTAAGTCGCCCCGAGCCGTTGGGGGGGGGGGGCACAGACAAATGCGAAATAATAAATAAATAATAAATAATAAACACTGTGAACCACCTGAGTTCCCTTTGGGATTGAGAAGGATGGTAGTCAAATACCGCAAATAAATAAATAAATAATACTCTGAGTTATATGGCTCTCCCAGTGCCAAAACTCTGAAGGGATGGGATTGAGAACACAGCTGCGCTGGGCAGGGCACGTCTCTAGGATGGAGGACCACTGCCTCCCAAAGATACTACTCTATGGTGAACTCGCCACGGGTCAGCGCAAGAGAGGCGCCCCAAAAAAGAGATATAAGGACTCCCTGAAACAACATCTCAGGCTCGGCCAGATTGATCACCAACAATGGTCCACCCTGGCCTCACATCGGGAGGCATGGAGACGCATTATCCACAATGCTGTGGCCTCTTTCGAGAAGTCACGCCAAATGGGTCTCGAAGAGAAACGACAACGCAGAAAGAACCGCAACTTGGAAACAACATCACCCAAGGAGACTTTTGCTGTGCTTTCTGCAACTGAACTTGCCTATCTCAGATTGGCCTTTTTAGTCACCAACGCACTTGTAAAAAGCGTGAGATGAGTCCTTCCTAAGAATCTTCGTTCGCAAAGTAATGCCGAGAGAGACCAATCCCCATAGGTGTTGGTTAACTGAGAGTCTACTGTATATAGATTAATTGACAAATTGCAGTGGAACTGTAAATCCCAAAAATAGATGGTTTGAAGGAACCATACTTGTTTCACATAGCCAGTGGTGAAGATTGCTGGGAACTGCGATCCAACAACATCTTGAATACCCCAATTTTCTCATTACCATTCTAGACACTGACTACAGAGCAAATACGCACTTTATGCAAACATTGCAAAGTTTCTTTTTATACATATACTATGAAATGCTGAACAGAGATGATATATTTAAAGATCTAAAACATGAACCTTTTGGATATTAATATTTCTCTACCTTTGATGTCTTACCAGGTACCTCAAACTGTCAGTATTTTCCCCCCAACCAGACAGTTTTAAGCTTCAAGAAAGAAAGGTATAAATAATTGATTAACAGCGGTTGATTTCCTGCTCCATCCTGGTTTCTTCCCTTCTGTCTTTTAGTTTACCTCTCCTCCTCCCAAATGCTTTCATTTTCTTGTAAATATGGCTTAGACTTGTGCTTCTGAAAACTGCATCTTTTCTAATTTTTTGGGTAAAGTGAATTGTTAATTGTGACGATCCCGAGGGAGATGTCGGGTCACTGTGGCAGGGTAGGGCTTTGGTGAAATCCCACTGCTGCCACCAATATGTAACGACCTAGACACCAATTGTAAGGACCTAGGTCCAATTATACCAACTTGGTCCACCCTAATTACTAAAATGCCGCCACCAACCTAATGCTATTAGGATTTTATAAAATTAAATATGATCACCAGCTAGGCTCCTAATGAAATCATTAACTGAGAGGATTCTAAGGAGAGGAAGAACGATGGAGACTTTCTTCACAGTGAACAGGAAAGAATTTATTAAACTAAAACAGGCTTTACAATAAGGCACAGATCTTGATGGTTTACTTCTACTGAGGCAACGAGCGTACGGTTACAGATAAACTGGTTACAGATAAACTGTGCTGGAGCGTATGGTTACAGAAAAGGTTTCGCTAAAGCTTAGATCTTCCACAATTCCAGTCAGTGCTAAAACTTGACTAAAAATATTGTACTGTCACCCTAATACTAAAACTAGTGGTGAACCAGGTTTCCAACCAGGAACTTTTCTACACTAAAAGTCCCCTGAGTCTTGTCTGACGGGGTTAGCTAACTACTGCTAACTCCCCAGTCCCAGAGCCCACCTGCCTCTCTAACCCAGAGACTGCAAGGTGTTTTGTCTGACTATTCCAAGTCAGCCCTACTGGCTCTAAACTATAAGTGTCACCCCAAGCTCTTTGGATGTATCACTATAGAAACAGACTATATCAGAACAACAGCTGAGGCTTGGATGTTTCTGCTCCAAAGCCTCGCTCAAGACTCAACTTTCCTGTCAGGATTTCTCCCTCCTAGACAGCATAACTCCTCCCCCTTGGCTCTCAGCCAATCTCCTGGGAGACTTTGTAACTAGCCAGAGAAACTCTAAAGCCACGCCCCCTGTCTCTGGCAACTACCTTCTTCTAATGGCTGCTGTGTGGATCTCCCTTCCTAAGATGGATGCCAGCTATTCTAACCAGGGAGCCAAACTGCCTCACAGGCTTCGGCCTGCCCAGAATGGGTGAGTCCTTACATTAATCATACTCAAAGAATTGGAAAATATCACACGTGTCCTCTGGTCCAACCCCCTGCCAAGAAGGGATGCACAGTCAAAGCACTCCCATCCCTGTAAATAGTCGTCCAGCCTCTGTTTAAAAAATCTCCAAAGAAAGAGCCTCTATAACTTTGTGGCAGCATATTAAACTGCTGAACAGCTCTTACTATCAGGAAGCCCTTCCTAATGTCCAAGTGAAATCTCTTTCCCTGCAATTTCAGTCCATTGCTATGGATCCTAGTCTTTAGGGCAGCAGAAAATAAGCCTGCTCTCTCTTCAATATTACATTCTCCCAAATATTTAAACACAGTTTTCCTGTCTTTTTTTAATTTACTTATTTATTTTTATTTATTTGTTCGATTTCTTGGCCGCCACTTCCAGGTGGCTCGGGGCGGCTCACAATTCAAACAAAGAACACAGCGGATAAAACATTTAGCATTAAAAGATTAAAACAGTAAAACATTTACAACAGTAATTGGCTTAAGTTGTCAGATATGGTTAGGCCAGCTTAGCATGCGAAGGCCAGCCGGAACAGCCAGGTCTTACAGGCTTTCCGGAAAGCCAAGAGATCACAGAGTGACCTGGTCTCCAGTGGTAAGGAGTACCAGAGTGTAGGAGCCATAATGGAGAATGCCCTCCTCCTCGTAGAGGTGAGGCGATAGACTTTGGCACTCGGGATAAGGAGAAGATCCTGGTCTTCTGATTTCAGTGATCTCATGGGACAGTATGGGGTAAGGCGGTCCCTCAGGTACACTGGCCCCAGACCATATAAGGCCTTAAAGGTCAAAACCAATACTTTGAAGGTGATCCAGAATTCAACAGGCAGCCAGTGCAGTTCCTGCAGGATAGGCGTGATGTGATGGCTCACAGGCATGCCTGAGAGCACCCGAGCTGCAGTGTTCTGCACCAGCTTAAGTTTCCGGGTCACTGACAGAGGTAGGCCAATGTAAAGAGCATTACAGTAGTCTAACCTTGAGATGACCGTTGCTTGGATCACCGAGGCCAAGTCACATCGGGACAAGTAGGGGGCCAACTTCTGAGCCTGGCAGAGATGGAAAAACGCAACCCAGCTGACCATGGAGACGTGAGTCTCCATAGAAAGCCAGGTGTCCAAATGGACTCCAAGGCTTTTTACTGATGACGATGAGCATAAAGCCACGCCGTCCAGGGTTGGAAGCTGGAGTTCCCCGCTGCCCGGGCAACCTAGCCAGAGGATCTCCATTTTTGCTGGATTCACCTTCAACCTACTGGCTCGCAGCCAGTCAGTGACGGCTTCGAGGCAAAGATGTAAATTATTAGGTACAGAGTCGGGCCGGCCTTCCATTCTCAGAATGAGCTGAGTGTCATCAGCATACTGATGATACTCAAGCCCAAAGCTGCGTACCAGCTGGGCAAGTGGTCCCAAGTAGATGTTAAATAGAGGGGAAAGGATGGCCCCCTGGGGAACCCCACAAATCAGGGGGGAACCCCGAGAGACCACCTCCCCCCCCCCCTCACTCCAGGAGGAATCTTTTCTTCCCTAAGATAAACCTATCCAGCTCCCTACGCCGCTTTTCACAGTGTTAGCTTCCAGACCTTTAACCATTTTGTTTGTCCTTTTCAGGCCACTTTCTAGCTTGTCAATGCTCTTGAATTGTGGTTCCGAGAATTGGACACAGTTTTCCAGGTGAGTTCTGACCAAAGCAGAATAGCTTTACTATTACTTTCCTGGACACTATACACTATACTCCTATTGAGGCTTTTTTAGTTACCACATCTCACTGTTGACTCATGTTCTGCTTGTGGAATTCTAAGACTCTTAAATCCATTTCATATGTATATATTTATTTCTTTACGACATTTTTATTTATTTATTTATTTACATCATTTATATTTTGTCCTTCTCACCTCTCAGGGGACTCAGGGTGGATCACAATGCACATATACAGGCAAACATTCAATGCCATAGACATACAACATATATAGACAGACAACGAGCTACACAGTTGGTCGAGAGCTCACTCCAACCCAGGTAGGCCTCAAATTCATGACCTTCTGGTCAGTAGAGATCTTATGCAGCTGACTCCCAGCCAGCTGCGCCACATTCCCGGTGCCGCCCTTCTTACCCCGAAGGGAACTCAGAGCAGCTTACAAGTAAAATGTAAATACAATATATTATATTATTGCCATAGCACAATATTAATATTATATATTACATTCATTGTACTATAACATTATACTGCAATATTATTAGTAATATTACATGTAATATAAAAGATATAATTTTAATATCTTATTAGTAGTAGTAGTATTATATTGTATTGCGTTATAATATTATCAATATTATATGTATATACAATATATTATGTTACATTTTATTATATTATATTCACAGTGCAGGTGGCAAGATGAAACTGCCTTCCTGGCCCCTCTCTTCACTCTGATCTCAGAGCAGAGGTTGGTGCTTTTTTTGGGGGCTCCCAACCGATGATCCTGGAGGCAAGATGGAACTGCCTTCCTGGCCCCTCTCTTCACTCTGATCTCAGAGCAGAGGTTGGTGCTTTTTTTGGGGGGGGGGCTCCCAACCGATGACCCTGGAGGCAAGATGGAACTGCCTTCCTGGCCCCTCTCTTCACTCTGATCTCAGAGCAGAGGTTGGTGCTTTGGGGGCTCCCAACCGATGATCCTGGAGGCAAGATGGAACTGCCTTCCTGGCCCCTCTCTTCACTCTGATCTCAGAGCAGAGGTTGGTGCTTTGGGGGCTCCCAACCGATGACCCTGGAGGCAAGATGGAACGGCCTGGCTGGCCCCTCTCTTCACTCTGATCTCAGAGCAGAGGTTGGTGCTTGGGGGGGGGGCTCCCAACCGATGACCCTGGAGGCAAGATGGAACTGCCTTCCTGGCCCCTCTCTTCACTCTGATCTCAGAGCAGAGGTTGGTGCTCAGAGCAGAGGGGGGCTCCCAACCGATGACCCTGGAGGCCTGGCTGGCCCTTTCTTCACTCTGATCTCAGAGCAGCGGTTGGTGCTGGGGGGGGGGGGCTCCCAACCGATGACACTGGAGGCAAGATGGAAGTGCCTTCCTGGCCCCTCTCTTCACTCTGATCTCAGAGCAGAGGTTGGTGCTTTTGGGGGGGGACTCCCAACCGATGACCCTGGAGGCAAGATGGAACTGCCTTCCTGGCCCCTCTCTTCACTCTGATCTCAGAGCAGAGGTTGGTGCTTGGGGTGGGGGGCTCCCAACCGATGACCCTGGAGGCCTGGCGCCTCTCTTCACTCTGATCTCAGAGCAGCGGTTGGTGCTGGAAGGGGGCTCCCAATCGATGACACTGGAGGCAAGATGGATGTGCCTTCCTGGCCCCTCTCTTCATTCTGATCTCAAATGTACTATTATTCAACCAGGTAATATCCAGCCTATATATGTGTGGTTTGAATAGAGTGGTACAATTACTTCCCTTGATCTGTAGACACTATATTGCAATCAACCTAGCTTCATAGATATCTTTGCAGGTGTAAATGTCCTTGACAGATAATGCTATGAATACTCTTTTCCTCTTTAGTCTATTTCTCATAAAAGCTTATACCAGTGTATCACTGCATCCTAATCACAAGACTCATCCTACCAGTGATGTCTATTATATCATATTTACATTGCTGTTTGAAGAGTTCAAGATCATCTTCTTTATTTCCTATTTTTATTCAGAAAAGCATAGATAGATATAGATATAAATATAGATATAAATATAGACATGTTGTTACACAAGAATAATAGAACTTGCAAGCAAGTTTTCAAAGGTTATATGTCGCAACTCAGAGAGTCTTAAAGAGCCAAGCCCAATACAGTTCAAAGTAAAATTTAAACACAAAATATGGCCAAAAAGAGCCAAAAACACTTAAGCTTCAGTGTGAGATTGGAAATAACAAAACCTAGTGGAAAAACTGGCCAAAATAGTTTTTAACACAAAACCCAGATTATATTCCCCTTTAACCTGGATTATATTTCCCTATAACCCGGATTAAACTCAAAAAACGCAGAGTAAAAAAGAAAAAGCACACAAAAACAACTGCAACAGTGTCGTCATCAATGGGAGATGGCAAAGAGTGAAGAGACGTCACAACGGTCCAGAGGTTGCAAACGGAAAGGCAGCAAGAGCATGGTCCGGAGTCAAAGCAAGGAGAAGCAGCAACGTAGTCAAGGTGAGCCAGCGTCAGGGTGAAAGGAAGCAGCAACAACAATACGCCAATCCGGGTCAAAACGAGGAGGAAACAGTAGTGATGATAAACCAATCCAGGGTCAGCACACAAGCAGGTAGCAGCAACTAGCACACAGGGGAGCAAATACGGTGTAACCAAAGGGGACACAAAATGCGGAACCCAGCCTATACAATACCCAAGTCCACAGAGATAGATCAGGATCCAAACTCATGTCCAAAAGGCAGTACCCAGTAATACTGGAACTCAGCACAGGACACGGGCACCTAGCAACACCTTGCCAACTGCAAGGAACCCCATAATCCAAACCTTATTTTATTCACAGATCCTCATCAGAGCTGGAACGAGCCAACACCTCTTCATTGGCCCTCTCAGCTGCCCTTGCAGCTTCACGTGCAGTCCTTTGTCTATCCTACCAAGCACTCCTTCTCCTGCCACGACTTAGCTCACCCGAAGAGAATGTTTGGTCATCGGAACTCCAATTCCCACCCCAGAAACCCCCAGAAACGTATCACTACTAGTTGGCTCTACACAAACATCTTGCACTTCCTGTACAATCCATATCACTGGACCAGACCTGGGCACTTCATGGCCCGCGGGCCACATGCGGCCCGCCATCCGATTCTGACCAGCCCGCGTAAGGGCCCCAGCAGGCAGGCAAGCAGAGGGGCCAACAGAGGGGAAGGGAAGAGGGAGAAGAGGAGGAGGCCAGGAGCAAGCACTGCCGCAGAGCATGCCTTCACTCTCCTCCTCTTCCTCCCTTCCCTTCCGCCTCGTGCGCTCCCCCTACCTTGCGCTCTCTCCCCCTTTCTTCTGCCTCGCTCTCTCTCCCCCTCCCTTCTCTTCTGCCTCGCGCTCATTCCCCCTGTGACAACCCCTTGTTGACTGGCCTCAGACTGGACAATCTTTCGCAATCCAAACTGCTAACCCTAAATGCAAGGGGGCCTCGAAGTTACCTCAGCAACTTCTGTCTTATGGCAGGGTAGACTATCTCCCCACTAACCATTGAATTGCAGAGACTTTAAATTTCTCAGTAACCACTTGACCACACTGCCACCATTTGTCTGTCTGACCACTGACCTTGAGGGCCACCACCAATAAAAGAACTAACAGAGGTGTTTTTCTTTTAAGATGTAAATAATTTATTATGACACAAATGGGTACAAATCTTGATTGGTTTTATACTTCCTCAGAGGCACAAACTTATTCTGTTACACAAAACACAATGGGGATATTCTATAGGGTTTCCACTAACCCTCTATAAACCCCTGGACTCTTCCGTCTTTAACTAGGGTCTCTACACCCATAAAACTGGACTGCTCTCTTGCAGACCTTAAGACCAACTAAAGACTGAACTGTTCTCTTACAGTCCCAGCCTCCCAAAAACTAAAACAAAACAAACTCCTCCCCCTCTCATGGCAGTTGGCTTCCAACCGCTCTTCACCAACTGTAAAATTCATACCTTGAACATTCTAAAAGGCTCTGGCCCTGGTTGCTATGGCGACAGCTCTTCAGAGCTTCTGCCAAGCCTCCCTTCTGTTTCACCCACAGCAACAATTCATAGAATATTCCTTTGAACTACACAAAACAACATACATTTAACATATGTTATACAACATTTACACACAAATAATCGACATCATTACACCCCCTTCTCTGTTGGTCTCATGAGAGTTCAGTGTGCCAAGTTTGGTTCAATTCAATTGTTGCTGGATTTCAGGATGCTCTTCCATTGTGGGTTAACTATAAATTCCAGCAACTACAATTCCCAATTGTCAAGCTCTATTTTCCCCAAACTCCACCAGTGTTCACATTTGGGCATATTCAGTATTTTTGCCAAGTTTGGTCCTGATCCAACATTGTTTGAGTCCACAGTGCTCTCTGGATGTTGGTGAACTACAACTCTCAAACTCAAGGTCAATGCCCACCAAACCCTTCTAGTGTCCCTGACTTTGATGCACTTGTTAAAGACTAACAGAGACTTGATTTCTCTCACTGAATAAGAAAAAAAACCTGAATAGCACTAAATGAGGTGATTAAACCAAAAAAATGTAGGCAATGTTTTGTATGTGTCTGTAGAAAGCCAAGCACCTCTTTCCAGGAATAAGTGAAACTCAACATATGCTTTGAAGCGAATGTGACTGAAAATGATCATTAATATAATAAAATCACAAATGATACAAATGTTCACATTTTGTTAACCGTTGTTTTGTAAAATTTTAGTGAATAAATGTCATTTTCCCTATGACAACCTCTTTTTTTCATTGCTCATTACATATACGTTTATCAGTCTTATTAATATATCAAAAACGCGATGTGGTGCCTTTTTATTATTATGAAAGAAATTCAATTGATATTATGTAGAATGTAGTTTAGCCTTTAGGTGCGGCCCTCCAAAATATTTTTTGGTTCTCGTGTGGCCCCTTGGAAAAAATAATTGCCCACCCCTGCACTAGACACACCTTCAGAATCCCCATCCCCACTTCCCATAGTTGGTTCATCAAGCTCAGATCCATTATCCCCAGAGAAACCCTCAAAGGAATCATCATCAGTTGGTTCACTAAGTATTTGTCGAAGTCTCTTCCTTTCCCTTTCTTCATCTGATTCCTGCTCTCGAGTAACCCTTTTTGCCCTTCTTCGCTCAACCTCCATGCTTTCAGCATCACTCAAGGACTCATCTATGACACTATATGTTTTTAAAGCTACACATCTACATTTAACCTACTATAACTACAAGCTACAACTAAGTACCTATTAAAATAGAGATTGTAAGCACAAAAATCAAACACAACACACTTGCGCCTAACACAAAATTAATCAACAGAAAAAGCAAACCACTAATCTATGAACCTCTCACCCTTTATTTGATTAACATAAGAACATAAGAACATAAGAAGAGCCATGCCGAATCGGGCCTCAGCCCATCTAGTCCAGCATTCTGTGTCACACAGTGGCCCACTAGTTGTACACAGGGATCTCTAGCAGAAAGGAGGGCAAAACCCTCACCTGCTCCCGACCCCCCACAACCAATACCGGGGAAAATCCTGCCTGCCTCCATCAACACAGAGGTGGCACTTGGATGTCCATTTCAGTAGCTACTGATTCCCTTGGTATCTATGAATCTGTCTAATCCTGCCTTGAAGCTGTCCAGGCTGACAGCTGTCACAACCTCCTCTGGAAGTGAGTTCCATAACCCAATGACCCTCTGGGTGAAGAAATATTTCCCTTTATTAGTCCTAACTTTCCTGCCTTGGAGCTTTAGGGAGTGCCCCCTAGTCCTAGTGTTGTGTGACAGAGAAAATATTTTTTCTTTATTCACCTTTTCTATCCCATGCATGATTTTATATACTTCGATCAAGTCACCTCTTAAACGCCGTCTTTCAAGGCTGAAAAGACCAAGGCGTTGCAACCTGATTTCGTAAGGGAGCTGCTCCATCCCTTGGATCATTCTTGTTGCCCTTTTCTGTACCTTTTCCAGTTCCGTTATATCCTTCTTGAGGTGCGGTGACCAGAATTGTACACAGTACTCCAGATGTGGCCTCACCATAGATTTGTAGAGAGGCAATACAACATTTGACGACCTATTTTCGATTCCCTTCCTGATCATGCCAAGCATAGAATTTGCTTTTTTTACTGCTGCTGCGCACTGGGTTGACATCTTCATTGAGCTGTCCACCAAAACCCCGAGATCCCTTTCCTGGTTTGTCTCAGAAAGCTTTGACCCCATCAGTTGACAAGTGTATTTGGGGTTCTTTGCCCCGATGTGCATGACTTTACACTTGTTTAGGTTAAAATGCATTTGCCACTTTGTTGCCCATTCACTCAATTTCGAGAGATCATTCTGGAGCTCTGTACAATCAGTTTCATTTTTAACTTTGTTGTATCTCTTATTCCTCTCCATTGGCGCCCCCTTGCGTACCCTAATGAAGTTGTGAGCCATGCTGGCGGTGGCATAATAGCCACTGGTAGGGCGTCCCATGCCAGACAGGTCACAACCGAAGGGTCTGACAAAGAGCGTCAATGGGCAGAATGGGCAATCACACAATCCTAAATATACACTGGACCAACTATGTGACTAATGTTGCTGTCCTTGAGCAAGCAGGGATCACCAGCATTGAGGCCATGCTATTGAGAACACAGCTGCACTGGGCAGGGCACGTCTCTAGGATGGAGGACCACCGCCTCCCAAAGATACTACTCTATGGTGAACTCGCCACGGATCAGCGCAAGAGAGGCGCCCCCAAAAAGAGATATAAGGACTCCCTGAAACAACATCTCAGGCTCGGCCAGATTGATCACCAACAATGGTCTACCCTGGCCTCACATCGGGAGACATGGAGAAGCACTATCCACAATGCTTCGGCCTCTTTCGAGAAGACACGCCGAATGGGTCTCGAAGAGAAACGACAATGCAGAAAGAACCGCAACTTGGAAACTATTACCCAAGGAGACTTTCTGCTGTGCTTTCTGCAACCGGACTTGCCTATCTCAGATTGGCCTTTTTAGTCATCAACGCGCTTGTAAAAAGCGTGGGATGAGTCCTTCCTGAATCTTCGTTCGCGAAGTAATGCCGAGAGTATCTCTTATTAATCTAATTTCTTCATATGATGTTAGATAGCCACATTTCTACTTTTAATGGCTTTAATTTTTTTTATAAATCTCATAGTTAACAAAGGATTCTATCATGATTATAACAAAACAATATGCCAAGTCTCAATCTTTCTTAAGGTTGGACACATTTTTCTCCTTATTTGCCATAACCAAATTGACAGTCCTCAAATCTCCATCAGCTGTTCTCATAATCCTTCATCTTTCGATCTCCATATTTTCCTTCTTTGTGCATTTGATCCCCCTCTTAGTCGATCATGTCCCTGTATCTCATCTGCAGCGTGCTCAGTTGGTGTAGAATCACATCATGAATCAGTGATGTGATGAAGTTATCCCTCTAGCTGCTTATTAACTGTTCTTTTCTCTTCCACTGTGGGGTTCTTTTCCTATTTGTTCAGTTTTCTCTATAGCATTCAGGCTATTATCTTTAGCACTTAATGAATTACTACTTTCAAAAATACTGCCTTCCTTTTCCACATAAGTCAATTTAAATGTGTAAGGTTATTCTGTATTGTAAAACTCGATGAAATAGGTCAGGCTTTATTTTGGGAAGCTTTCACTGTCATGTTTTGCTTTTGATGCAATCAAGAAATTTATATGTTGAATTTCTTCACTTAGAGCAGTGTTTCTCAACCTTTTTTGAGCCGAGGCACACTTTTGACATTTAAAAAATCCCGGGGCACACCACCAACCAAAATGAAACAAAATGACACTCTAACACAGTAATACATATAGTTAATATGTTTTTAAAAGTATACACTCGGTGTGAAACCTGGGCCTGTTTCAATGAACACAACATAGATATCCTGGCAGAAATCAAAGAGCTTTTGCTAAAGGCTTTCATGGCCAGAATCACCAGGTTGCTGTGAAGTTTTCAGGCTGTATGGCCATGTTCCAGAAGCATTCTCTCCTGACGTTTCAGTCACATCTATGACAGGCATCCTCAGAGGTAGTGAGCTGTTAGAAACTAGGCAAGTGACGTGTATATATCTGTGGAATAATGTCCAGGGTGGAAGAAAGAACTCTTGCCTGCTTTAGGCAAGTGCGAATGTTGCAAATGGCCATGTTGATTAGCATTTAATGGCCTTGCAACTTAAATGCTAAGGGGGACAGGCGGAGACGCCTCCCTGAGGCAGCGAGGACCTTGCTGCCTTGGGGAAGTGCTCCTCATGCCCCCCTCGCCCGTCCCCAATTTGGGAAGGGCGCTGGGGACAGGTGGAGACGCCTCCCGCAGGCCTCGATGGCTCGTTGGGGAAGCTTTTTCGCCCGGCTCTCGCGTCCTTCCGACTTCGGAAGGGCACGGGGCCAGGCGGAAAAGCCTCCCCAGCCCGCGCCCTCCCGCTCCTCCAACCCTCTCCTCTCTCACACACACACACAAGACCTCAGAGCCCGCCTCACCCGGTAGGCTTGGATCCGCCTCCGCCCGCTTGGCCTCCTCCTCCTCCTACAAGCAGCAGCAGGAGGGGGAAGAAAGGCGGGGGAGGGGACGTTTTCGCGGCACACCACGTGCTCTCGCACGGCACACTGGTGTGCCGCGTCACACAGGTTGACAATGACTGACTTAGAGATTCAGAGTTTCCAGACAAATCAAACGTATTTTTTTCTTTTTAAAAACAAAAAAACTTACCATATATACTTGAGTATATGTTGCACCTCAGATCGCGGACAGCCCCCCCTAGATCACACATACCAGGCAGATGCAATAAATGTATTTTTATTTAGAACTAGCTTAGGGACCCGGCGGTGCCCGGGTGAATTGAGAAGTGCAGCAGGATGTAGAGTGGGTCATGGGGGCTCTGTGTGCCAAGTTTGGTCTTGATCCATCAGTATTGGGAGTTGCAGTGGTATCATGAAATGACTGAAGGCAGTGCAAGTCCCATCATCTATGGTCCACCCTCCCCCAAAGTGTAATAGGATGGAGATTGGGTCATGGGGGCTCTGTGTGCAAAGTTTGGTCTGTATTGGTGATTGGATGAGGGTTGCATTGGTGTTAGGAAGTGAATGAAGGTACTTCAAGTCCCATCATCCGTGGTCCATCTCACACAAAACTGCACCAGGATGTAGAGTGGGTCATGAGGGCTCTGTGTGCCAGGTTTGGTGTTCATCAGTCATTGGATTAGGTTTGTAGCAGGATAGGAAAGTGAGGGAAGGTACTGCAAGTCCCATCATCCATGTTCTGCCACTCTCCAAACTTCAGTAGGATGTAGAGTGGGTCACTGGGGCTCTGTGTGCCAAGTGTGGTCCTTATCGGTGTTTGTTGGGGGACGCAGTGGTCTGTGGGAACAGAGGAGTGTGAAAGTACTACAAATCCCATCATCCATTGTGAGTCCTCCCCCAAGCCTCACCAGGACGTGAAGGCAGTCATGGGGGTTATGTATGCCAAGTTTGGTCTCGATCAGTAATTTGATGAGGGTTGCAGCGGACTTGGGAAGTGAGTAAGCTACTGCAAGTCCCATCATCCATGGTCCACCCTTCTCCGAACAGCACCAGGACGTAGAGTGGGTAGTGGGAGCTGTGTTTAACAAGTGTGGTCTGTATTGGTCCTTTTTGTTGGGCTCAGTGATCTGTGGGAACCAAAGTGTTTGGAAGTACTACAAATCCCATAATGTGTGGGTCATGTCCCCCGAACCCCACCAGGACGTAAAGGGGGTTAGGGGGGTTATGTGTACCAAGGTTGGTGCAGGTCCATCACCCGCGCTGGTCGCTGTGGCCTGTGAAAGTGGCTTCCAATCAGAACACTGCCACATATCCGTCCTTCCGCCCTCCCGCCCTCCGCACACATACAAACATTCCGCTTTATTAAGGTATACAGATAAGTAATAGTCCAAAGGTTTAAAGATGCAAAGGCAAAATCAAAGCAAATCCAGCGATAGTCCAAAGAGTTCACAAGCTGGCAAGCCAAACTGGCTTAAGTCCCATAGAAGGCAAGCGTGAGTAAGCAAGGCAAACCGCTCCTGCGGTCAACATGAACTTAGAGTCTTGAGCATGAGTCCTTCCAAGCTAAACGCAGCTTCAGGTCTGACTAGAAGGACCTCAGGACAATCTAATAAAGAGAACTATTTTCTATGTGACCAACGCACCCCGTTCCTCAAACTCCAATCTTTTCGGGAGGATCTGATGCTAGCCCTCCTGTCGAATTCCTGCTCATTAGCGGCCCCAGGTGCAGCGCTATCATGTTGGGAAACTCAGTCCTCCCTATCCTCGGAATGCTTGTCTGACAAGGGAGTGGAGAAGTTCTCGTGGGAATCAAGGTCGCTGGGCCTCTCATTGTCTAATTCAGAACTAACTTCCATGGAGTCATCATTATCCACATCTTCAAGCCCATACACATGTAACCATCTATCATCCCAGGCTAATTCTTCAACTGCAGACCCATACCCATCCGGCCACCCCTCATCCCCGATCTGACCCTGATCAGCTGGGACCCCCGGTGTCTGTCTATGGTCCCCAGGATGGAATACCACAGTATAAGCCAACCCAAATATAAGCCGAGGCATCTAATTTTACCACAAAAATCTGGGAAAACATATTGACTCGAGTATAAGCCCAGGGTAAAAAATGCAGCAGCTACTGGTCAATTTCAAAATAAAAAAGATACCAATAAAATTATATTTTTTGGAATATTTTTCATTGAGGCATCAGTAGGTTAAATGCTTTTGAATATTTACATAAAACTGTAATTTAAGATAAGACTGTCCAACTCTGATGAAACCATTATTCTCACCTTCTTCCATGTAAATGTGTTTACGTATCCTTCCAATAATATTAGAGTAAAATAATAAATGTAATCATAATAAGAGTAAAATACGAAATGTAATAAAACAATAATAGATAAAGAAAATAATAGAGTAAAATAATGTAAATATAATAATAATAAATAGAGCAACATAATAAATGTAATAAAATAATACTAATAACAGAGTAAAATAATAAATAACCTTGACTCAAGTATAAGCCGGGGGGAGCTTTTACAGTCTAAAAAAAGGGTTGAAAAACTAGGCTTATACTCGAGTATATACAGTATCTTAAACAGAAAAACCTACAGCTAAGAATTAACCCTGACACAATTGTAGTCATTAGGCATGAGAAAAAAGTTATGAAAATCAAAAGAAATCGTAAGTGATTCGTATGTAATGGGACTTTCTAGTTTATACGCATCACGGCAGCTAACCAGGAAGTAGACTTTATTTTACGGTCCTTGAGGCCAACAATTTGCGTTATGATCGTAATAAATTCTTAAATATTGTACTACTCACTTCTCCCTGTCTTCTCCTCCTCATTTCCTTCCCGCCTTCATTCAGCTTCTTCTTTTTCCCGCATTTCTATGGGGAACTGGAAGTGACGCTGCTGCTAGGCAATGCATTCTGGAAAGTGTAGTCCTCCTCTTTCCTGCTGGCTTCTCTCCCCCTTCTCTTCCTCGTTGCTCTGCCTTGCCCCATCGCAGGGGGCCAACCTCTCTCTCACACACACACACACTTCTCCTCCTCTCTCTCCCCTGCGCCTCTCAGATGCTTCTCCCCTCCCTTCTCTTCCCGTTGCTCTGCCTTGTCCCATCGCAGGGGCCAACCTCTCTCTCTCACACACACACACACACTTCTCCTCCTCTCTCTCCCTGCGCTCTCTCAGATGCTTCTCCCCCTCCTTCTCTTCTTCCCGTTGCTCTGCCTTGCCCCATCGCAGGGGCCAACCTCTCTCTCACACCACACCTCTCTCTCCTGCGCTCTCTCAGATCCTTCTCCCCCCTCCCTTCTCTTCCCGTTGCTCTGCCTTGCCCCATCGCAGGGCCAACTTCAGCCCTCCAGGTAGGTGTTTAGGACTTCAACTCTCACCATTCCTCACAGCCTCAGGCCTCTTCCTTTCCTCTCAGCCTGGGCAAACTTGGGCCCTGCTCCCTCAGGATCGGGTGAGAGAGAGCAGCGAGGAGTGAGGGGGGCTCCTCCTCCTTTTGCTGCTTCCAAGAATAGAATACCCCTCCCTCCCTCCCCCTCCCTCCTTCCTATTTTGAGAGTCCCATCTAGAATTCAGTGTGATTTATTCAAGTTTTGGCCTACAACTCCCAGAAATCCCAGCCAACGTACCAGCTGCTAGGATTTCTGGGAGTTGTAGGCCAAAACCATCTGGAATGCGCATGCTCTGGCATTCGAACTACTAACGAATTTTGTTAGTAATTAAGTTACATTTTAGAAATTTTTGGAATTTTTTTGTAAGTCTTTCTTTTACTAATCAACCCCCCATTTGATTTTAGAATCACCATTTTGGGTTCGAACCATGCCTAGTAGTCATGTGCCTTCCAGTCATGTATGCCTTTTGCGAACTAACTAGACATGATGGTAACCATATCTAGCAACTGTCCTGGTTTGGTCAGAAAGATGGTGATTTATCTTCTGTCTTCCTATTTCTCTTTACGCCTCCCAATCCATACCTTAGTCCTTCGCTTGTTCATGGACTGAGGTATGAATTGTACTGCACTGGGCAGAGGGAGTTGGTTTGGACACAGCTGTCATACAGTGACTGTGGAGCTAAGAGAAAGATTTAGTTTTGGGCAGATTCAATCAAGGCATTTTGAGTTTACATTACTCAATAAATAATAAATTTACTGTTAACCATGTAGTGTCCACATGCACACACAGAATATTCCATTTATTAGTTCCCTCCAAAGATTTTCTGAAGTCGGTATATTTGTTGGGGGGGTGCCTTGGTTAAAATATTAGTTTTTAATATCTTTCCACATTAACAGCTTCACCATCTTTTTGTCTGGTCACATCCTTTTTATTACACCAGTGGTTCCCAAAGTGGGCGTTACCACCCCCTAATGCAGTGTTTCTCAACCTTCCTAATGCCACGACCCCTTAATACAGTTCCTCATGTTGTGGTGACCCGCAGCCATAAAATTATTTTTTGTTGGTACTTCATAACTGTCATTTTGCTATTGTTATGAATCGTAATGTAAATATCTGATATGCAAGATGTATTTTCATTCACTGGACTAAATTTGGCACAAATACCCGATACACCCAAATTTGAATACTGGTGAGGTGGGGGCAGGGGATTGATATTGTCATTTGGGAGTTGTAGTTGCTGGGAGTTATAGTTCACCTACAATCAGAGAACATTCTGAACTCCACCAATGGGGGAATTGAACCAATCTTGTCACACATGACCAATAGAAAATACTGGAAGGGTTTGGTGGGCATTGACCTTGAGTTTTTGTAGTTGTAGTTCACCTACATACAGAGAGCACTGTGGACTCAAACAATGATGGATCTGGACCAAACTTGGCACCAATATTAAATATGCCCAAATGTGAACACTGGTGGAATTTGGAGAAAATAGACCTTGACATTTGGGATCTCTAATTGCTGGGATTTATAGTTCACCTATAATCAAAGAGCACTCTGAACCCCACCAATGATAGAATTGGGTCAAACTTCCCACACAGAACCGCCATGACCAACAAAAATACTATGTTTTCTGATGGTCATTGGCGACCCCTCTGACACCCCCTCACGACCCCCCCAGGGGTCCCGAACCCCAGGTTGAGAAACACTGCCCTGATGGGCGGTGGGGCGATCTAGGAAGGCACTGGAAGGCCCAGGAGAATTTGGGGGGTGCTGAACCCCTGTAAGGGGGCGGTGGGGGCAGTGGCATGAGCCAGGTGACAGGCTACCATCTATATCTGTGTGTCTCTTTCTTCTTCCCTCCTCCTGCTCCCTCCTCCTTTTGCCAAGCAAGGGATAATGATAATACCTTTGGGGTTCCCTTCCAACTGGTTGAGTCTTATAACAACAATAATAATGTCCTTCAACATATTTAGTGGAACGTGGATTCAGTGCGGTAACCAATTTAAAGAAACCGATTGCAAAATAGTCGATCACGATGATTTGAGATTACTGCTGACGAAAAAAGATCCGAGGAGGACTAGATTGGGAGCAGCAGACCAGGTTCATCCTTCTCATTAAGATGATTTCGAATGTTTTAACTTTTTTTGTATTACCTTTCTATTCAAAGTTCAATAAATAGTTTCATAATTTCAAACTTCAATGTTTCTAACTTATAACTTTCTTTATTATATTTTACGAAAAAGGTAGAAATATTAATACATTCTATCTTTCTGTTTAATTGCTATTAAAAAATTTAAAATTAATTTCTAGGGGGGCGGCGAGAAAATTTTTTTCTGGAAAAGGGGCGGTAGGCCAAAAAGGTTTGGGAACCACTGGATTACACTATGGTTTTGGTCAACCAAATGGCGAATATTATGCCAACTTATTGGGTCGATTTAATTAGGATTTGACCCAAAAAAATGACCGCATTTGGCCAAGAAAAAAGTTATTTTGCACCAGGACAATGCAAGGGTGCACACATGTGCAGTTTCCATGGCAACAATCCATGAATTGGGATACAAATTGCTCCCTCACCCGCCCTATTCTCCGGATTTAGCCCCGAGTGACTATTTCTTGTTTCCAAACCTGAAGAAATGACTCGAGATTTGACTCCAACAATGAAATCATCTCACAAACAAATACCTATTTTGATGATCTCGACAAATCATATTTTTTGGAAGGGATAAAAAAATTGGAGAAACGTTGGACAAAGTGTATAGCGCTCAAAGAAGACTACGTTAAAAAAATAAAAAAAAAATAATCCAAAAACCTGTGTTTCATTCAAAAGTCACGGACTTATTGACCCACCCTCGTATGTACAGTGTGCATAAGAATTCATTCAAATTTTTTATCCAATATAGTCCAGCCCTCCAACAGTTTGAGGGACTGTGACCTGGCCCCCTGTTTAAAATGTTTGAGGACCCCTGAATCAGACTATTAAAATTACAGAGAAGGAGGGAGAACTAGAAGAAAGATATCACAAGAGATTCGGTGTTTTCATATGTAAGTGGAGTAAAGAGAGCACGTATTAGGCTCATTTGATTAGGGCCTGCTATTCTCAGTGAAGCCATTTAATGGACTAGATGCAGCTAGCCATATGAAGCTTAAGATACAAGGAGGAATATCAATTCAAAACAACTGCTCGGAACTTTCAACTGGTGAGCGAGTGTCATTTTGTGACATCCATTAATAGTTAGCTGAGGAAAGTATCTTGCAAAAATGTGTGAAATCCAAATCTCATGCTTCTTGTGGACTGCAAAGTGACGTTACGCTGCATGATGTCCTGAAATACACTGCCTTATCAATTTTCTGCAGAATTACTTTACAGTAATAATTTAAATTCACTTTGCTCCAAAAGCCTGAAGACAAATAACATTTCCAAGATAGGAGTAAAAGTAACTTTTGTTACAAACTAGCTGTCCTAATTCTGAAAAAAAAAAACCATTCCAGCTTTCTTCAAAAATTGCATTCCTATTTTAAAGTTGTATCTTCAACCACATGCAGGGGTGTAAAAATGGCAATAAAGTTATTGGATTAATCTAGTTTTGGATGTTAGCACTCAACAAGTTGCACATTTCTACTGCTATTATTTTGTTAATTTTATTAATTGTGACAGCTTTATTACGGATGTAATTGCATACCATTTTCTCATGTATGCTGCTTTTGCTCCTGAAGATAGCCTACAAATATTATAAATAGATAGATTTCTTAATATTTACCACAGTGGTCATTGTCATATCAAATGTTGGTTTAATTGAATTAATGAAAGGACTATGACCACCCTTAGATTAGATGTGAGGAGATAACATTTAAATTTTTGTAATGAATTAAAAATGAGATATAAGCAGTAGGCATGGTTTCGAAAACCAAAAATGGCGATTCTAAAATCAAATTGGGGGGGTTGATTAGTAAAAGAAAGACTTACAAAAAATTTCCAAAGATTTCTAAAATGTAACTTAATTACTAACGAAATTCGTTAGTAGTTCGTATGCCAGCGCATGCGCATTCCAGATGGTTTTGGCCTACAACTCCCAGAAATCCTTTTTTTTTAATGAATAGTTTTTTATTAGTTGTTTTTGCCAAAAAATAAAACAGGGAGGAGAAGAGGAGATGGTAAGATAGAGTAAGGGATGAGGTTCGGGGCAGGGTAGGGGGGGGGGGGAGGAGTTCGTGAAGGGGAAGATAGGGTAATAGGTAGGGGTTGGGGTATAAAGAAAGAAATCTGCTTCCAGTCCGGGTATACGGGGATCAGTCCTGCTTGATATCAACCGGATCATCAATTTGAAGGGTTTTTCCCCCACTCTTTGGTCTGTTTGATTGAGGGTATAATATCAGAACTTTGTTCTTTTCACATAGTCTATAACCGGCTGCCAATCTATCCTTTTTTGGGGGTTTTTGTTATTAACCATATTTTGCAGAGTGTCCATATCTGAATATTCAATAAGCTTGGAAGCCCAGTCCAGCATCATTGGGGATTTTCTTTTTCCAGTTCCTTGCAACGATAGTTCTTGCTGCGGCCGTAACGTAATAAAAGATTTTTTCTTTGTGGGCCTCGAATCTACCTCCTGTCAAATTGAGTAGAAAGACTTCTGGTTTAAATTCGATGTCCATCTCGAGCATTCTCTGTGAATGTGCATGAATGGCTTTCCAAAATTTTTTGACCTTGCGGCAGCCCCACCAGCAGTGTAAGTCTGTGCCTGTTTGTTCTTTACACTTCCAACAGTTTTTATTGAGGCTCTTATAAAATTTGGAAAGTTTTTGAGGAGTCAGATGCCACCGATAGAATATTTTTAGCCAATTTTCTGAAGCTGTCGTTGTCCCAGTGTAGCTTTTGTTTTTCCTCCAGACGTCTTCCCATTCCCTTAATAAGATAGTATGCTTAAAGTCATGAGCCCACTTTATCATGTTGCCCTTAACCAGCTCCGTCTCCATTTCCCAGTCTAGCAAGGTGCCATAGGGTTCTTATCTGTTGCCTTTTCTTTCTCATCACAACATCCCAAGGTGTGTCTTGTTGGGCAAAAATTATTTTTCTTATCAATTTTGTAGAGGTCTTTGAGCTGGGCGTATTGGAACCACGAGAGATCGATGCCGGATGAGTTCAGCTGCTCTCTGGTCTTTAGATTCCATTCTTCACCTGCTTTTTCTAGTAGATTTTTGTATCTGTGCCACTCCATCGGGGGGAGTTCGCGTTTATATTGGGCCTCGCATGCGCATTCCAGATGGTTTTGGCCTACAACTCCCAGAAATCCTAACAGCTGGTAAATTGGCTGGGATTTCTGGGAGTTGTAGGCCAAAACTTGAATAAATCACACTGAATTCTAGATGGGACTCTCCAAATAGGAAGGAGGGAGGGAAGGAGGGAGGGAGGGAGCGGGTATTCTATTCTTGGAAGCAGCAAAAGAAAAGGAGGAGGAGCCCCCCGCTCCTCCGCTGCCTCTCTCTCACCCTGATCCCGAGGAGCGAGGGCCCAAGTTTGCCCAGGCTGGTCATATATACCTACATTCCATGCACATGCAATAATACAGCAGTAATAACAATGGGTATAAGAAGAGGTAAAATTCAAACCGAAGTATTCTGACTGTGCTCCCTCGTCAAACTGCAAAAGGCTCTTCTCTGAGCCCGGAAAAGGCAAAACCTCGGGCACAGCATTTGCTTCCTGGGTGCACACACATACATCTTGGGGGAGATTTGCTGCAGAATCTTCTCTATGAGCACGGGATTCTGCAGCAAATCTCCCCCAAGAATATGTATGTGTGTGCTCCCAAGCAGCAAACACTGGCTTTTCCCGGGCTAATTTCCGGGCTAATAAGAGAAGAGCCCGCTTGCACCGCATGAGGAGAGACCAGTCAGAATACTCATTTGAATTTTACTCTTGTTATTTTTATTACTGCTGTATTATTGCATGTGCATGGAATGTAGGTATGACCAGTTGGATTACTTATAATATTAGGCACTTACAGTAGCATTCATTCTATTATACATTAGGTTGGTTTCTCACCCCAATACTCTTTGATGCTTTGGATCCTGGCAGGCAGGAGAGGCAGGGAAGCCTGGAAAAAATGTAAACAGAGAGGTTTACTCAGAAGTAAATCCACAAAGGAGGGCCCTTCATCCAAAGTGCCCTCCTTTGCAGATTTACTCTGAGTAAACCTCTCTGTTTACATTTTTCCGGCTTCCAGCCAAAAGAAGGGAGCGAAGTTTAGAGCTTGCCTTGCCATAATACTTATTGGCAAGGGAGGCGGGAGGGTGGTGAGAGAGAAGAAGGGTGCCCCCCACGACCTAATAACGACACTTAAGAAAATCCTGGCCGAAGTTCTATAAAGAAAGTCCACTTCCTGGTTGGCGTTCAGGTCTTGGAAATACTCAAAAGTAGCATTTCTTACGAATTTCTTACGAAACGAATCATTTTCATAACTTTTTTCTCATGCCTAATAAGCAGGTAAGCAGCACAAATGAAAATCTACTAAGATTAATAAAGGAATTTTGGAGATTAGCTCTTCAAATGCAATATACGGCAGACCACGAGAAAACGGCATATATATACGCTATCGTACTGATGGAAGCTTGTTCAAGTTAAGCCATCTGAGGGCTCGCACTAAGACTCTAAACTATCTAGTCCGTGAGCTGCTTTTTGCTGACGATGCTGCCCTTGCCCTGAAGAAAACGGAAGTTCTCTACTAGCCCGCAACCACAGGAAGAACACCATCATCCTCACGTCAGCATAGGCAAATTTGTGCTTAAGTCCGTTCAGCAGTTCACCTCCCTGGGAAGCATCATCTCTTTAGACGCCAAGATTGATAAAGAGATAGATCACAGATTAGCAAAGGCATATAGTGCATTCAGAAGGCTTCACAAAAGAGTCTGGAGCAACAAGCAGCTGAGGCAAAGCACCAAAATCATTATGTACAGAGCTACCATACTGTCTATTTTCCTATATGGGTCTGAAACATGGGTCACCTATCGCCAACACCTACGACTCGAACGCTTTCAGTGCTGACTTCGCACAATCCTAAATACATCGGACCAACTATGTGACGAATGTTGCTGTCCTTGAGCAAAAGGGATCACCAGCATTGAGGCCATGCTATTGAGGAACACAGCTGCGCTGGGCAGGGCACGTGTCACGACTGACACTGCAGATTAATCATTAACCTCTCGGTAATTACTGCCACCAACCTAATCTGGGATCAGGATTTAATTCAATAACTAATATGTTTAATTAGGCTCCCTTTACACCAAATCACCCACTGTGAGGAAAAAACTAAAAGACAGAAAGATGGAGGCATGTGAAAGTTAATAAGAAAGGAATTGATTAACTACAAAACAGGCTAACAAATAGGCACAGATCGTATTGGTTCTTCAGTGAGGCAACAAGAGCGTACGGTTACAGAAAAGAATGTTTGAATTTAGCGTGATGGTTAACTAAATCTAAACAATGTGCTGGTGCGTAATGGTTTCTATACAAAAGGCTATTGCTTCTTCTTGAGATCTTAAATTCAGTTCCACAGACAGTCCTAAGACTTGTCTCCCAACTCCCCAACTAATAATTAAACTAGAGGGTAGTTGATGTAACTAACTGGAATTTCTATTCCATAGACAGTTCCTGAGTCTTGTTAACAGTAGCTAATATCCTATATTAGCACCCACAGTCTCAGAGCCCCCACCTGTCTCCTTATCACAAGAGACGACAAGGTGTTCTAACTGACTATTCCCAGTCAGTCCTGGCTCTAAATTCAAAGCGCCACCACTGAATCTCTCCTGGCCCTAAGAGCTGTCAGTGCTAGGTCTTGACCCCCTTAGTCCAGCCTATTCCCTTGTGGTGGTTAGCTATAGATTAGACTGTCAGTCTCTATTGCAGAGGCTCTGATGATACTCCCCAGAAACCTTGCTCAAGACCTCAGGCTCAGATGTTTCTTATCTACAGCCTGGCACAAGACAGAGAAGGCTCAGATGCGTCTTATGTAAAGCCTCTCCCAAGACAAGACTAAAATCTTTTCTGACAGGAATCCTTCCCTAGTCAGCTCAACTCCTCCCTCTAGCACCCAGCCAATCACAGGAAGAAACTGTATCTGAGCAGAGTGACGCTAAGGCCACACCCCCTTTCTGCCTCTCTGACCTTCTCCTGATGGCTGCTAGCTGAAACTCCCTTACAAAATGGATGCCAGCAACTTCCAAACAGGGATCCAAACTTCCAAGCAGGATTCGGCCTGCTTAGGACGGGTGAGTCCTTACAGCACGTCTCTAGGATGGAGGACCACTGCCTCCCAAAGATACTACTCTATGGTGAACTCGCCACGGGTCAGCAAAAGAGAGGCGCCCCCAAAAAGAGATATAAGGACTCCTAAAACAACATCTCAGGCTCGGCCAGATTGATCACCAACAATGGTCCACCCTAGCTTCACATCGGAGGCATGGAGACGCACTATCCACAATGCGGGCTCTTTCGAGAAGACACGCCGAATGGGTCTCAGAGAAAAGACAATGCAGTAAGAACCACAACTTTTCCAGTCACTGGAAAGCAAATAATTCTGGGCAATCTCCAAATATATTTGATGTGAACAATGTCCCATATCTAAACTTAATATTGCTGCAAACATTTTTCATCTTTACTTTTCCCTTAAAGAAAATCTAGAGCCCTCTCCTATTGAGAACTAAAAACAGCTCTAGCACTCGCACTATTCCTGCTATCTAATTTTATGAGATCATTTGCATCTTTCCATTTAGCATTTGCCTTCTGGGTATTACTAGGCATATTTTGTCCTGTGTTTTTGAATTTCTACCCTTTGCAAATGTTGAAATATTGATCTAACGCTAACTGGATGTTTAGCCCTGGCACTGAAGTTGCAACATGACCCTAAATATTTAGGAAAAGTATCTGTTTCATAAATGTAGGTTGATTTGCAAAATGTTCTTTTATTTTCTTTTAATTAGAAATGAAAGCACTTTTAGAGGAACATTAATCAGAGGAGAAGATATGTTGTATCAGTTAACAGTTAATTTTTATGCTTTTTATCATACACATAATAAAGTTGGTTATTCTTTTTACCTGATTCCAATTTTTATGGTTTACTCTAAATTCAATTTGTCCTTTTGTTGTTAACACTCAGTTGTCCATTTATAAAGAAAAGTAGATTTTAAAACAAAATAGAGCAACAATTTCAGTACCTGCTGTGAGTTTTCAGAGCACCGATCCCAGCTGTGCTGATTAATATTGCATTGTTCATTGAAAGTAACGGTGATTTGCCCCTGCAAAACTAAAGGGCAAGGTCATATCCCACTGAGATTGTGAAGCCATATTCTCTTCTATCAAAGATTTGACCTAATTTTAACTAAATGAAATAAATCAATATACTTCCTTAGGTATCACTGTCTGTTGTTAGCCACCCTGAGTCCCCCTTCGGGGGTGGAGAAGGGCGGGTTATAAATAATTAAAATTAATTAATTAATTAAAATAAATAAATGCATAGTGTTAGACTGTCTGCGTATTTCCGCTTCTCTCATTTCGTAATGTTTCCAGTTCATATTTCTGGTTTTTCAACCTTTTTTGAGCCGCGGCACATTTTTTACATTTACAAAATCCTGGGGCACACCACCAACCAAAATGACACTCTTAACACAGTAATACATATAGTTAATATGTTTTTAAATGTATTTATACACTCAGTGTAAAACCTGGGACTGTTTCGATCAACACAACATAGATATCCTGGCAGGAATGGCAGAAAGACACACACGAAGGTCTTGCTCAACAGCTGGGAGTTATAGTTCACCCGCAATCAAAGAGCATTCTGAACTCCACCAATGATGGAATGGAATCAAACTTCCCACACAGAACTCCCATAACCAAGAGAAAATACTATAAGAGTTTGGTGGGCATTGACCTTGAGTTTTGGGAGTTGTAGTTCACCTATATCCAGAGAGCACTGCGGAGGGAGGGAGGAAGACGTGGGGTGAGTCTGTTACAGCAGTAGCGCCTGCACGGTCATGTCTTTCCTCCCCTCCCTCCCACAGAAGCGGCACCGTGAGCAAAGCAAGGCAAAGCAAACAGAGCGAGGCTGGGAAGAAGGGAGTCCGAGTGGAGAAGAAAATTGTTCGGCAGGAAGGGGAAGAAAGG
>JARBWK010000012.1:16540888-16572351 GCA_030556195.1 Anolis apletophallus
AGTTATTGAAGCCTTCCAGCAGGTCTGAATTGGAGTGAGAGAGAGACGTTTCTAACGTTTAATGGTGGGTGTCGTCAAGATGCAATTATAACTATGTTTAATTACTTTGTGCATTATAACTACATTTTTATTTTCACTGAAAGTGGAACAGGAGCTTGTAGGATTTTATATCTCGGGTACCAAAATATGTTGACATGAGGCTCATGCACAATACAAAATTATAGCACTATTGTTCCACTTTATCTGTCATGGTTCCTTCTTATGTAATCCTGGGACTTGTAGTTTGCTTAGACACTGGAGCATTCTGACTAAGGGTGCTTCCAGACAGCGTCAAAATGTGGAACAAATAAATGAGGCAAAAAATGCTGGGGCCTGACAGCAAGTCCAACCACAGACCTGCCTGTCCCAGTAAATGGTCCTCTGCCATCCTGACACCTTCATTTGTAGCAGATTTTAGAAATCCACAAGATGGATAGGATACATCCAGCATAAGTTTACTTTTTTTTAAAAAAAAAAAGACTCTCCGAGATGTGTTGGATGCCATATGCACTCATGCAGCTATCTCAAAGTACACACAAGCAGATTTCTTATTACCTCTCCTCGTCCTACTGTAAATTAAAGCTCTGTTTATTTTCATAAAGATTAGAAAAAAGGAATGCTTGCAAAGAGTTATCATTGTAATTGCTTTCCATTTGTGCTTCCATTTAGCCACTTGTGCATCCATGACTTCATTTGTTTACAACCCAGATCAGCTCTTTTAAAAATGCAAACATGCACTGGAGCAGTCCACACCAGGGTATACAAATGAGATTACATGTTTTCCTTGACTGCAGGTATATACAGTGATGCGAACATGCGCATTTCTTTTGGCTGAAATCTGAACATACGAACATAAGAAGAGCCATGCTGAATCGGACCTCAGCCCATCTAGTCCAGCATTCTGTATTACACAGTGGCCCACCAGTTGTACACGGGGATCTCGAGCAGAAGGGAGGGCAAAACCCTGACCTGCTCCCGACCCCCCACAACCAGTACCCAGGGAAATCCTGCCTACCTCAACCAACTCCGAGGTGGCACTTGAATGTCCTTTTCAGTAACTACCGATACACTTGGTATCCATGAATCTGTCTAATCCTGCCTTGAAGTTGTTCAGGCTGACAGCTGTCACAACCTCTTCTGGAAGTGAATTCCATAACCCAATGACCCTCTGGGTGAAGAAATATTTCCCTTTATTAGTCCTAATTTTCCTACCTTGGAGCTTCAGGGAGTGCCCTCTAGTCCTAGTGTTTTGTGACAAAGAAAATAGTTTTCTTTATTCACCTTTTCTATCCCATGCATGATTTTATACACTTCGATCAAGTCACCTCTTAGACGCCGTCTTTCAAGGCTGAAAAGACCAAGGCGTTGCAACCTGGTTTCATAAGGGAGCCGCTCCATCCCTTGGATCAGGGGTGCTCAGAACGGTGATCGCGATCACCAGAGTGATCTTCGGGCCTCATCCTGGTGATCTTCAGGCCCCTGACCAGGTTTTTTGCTGTTGGTCCTCTTCACGCGCCCCCTGCACGCTGCAAAGAAGTCCTCCGTCGTTGCTCCTCCCCGCTCCCTGCTCATGCGCCGCCTCCAAAAGCTCCAGAGTCCAAGATGCAGAATGGGCCCCTCTTTTGGATTCCTCCTCCTCCCTCCATCCTTCTCCAGCCACTCAGTCATAGGAGATCAAAGGGAGCGGGCCTGGATGACGCGATGCATGGCTGGCCCCGCGCGCATGCGCAGAAGCACCCATTCTGCCTCTCAGACTTCTCGTGAGCCTTTGGAGGCTGCACGCATGTTGGCGGCGTAGAAATAGGAGCAACGATGGAGGAGGAGAAGAAGGGCGCTTTGGGGTCATTTCCTTACTGCATCTCAAAGGTCGGTCTTTTTTTTTACTTTGGGGTGGGTGCTTGATTGTTCTGTGGCATGTCTCTTTGTTTATTTTTAATGTTTAAAATGGCCTTTTAGCTCCAAAGCCTCTCTGCTTGCTTTGTTCCTTGAGAAATATATGTTGGGGAATGTGGAAATGTAGGAGAAATGGGATGGGTGCTTGATTATACTTTGGCATGTCTCTTTGTTTCCTTTTTATTTTTAAAAATGGCCTTTTAGCTCCAAAGCCACCCTGCTTGCTTTGTTCCTTGAGAAATATATGTTGGGGAATATGGAAATGTGGGAGAAATGGGGTGGTTGGATGTATTTTTGTATGCCTCTTTGTTTACCTTGCTGAGTATTAAATGGCCTTGCAGTTCAAAAGCCTCTCTTCTTACTTTCTGGTAATATGTGTGGTACTATGGCAGTATGGGAGAAATTGGGGGTGGGGGTGGGGTTGGATGTATTTTTATGCTCTGTTTTATATTGTTGTTATTAAATTAAAATGTTGATGTTTTATAACTTCATTTTATGTAAACTGCCCCGAGCCTGCTGGAAGGAGTGGTACATAAAAATGAATAATAAATATAAATAAATAAATAAGAAAAAAGTTATACGTTTTACATTTCTGGGTAGGTGATCTTTGGGACTTGTTTTTTTAATCAGTAGCTCCCATGTTGAAAAAGTGTGAGCACCCCTGACTTGGATCATTCTTGTTGCCCTTTTCTGTACCTTTTCCAGTTCCGTTATATCCTTCTTAAGGTGCGGAGACCAGAATTGTACACAGTACTCCAAATGTGGCCTTACCATCGATTTGTAGAGAGGTAATACAACATTTGCTGACCTATTTTCGATTCCCTTTCTGATCATGCCTAGCATAGAATTTGCTTTTTTCACTGCTGCAGCGCACTGGGTTGACATCTTCATTGAGCTGTCCACCAAGACCCCAAGATCCCTTTCCTGGTTTGTCTCGGAAAGCTTTGACCCCATCAATTTGTAGGTGTAGTTGGGGTTCTTTGCCCTGATGTGCATGACTTTACACTTGTTTAGGTTAAAATGCATTTGCCACTTTGTTGCCCATTCACTCAATTTCGAGAGATCTTTCTGGAGCTCTTTACAGTCAGTTTCATTTTTAACTACCCTGAACAATTTAGTGTCGTCTGCAAACTTTGCTACTTCAGAATTCACCTTTTAGCATACCTTTTAAACATGTATTTTTCAGCAGTTCATCCAAATCAGTGCTCATTTTTGCTAAACGTCATTTGGCTATCCCAGTTTTTTCCATGTTTTAGGACATGTATAGAAGGGCCCTAAGAATTTGAAATGCCCAGCGCTAAACTTCCAATCCCAGGATTGCATTGGACCGATGCATGGTTGTTAAAGTGGAATAACTGAGCTAACAACAGTGTGGATGGGCCCCAGCTCTATCCACTATTAATCAGGGGCCCAGATTAATTTCTCCTCATCAGGTAGCAAAATATCTCAGACTGGACTTGGTTAGCATAGCAAGTCAATGAGTCATGGTTACAAAAATGGCCAATGCACATCTTTCTATAGTTGAACACTTTTAGGGCTGCGGTGGTGCAATGGGTTAAACCGTTGAACTGTTGAATCTGCTGACCTAAAGGTTGACAGTTTTGAAGCCACAGGTCGAGATGAGCTACCGCTGTTAGCCCTAGCTCCCGCCAATCTAGTAGTTCAAAAACATGTAAATGTGAGTAGATCAATAGGTACCACTTTGACGGGAAGGTAATAAAGGCGCCCATGCAGCCATACCGGCAAACATGACCAGGAGGTGTCTATGGACAACAGGTTCCTCGGCATGGAAATGGAACAAGAGCACCTCCCCATGACCAGAGTTGAACATCACCTCCAGAAAGCACGAGATGAAAGGGGAAGACTTTACCTTTGTTCTGTGTATTTATATGTCATTGTTCCACTGTATTAAAGGCACTGAGTGTTTGCCTATCTGTGTATAGGGCTAGGGAGATAGCACAGCGGTAACACAGCTGTGCTTGCAGTCGGAAGGTTGCTAGTTCAAATCCCCCCCGAGCTGGTCTGGACAACCAGCTATATGAGCCCAGTCCACTGCCCACCCAAGCAGTTCAAACAGCCTAGCTGTGAATAAACAAACAACAATGGGGACCACCTAAAAGTGGGGAAGGATTTTGACACAGATTTTACAACGTCTGGAAGTATTGGCTGTCGGGAGAGGTGAAATGCGGAAGTGGGGAAAACAGAGACGGGTCATGAGAATGGAACAACAGCACCCCTTGTGACACAAAGACGCAATGACGCAAGGACAGAACAACAATGACGTCGTAATGGAGCATCCACATCCTGTATGACCCTGTATGACGCGTTGAAATTGATAGAGTGTATCATAGTGGTGAAATGTGAATTTGTGTATGTATATATCTGGTGCTGTCTCAGAGCAAAGATGCAATGTACACTGCTGGAGCAGAAAGGGTTAACCAGCAGGTTATGTAAATTGGGAAGTGACGAAGGACGTCTGTACCAGCGTCCTCGGCGTTTTGTATAAAAGCCATGCTATCTGTCCTTGTCGCGTGTTCGAAGAGATTGTGCTGTAGAGTAATAGAGATTGTGCCGGCACAGTCTGGTTTTAGGCCGGGGCATGGTACCGAGACAGCCTTGGTCGCCTTAGTGGATGATCTACGCCGGTAGCTGGACAGGGGGAGTGTGTCCCTGTTGGTTCTGCTGGACCTCTCAGCGGCCTTCGATACCGTTGACCACGGTATCCTTCTGGGACGCCTTGCAGAGATGGGCCTTGGAGGTACTGTTCTGCAGTGGCTCCGGTCCTTCCTGGACGGCCGATCTCAGAAGGTGTTACTGGGAGATACCTGTTCAACCCCTCAACCATTGTCTTGTGCGGTTCCTCAGGGCTCAATACTATCTCCCATGTTGTTTAACATCTACATGAAGCCGCTGGGGGAGATCATCCGGAGTTTCGGGGTGCGATGTTATCTGTACACAGATGACGTCCAACTCTGTCACTCCTTCCCACCTGCTACTAAGGAGGCTGTTTTGGTCCTGAACCGGTGCTTGGCCGCTGTGTCGGACTGGATGAGGGCGAACAAATTGAAATTGAATCCAGACAAAACAGAGGCACTCCTGGTCAGTCGAAAGGCCGAACAGGGCATAGGGTTACAGCCTGTGTTGGACGGGGTTACACTCCCCCTGAAGACGCAGGTTCGCAGTTTGGGTGTGATCCTGGACTCATCGCTGAGCCTGGAGCCCCAGGTTTCGGTGGTGACCTGGGGAGCATTTGCACAGTTAAAACTTGTGCGCCAACTGCGTCTGTACCTTGGGAAGTCTGATTTGGCCACGGTAGTCCACGCTCTGGTTACATCCCGTATAGACTACTGCAACGCTCTCTACGTGGGACTGCCTTTGAAGACTGTTCGGAAGCTTCAACTGGTCCAACGGACAGCAGCCAGATTGATAACAGGAGCAGCACTCAGGGAGCGTACAACACCTCTGTTGCGCCAGCTCCACTGGCTACCAGTTTGCTACCGGGCACAATTCAAAGTGCTGGCTTTAGCCTTTAAAGCCCTTAACGGTTCTGGTCCAACTTACATGTCCGAACGCATCTCTTTTTATGAACTTTCAAGATGCTTAAGATCATCCGGAGAGGCCCTGCTCTCGGTCCCGCCTGCTTCGTAGGCGCGATTGGTGGGGACGAGAGACAGAGCCTTTTCAGTGGTGGCTCCTCGGCTTTGGAACGCCCCATCCAAATGACATCAGATTAGCCCCCTCCCTCCTGACATTTCGGAGGAAGGTCAAGACCTGGCTATTTGACCGGCATTTGCAAATGAAGTATGATTATCAAATAGAGACCTAAGGAACGACGACGATGCAACTGGAAATCGACTTAATAATGAGACGCTGATATTGTGTTTTTAACGTTAAATGTTAAATTGTATATGTTGAAATTGTATTGATAACTGTTGATTTGTTTTTCTTGAGCAGTTCCTGCTATCTGTACACCGCATCGAGTCGCCTTCGGGCTGAGAGAGGCGGTCTAGAAGCAAAGTAAATAAATAAATAAATAATAGAGTAAGATGGATTATTGTGTGTGAGTAAAAGAATTGTTTTTTGTACTGAAGACTCAGCGTTCTATGTTATCCGAGAAGCTTCATAACATCCTCGGCTTATCACCAATCCTACGCTTCAAGAAATAATAACATGACGCACACCTGTGTGACCCTGTGATGCAGCCAGGAAGAAGAAACCCTTCTAAACTGCACTGTACTGTCTATATGTAAAAACGGTATGTCTCCGACAGGGATTGTCTGTCGTATGTGTATTGTAATCTGCACTGAGTCCCCTTCGGGGTGAGAAGAGTGTAGTAGTTGTTGCTGTTGTTATTTGTGCCAAGCCATATTCATTCGTAAAAGACACATTTGTGAGAACCAAAGCATCTATGTTCCTATCATGCTGAAGCATGATACGAAGGTGGGTCAATAAGTCAGTGACCTTTTGAATGAAACACAGGTTTTTAGATAAAAAATCATTTTATTTTTCAACGTAGTCTCCTTTGAGCACTATATACCTTGTCCAACATTTCTCCACTGTCACCTACGGACCCACCACCAAGACTTGGAGGACCATCATCTTCGGACTATGAGAGATCGCCTAAGGCAGTGTTTCCCAACCTTTTTTGAGCTGCGGCACACTTTTTACATTTGCAAAATCCTGGGGCACACCACCAACCAAAATGACACAAAATGACACTCTAACACAGTAATACATATAGTTAATATGTTTTTTAATGTATTTATACACTCAGTGTGAAATCTGGGCCTGCTCCGATGAACACAACATAGATAGATATCCTGGCAGGAATGGCAGAAAGACACAAACTTCCCACACAGAACTCCCATAACCAAGAGAAAATACTGTAAGAGTTTGGTGGGCATTGACCTTGAGATTTGGACTTGTAGTTCACCTATATCCAGAGAGCACTGTGGACTCAAACAATGTTGGATCAGGACCAAACTTGGCATGAATACTCAATATGCCCAAATATAAACACAGATGGTGTTCAGGGGAAATAGACCTTGACATTTGGGAGTTGTAGTTGCTAGGATTTATAGTTCCCCTACAATCAAAGAGCATTCTGACCCCCACCAATGATAGAACTGGGCCAAACCTCCCACACAGAACCCCCAGGAGGCAAGAGGAGGTCTCTACTTAGGGAAAGGGGGGTGGGCCTTCCCTATGCATGGAGAGGGAGAGACAAAGTAGACAACGGGTGGGGAGGGTTGTAATTTTTTGCCTTTATCGAGGTAGGTTTCTTAGGGTTTTTATACTTCAACACACCAGACTCTCCCCCCTCCCCCCTTCCTGGAGGTTTCAATTTCCCACGCCACACCTGATGATCGCTCACGGCACACTAGTGTGCCCCGGCACACTGGTTGGGAAACACTGGCCTAAGGAAGGAATTTAGGATTTTATTCATGCTGGGAAACATGACACATGCACAGGAATTGGAGATGATGCCACTTGTTTTATTATGTTTTATATTATGTTTTATTATGGTATCATTCCAATATCTAAATTATATTAGGATATATTTTTCTCCATCCAGTTGAGGCTAGATTTCATAGGGCAGGAATTGCAGACTCTATAGTTGAACAAAGACAACTGAATGTCCCTGGGCTATTTGGCCAGATACACGATGATTTCTGAAGAAAAACTTTCAGGCATCTATTTTGAGCCATCTATTTTGTTTTCAATGTGCAAATACAGCTGCAGCCCAGGCTTTGCATCTTGTATAGACAATCAGACATGAAAAATTTGCATATTGTATAATGAATTCTACCACTCAAGTCACAAGCTCTTGCTTTCCCATTTAAATTGCTGATAAAATTGCTTGTACTGTACTGAGCAATCAGATTTTGAGACAGACTGATTGTTCTCACAATACTGACCTCATTTTGCAGATGTGAAGTTTCAGGATTTTTTTTTATAAAAAAAAATCTCCTTTGTATGAAACAGAAACAAGTAATTTGCTTTACATTTCCCCCCTCATTCGTTGATGTTTTGAAGGCAAGAATTATGGCCTCCAGGTGGAATTTGAAATAAAATATCACATGTTTGATGTCATCTGAAGCCTTGATTACCAGCTGTACCAATGCATCTGGGATAATTCATATAGGAAAAGATATCATGGGTTGATTCATACTACATACTGAATCTAGTTTTCCATCTTGGTGGGTTCCAAGAAGTGTGATACAGAGTGGGATGAGATTTTTTAAAGTCTGTACAGTCAACCCTCCACTTTCACAGGTTTCACACTTGAAGTCTTGATTATTCATGAGTTTTGAAATACATGAGTCTATGTTACACCTGGTATAGGGCAGTAGCCAGGATTTTGATTCGGGGGGGGGGGGGGGGGCTGAGTCTGAGTGAGAGAGGATCTACCCTAGCAAACCTTTTGTATCATTATCCCAATACCCCCATGCATATGGGATATCTATTATATAAAGGGTTTCCCGTCATGGAACGACCGTCCCAAACAGAGAAACCTTACAACGCAGAAACACCAAACTTGCCAACAGAAATAGGCCTCAAGCAAGGTACGTTTGTAGCAAAGAAACTCCCCCCCCCAAAAAAACCTAAAAGGCCCCCAAAACAATGAGTAAAAAAACACTACATTTCCCAGCATCCTCCGTGGCTGCCAGTGAATGCCATTGGCCGACATCGGCCCACACAAAATGCAGGGAGGATGAGTAACCATAGCAACGCTGGCTAGAGCCAACCAAGGCTAGGATAGAATGCTGAGAGATCTAAGTTGTCAGTTGGTGTTTGAGGGTTAAACTGTCAAAACGAAACTCTATGAGGGAGCAATTCTCCAGCAATTCCTACCCACACAACACAACACAACTTCCAATTACAACCCATCCCACCAACCTTACAGGACCCCGTACACATAACACCTACCACCACCACAAACAAAAACCATTCCTTCCTTCCACACAGACAGAAACTGACCCAAAAGACAAGCCATGCCTTCTAAAAATAACAGCATCGGACGACACACTCGCAACGCTAAATACATCAAACAAAAAAGGGCAGAACAAACACCAGAACAGAAACACACTGCGCAGCAGAGACACAGACAACAGGTCACTGCACGACGCACAGCTGAGAACCAAATGCAAAGAACTGCATGATAAGAAGAAGCGCACAGCCAGGAACAACAAAGACGCAGAAATGCAACACAATAGCAGCGCGCAAGGAGTGCAGAAACACGACGTCGCAACACAGAAAACAAACTTCAAAAACACCACAACCAATTCCACCACCTAGCCTTCAGATACAATGCTGCAGAAGACTACAGCATGGCGCCAGAGGCCGACATTGGCACCCTAACGCACATCTGCACACACTGCAAAGCCCTGAAATACCCAGCAGAAACACCGGGAATGTGCTGCCTAGCCGGTAAAGTCTCTCTACCACCACCTGCCACTCCTCCACAACCACTACAGACTTTGCTGAGTGGAGACACTCCAGAATCAAAACACTCCCTCCGCTATATAAGACAATACAACTCATGCTTCCAGATGACATCATTTGGAGCACACATAGAAAGTGCGCAATTCATGCCTACATGACCCCACCAAGACCGTAAGTAACATCATTTCCAACCCTTACATACTCAGACTTTCTCGCATCTCCTAAATAGGGCACAGCAACGCGTGCCGAATACAGCTAGTATTGATATAATTACATAGATTATCTATATATTATGATATATAGATGTGGATCTAACTAGGTATATAATAAAAGCATTAATGTTTTCATTTGGGTTTGTGGTACCCTGTTTTATTATGCAAGTCTTTCTGTGACTTTAATATTATATGATATTCAATATAATACTATTTGATGAACCATTGATTTTGTGATTATTTACATTTAAAGGGTACTGTTGGCCAGCCTCAGAACTCTGACATTTTAAGGCACCAGACAGAGGGGATTGGTTGCCACTGAGGGAGTATTTGCATAACGCCTCTGATTGGCCAGCACCACCAACATTCCGACACTCTAAAGTGGCGGAGAGGGGGGAGAGAAAAAGGCCTGAGGCAGTCAGGCATGGTGGGAGTTTAAGACCAAAACACTTTGCGGCCCCCAACAATGACAGAACAAAACCGAACTTGATACACAGAGCCCCCATGACCCACTCTACATCCTGGTGCAGTTTGGAGGAGGGTGGACCACAGATGATGGGACTTTCAGTAACTCCACAGAATATGGGATCTGTAGTACTTTCAAACCTTTAATTTCCCACAGACTACTGCGGCACTGAACAAGGACCGATAAAGACTAAACTTGGCACACAGTGCCCCCATGATCCACTCTCCATCCTACTGCAGTTTACAGGAGGGCGGACTATGGAGGATGGGACTTCAAATACCTTTACTCATTCCCCAAGACTGCTGCAGCCCCCAACAAAGACCGATAAAGACCATTCTTGGCACACAGAACCCTCTTGATCCACTCTCCATTCTACTGCAATATGGAGGAGGGTGTACCATGGATGATGGGACTTGAAGTACCAAAGACCAACCTTGGCACACGATGACTTTCTGAAATAACCCGAGCAGCACCGGGTCCCCAAGGTAGTATGGATTATAATTTTGCTGCATGCTCAAGCCCGAGAGGAGCGTCCAAAACGCCCTGATGAAGCGCCTTTGAGCGCGAAACGGCCGGAAAGAGGTGCCCAGAATCAATACACTGTTGGCACTGGCCCCTAAACATCGGTGACCTGCCTCTGGCCGCTACCTCGGACCATCAGTATTTACAACTACTATTAATATATTTGCATGACAGCTGTGAATTTATTTGTGGAAATTATACAGGACTTTACTTCAGTGCTGCTTTGAGTACATACGCTGCACTAATATTGTTGGATAATCCACTTTGGAATTGAACTGTCATATCATTCTTCTACACTCCATGAGACATTACTTGGAGCCACCAGCCACACATAGACACCACAATATTCAGTATTAAAATCCAGAAGGACTTTGATTTACATCGGATTTTTGCTACGGATTTGTGATACGGATTATATGACAATAATTTGTAATGTTATCTTGACGCTCAGCAGTATTTGTGATATGATGTAATGTTCATATGATTATGTTTGGATACCACATTGATATTTTACATGTTATAATCTTTACACGAATGTTATTTCCTGGTAACCAATGTATTTCTATACTATACTTATGCTAGAATGAAAAAAATATTAGAGACTAATCGCAACCTTCAAATGTAGATGCATTTCCACCTTTTGTTTAGGTTATGGGATATATTGAGCATAGTGATTAGATCATGATATGAATACATATAACAGTACTGGTAATAATGTAAGTCTGGTTGCAGAAAGCACAGTAAAAAGTCTCCTTGGGTGATATTGTTGCAGTACTTTCTGCATTGTCGTTCCTCTTCGAGACTCTTTCGCCGTGACTTCTCGAAAGAGGCTGCAGCATTGTGGATAGTGTGTTTCCATGCCTCCCGATGTGAGGCCAGGGTGGACCATTGTTGGTGATCAATCTGGCCGAGCCTGAGATGTTGTTTCAGGGAGTCCTTATATCTCTTTTTGGGAGCGCCTCTCTTGCGCTGATCCGTGGCGAGTTCACCATAGAGTAGTATCTTTGGGAGGCGGTGGTCCTCCATCCTAGAGATGTGCCCTGCCCAGCGCAGCTGTGTTCTCAATAGCATGGCCTCAACGCTGGTGATCCCTGCTTGCTCAAGGACAGCAACATTTGTCACATAGTCAGTCCAGTGTATATTTAGGATTGTGCAAAGACAGCACTGATGAAATCGTTCGAGGAGTCGTAGGTGTTACCAATAGGTGACCCATGTTTCAGACCCATATAGGAGAATAGACAGTACAATAACTCTTTACACACTGATTTTGGTGCTTTGCCTCAGGTGCTTGTTGCTCCAGGCTCTTTTGTGAAGCCTTCTAAATGCACTATATGCCTTTGCTAACCTGTGATGTTATCTCTTTATCAATCTTGGCGCTTGGAGAGATGATGCTTCCCAGGTAGGTGAACGGCTGAACGGACTTAAGCACAGATTCGCTTATGCTGACGTGGGGATGATAGTGTTCTTCCTGTGGGGCGGGCTGGTAGAGAACTTCCGTTTTCTTATAGCACAATGTGATATGTAATATTGATGTTGTACTGTGGCAATAATTCTAGTTCATTGTATTGCATTTTGCATGTGAGCCGCTCTAAGTCCCCTTCGGGGTTGAGAAGGGCGGCATATAAATATTGTGGGGAAAAAATAAATAAATGTGCAAGGAGATGAGCCAAACACTAGCTACACATTCTTTTTTTAAGCTCACAATGCATTTGACATTCTGGATGATCAGATATTCAAGGAGATGTCCAGCTGGGAGTCTTGACCTCTTTGTCTAGCCTACAACCAAGCTTCCTGGAAAAAAATGAGGCAAGCAGCAGCCCTACACCAGTCCCTGAAGTCTCTCTTGCAATTTGTGTTGCTATGTTTTATAACCTCTCGTGTTCAAAGTGCCTGGAAGCCATCACATCTCTCATAAGCAAGCCATGCCCATTGGATGACTGTATCTTGAGATTTCTGCAGATCCTATGTAATTTGGACTCCAATAATTGCAACCTAAACCAAATGCCTTTAACCATTTGTCTGTCTAGATGTGAGTCCATATCTCTCAGCTATTGCTCAAGATGATAGCAAGAGGCCATTATTACCACTAAGATGGACCGAATGAGAAGAAACTAACTGGCCCAAAAGGTCCTGTGCTATGTGATTTAGCCTTGTGCACAGGAATAATGCAGCAGCATCCTTGATGTTCTGCCTACTGCATGGCAAGGAATGATTATTTAACATCTATATGCGACCACTTGCTGGTCTGGTCCGAAGCTTTGGGTTGGAATGTTATCAGTACGCTGATCACACCCAGCTCGTTCTGAAAATGGAAGGCCGACCGGACTCCGTACCCTCTTGTTTCCAACAGTGCCTTGAAGCCGTCACTGGTTGTCTGCGTGCCAGTAGATTGAGGGTGAGTCCAGCAAAGACGGAGATACTGTGGCTGGGCCGCCCGGTGGGTGGGGAGGTCTGACTGCCTAGCTTGGATGGTGTGGCATTATGCCCGACATCCTCAGTTAAAAGCCTTGGGGTCGTTTTAGACACATTGCTGTCGATGGAAACCCAGGTCTCCACCGTCAGCAAAACCGCCTTTTTCTACCTGTGCAAGCTAGGCGTCTGGCCCCCTACTAGGCATGAGAAAAATGAAACGGAAATTAAAAGGATTGGTAAGAGATTCGTATGTAATGGGACTTTTGAGGTTTTACGTATCGCTGCCGCGATCCCGGAAGTAGACTTCCTTTTACGGTCCTTGAGGCCAACAATTTGCGTTATGATCGTAAGAAATTCTTAATTATTAATTAATTAATTATTGTACTACGTACTACTCACTTCTCCCTGTCTTCTCCCCCTCATTTCCTTCCCGCCTTCATTCAGCTTCTTCTTTTTCCCACATTTCTATGGGGAACTGGAAGTGACGCTGCTGCTAGGTAGGCAATGCATTCTGGAAAGTGTAGTCCTCCAGGCTTCCCCCCCCTCCTTCTCTTCCCCGTTGCTCTGCTGCCATGCCCCATCGCAAGGGCCAGCTTCACACACACACACACACACACACACGCTTCTCCTCTCTCTCCAGGCTTCCCCCCTCCTTCTCTTCCCCGATGCTCTGCTGCCATGCCCCATCGCAGGGGCCAGCTTCACACTGCAGCGCGCGCTTCTCTCCCTCCTCTCTCCCGGCGCTCTCTCAGATGCTTCTCTTCCCCGTTGCTCTGCTGCCATGCCCCATCGCGGGGGCCAGCTTCAGCCCTCCAGGTACGTGTTTTGGACTTCAACTCCCACCATTCCTCACAGCCTCAGGCCTCTTCCTTTTCCTCTCAGCCTGGGCAAACTTGGGCCCTCGCTCCCTCAGGATCGGGGTGAGAGAGAGGCAGCGAGGAGCGAGGGGGGGGGCTCCTCCTCCTTTTCTTTTGCTGCTTCCAAGAATAGAAAACCCCCTCCCTCCCTTCCTCCTTCCCTCCCTCCTTCCTATTTGGAGAGTCCCATCTAGAATTCATTGTGGTTTATTCAAGTTTTGGCCTACAACTCCCAGAAATCCCAGCCAATTTACCAGCTGTTAGGATTTCTGGGAGTTGTAGGCCAAAACCATCTGGAATGCGCATGCTCTGGCATACGAATTACTAACGAATTTCGTTAGTACTTAAGTTACATTTCAGAAATTTTTGGGAAATTTTTTGTAAGTCTTTGATATACTAATCAAAAAAAATCCCCCCCCCCCCATTTGATATAAGAATCGCCATTTTTGGATTCTAAACCATGCCTATCCCCTACCTATCAGGAGATGACCTGGCCACGGTGCTCCAAGCCACGGTCATCTCGAGACTAGACTACTGTAATGCCCTTTACATTGGCCTACCCTTGTCAGTGATCCGGAAACTTAAGCTTGTCCAAAATGCCGCTGCCCGACTTCTCACTGAGACTCCAGTGAGATGTCACATAACACCCATCCTCCAGCAGCTCCACTGGCTTCCGGTCGAGCACCGGATCACCTTCAAGGTGATGGTGTTAACTTTCAAGGCCTTGCATGGCCTGGGGCCGCTGTATTTGAGGGACCGTCATTTACCCTATCAACCCTAGAGATCAGGCATGTAGCCAGGGGGGGCTAAGGGGGCTTCACCCCCCGAAATTCTCAGGGTGGTCCACGAAAAAAGGCCTTACTGGTACATTATTTAAACTGTTATGTTTATTCATATCATGTTCTGATCACCATGCTCATTATATCCCACATTCATGGGGTTATTGGGATAACAATACAAAAGGTTTGCTAGGGTAGACCCTCTTCCACCCAGTCTCAGCCCCCCCAACCAAACTCAGTCCCCCGAATCAAAATCCTGGCTACGGCCCTGCCAGAGATCACTCCGTTCCGAACAACAGAACCTCCTTGAAGTGCCAACTTTCAAAGCAATCCGTCTCACATCGACCCGACGCAGAGCCTTTTCAGTAGTGTGCCGTCAATCTGGAATACCCTTCCAAGTGATGTGCGGACCATGCAGGACCTATCCTCCTTTAGCAAGGCCGGCAAGACTCATCTTTTCCGGCTAGCATTTGACTGCTAAGCTGGAAAACCTTTTAAAATATAGTTTAATATTTTGTTTTACCTCTTTTATTTATTTTTATTTTATTTCACAGGCTTCTATGCCGCCACTCCCGGCAGGCTCGGGGCGGCTCACAACCACACAATACACAATAAAAACAAAAAGCGATAAAACACGCAATAAAAACGGCAGATTAAAATACAAAATGCTGTACATTTTGTGTTTTAATATGACTGTAAGCCGCTCCGAGCCCCCGGGGTGTGGCAGCGTATAAGTCCAAATAATAAATAATAAATAAATAAATGAAAGCTGATCTCCATAGTCACAAGTCTAAAGAAGAAATACAAATGAGAAACAGGCAAAGAGCTGATTATGAGTAACCAGTGAGAAAATGAATCTGAGTAGAGACTGTAGATGACTGCTTGTGTCAAATTCTTGCTGACCTTGTATTACAGGAACTCTAATAGTGCACCATGAAATATGGTCTATATAGGAAACCACAAGGAAAAATCCATAGGGAAACCTTATGAAGCAAATGCATTCATGCACAGTGTAATATATGCCATTCATATAGATATCCTCTGATTAGTTATAGAAGCAATATTAATATGGAAAATATGGTAATAATTTCCAGATCATATTGAAAAGACTCCAATGTAAGGCTTTAAAAGATTGTAGGTGAAATTCAGTGCGAAAGAACCAAGTTGCCCAGGAATGCATGACAAAAGACAACCATATGATGATACTGTTTTAAACGATTCAGATATTTCAGGTAATTTTCACCCTCACAGCCAAGCTCCAGACCTGCTGGCAATCCTAGACCCAAATATGTATTTTTTTTTTTACATTCCCCCAAACTCACTGGGCCGAGCGTGTTGCGGTGCAGGGTGTCCTCACCGCCATCTTGGTCCAAGGGGGGGCCTTCTTCCCAGAAGCCCCCCTGGGTGGTGGGAGAGTTTTCTGCCCAGCTGGCCAATGGTGGGGCTGGCACCGCCTCTCTCTGCCCCCTCAGCGGGCCGGCCCTCCCTTTTGCCCGGACAGGCTACTTAAGGCTGCCAGTGCCCGAGGCTCCTCAGCAGGCACTGGGCCTGTTCCTATTTTTGTCCATCCCACCCACCCTGCTTGTATTCATTGTTTGTATCTTTTTACATTTCATGCTGTGCATTGTTCGTATCTTGTTAACGTTTTTTGCTGTTACTGTGTTCATCGTCGCAACTCTGTGTTTGGCGTGTTCATCGTCGCAACACTGTGTTTGGCATGTGGCATGGGCCCTGGATTTCTCTGGCTTATTGCCCCTTGGTAGAAGGGGGGATAACGCCCTGGTCCCTGGAGTGCTGAGTGGACCAGTAGTGGACCGGTGGCACCCAGGCATGCAATCGTCTTCAGACAACAGCGGGTTGTCCGACCCCAGATCCAGGACCCATGCATGGCTGCCAACCCTTGTTCCTGTTATCAATAAATGAGTTGCGGCCAATTTTATTCCAACCGATTGTGTCTATGTCTTATCGATCATCAGGCGGGAGGTGTATCACCCATGCACACGCAAAAAATATGTGCTAATTATTTACTTACACTCTGTTTGTTGTTGCTACGTACCTTCGAGATTACTCATCATAGATTTTTCTTGGCAAGATTATTCAGAGATCTGCCATTGCATTCCTCTCAGAAAAACTAAGTTCATCATTGAGAATTAGGATTCCAAACAAAATGGGTCAGAAAAGTGTGATTCTTATCAGTTAGACCAGGGCTGTGCAACTGGCGGCTCTGGGGCCGGATCCGGCCCCCCAGCCTGTTGGACACGGCCCCCGCTACGCCCGCTATCCTAAGCAAAAGATTTTTCAAAAAAAAAAATTTTCAAAAATTTTTTTTAAAAAATGGCGGCGGGGGAGGAGGAGGAGGCAGGACAGGGAGGAGGAAGAGAGCTGGCTCCTCCTCCCTGGCTGTATCGCCCCCTCCGTCCCTCTCTCGGCGGCGCCGATGCGATGCAGTTTGCATTGGCGCCGCCTAGAGAGGGGAGAAAGGGCAGTACAGGGAGGAGGAGCCAGCTGTCTTCCTCCTCCCTACACCGCCCCCCTTCTCTCTCTCTTGGCGGCGCCACTGCAAACTGCCTCGCAACGGCGCCGCCGAGTGAGGGAGAAGGGGCGATCCAGGCAGGAGGAAGACAGCTGGCTCCTCCTCCCTGCCTGCATCGCCCCTCCGTCCCTCTCTCGGCAGTGCTGGTGCGAGGCAGTTTGCAGCAGCGCCGCCCGAGAGAGGGACGGAGGGGCGATCCAGGCAGGAGGAAGATAGCTGCCCCTCCTCCCTGTACCGCCGCCTTGTCCCTTTCTCGGCGCCGCCGCTGCAAACTGCCTTGCAACGCCGCCGCCGAGAAAGGGACGGACGGGGGCGATGCAGGCAGGGAGGAGGAGCCAGCTGTCTTCCTCCTGCCTGATCGCCCCCGTCCCTCTCGGCGGCGCCGCTGCAAACTGCCTTGCAACGGCTCGGCGCCGAGAGAGGGAGAAGGGGGCATCCAGGCAGGAGGAAGAGAGCTGGCCCCTCCTCCCCTGCCTGCATCACCCCTCTGTCCCTCTCATTGGCAGCGCCGGTGCGAGGGCAGTTTGCAGCGGCGCCCCGAGAAAGGGACAAGGCGGCGGTACAGGGAGGAGGGGCCAGCTGTCTTTCTTCCTGCCTGTATCGCCCCCCGTCTCCCTCTCTCGGCGCCGCCACTGCAAACTGCCTCGCAACAGCGCCGCCGAGAGAGGGACGAAGGGGCGATAGAGGCAGGAGGAAGACAGCTGGCTCCTCCTCCCCTCCCCCTTCCTCCTTCCCCGCATCAGTCCGCGGCGCAGGGGGGAGGGGGGAAGGAGGAGGAAGTCAGCTGGCACCCCCGCCCCGCCCCGCTATCGGCCCCGCCCCCCGCTCACTGATCACCTGCGGCCCCCCAGGTGATCAGTGACACTTCTTCCGGCCCTTGGGTCGGAAGAAGTTGGACAGCACTGAGTTAGACTAATCTAGCACAGTGGTTCTCAATCTGTGTATCCCCAGATATTTTCGCCTTCAACTCCCAGAAATCCTAACAGCTGGCTGGGGTCTCTGGGAGTTGTAGGGGAAAACACCTGGGACCCACAGGTTGAGAACCACTAATCTAGTACTTTTCACACAATGCCATGAGTAATCTGGCGCTAAGATAAATGTTAGATCCTGGCAATTTTTTAAAATAAATAAATGAAATATGTGAGATCAAATGTCTGGCTTTGCATCCTGCTAACATTTATTTTAGGAAATATATTAAGTACTCTCATTGCAGTGGACATTGCTCTTTAGTGTGCTATTGGTTTCTCCTTTGCTGACTTGTACTTTTGAAAGAAAACTGCTTGCCTTATCGATAATCTTTTTGGAAAGGAAAGGTTCAGAACAGCTCTCATAAATTGATTTCTAACTCTGCATCTTCAGCAAGAACCACCAAACTATCACTGTAGAAATGAAGGAGGTGTTCCCGTGTGGCCAGATCACAAGTGATCGACCTTATCTAGGTATTGTAGGTGATTCTTTTGTGTTTTTAACAAAATACTAGACAGACACTAGGCCTGTTTTTGAACATCGGATACATCCGAAATTCAGATGTAATTCGGATATTTTAGACTTTCGAAGCAATTCCAAAGAGAGTTAAGGAAACAGTGTAGGGTTCCAGCCTGGTGGATTTGGGCAGACCCTGGGGGCTCCGGGCCAGGCACCAGTTGACCCTGGGGAAATAGAGGATAATGGGTGGTCTGGTGCATTCGATTCTACAGAAGAGAGCCTGCAATGGGATAACACATGGCTGGAGGGGTATGGGACCGCAGATGAGTTTAGTGAAGATTCCATGGAATTAGATTCAGATGAATATGAAAGGCCAGGCGGCCTTGGGTCTCAAGAAAGAGTGGCTACTCCTTCTCCAGATGGTGAGATGGGAGATGGGGAGTTTCCCGGGTCTCACTCTGATAGCGAGGCAGCTGGGCCCGCTAATGAGATGGAATTCAACAGGAGGGCTAGTATCTCGGCTTCTAGGAAAGATTGGAGAAAAGGGAGGCGGTGGACGCACAAGAGTTAGATTCCTATATCAATCCGGCCTGGGAAAGCTCTCGTCAGATCTGAAGCTTGATCGTGTCTCTCGTTCCAGTCTCCGAGTTCGTGATAACCGCTGGGGCGGTTTGGACTCTTTTTCCAGTGACCGCAGTTGCGGCCAGTTTCAAGTTCCACGTTTGACTGCAGAGTGGTTGCTTTGCTTTGGACTTTGCTTTTGGATTTCATCCGCTTGGATTATAACTCAAGGACTAAGCTGAGCTCTATTTGGATTGCTTTCTTCATATCTCTTTGGACTATTCTTTACCTTTATTCTAAATAAAAGAATATTTATTGCAGCTGCCTGTGTGTGTGTGTGATCTAGGGGGGGCTGTCCGAGTGTGAGGTGCAACAAACAGGAAGTGGATTCTCCATTCCGAGGTCTCCGTCGCCATATATTCGGAATATATTTAGATAGGGCTTGTATGTCATTTCCGCTCATCCCATTGTGTTTAAAATGTTTTACATTATTTATTAATGTGTTAAATGTGTTCAATATTTTGTACCAGTGTGGCTAGTTTTGTCAGTAGTAGTGGTCAAAAATGGAGGGAAAGGGAATCCCCCAAGTTTTGACTGTCCCTTCTGCAGGTTGCGCAATCGCGGTCATCATTAATGAAGCCATTCCGAATTCGGATACATCTGAATCAATTCCGAAAAAACTGCTGAAAACTTCGGAAGTCTATCAGATACGAGGCACCAGCGCCCCCTACATCCGAAGCCAGTTTTGAAGCCATTTTTTCCATGATAAAACAGGCCTAATAGACACATAGGTTAATTCTTGTTCTTCTTGTAAATCTTTATTCCTCACAAAGGAATTCATTTTTTGGGTGGATGGTCCGTTGTATTTCCAGGGCAAAACAGTATTACCCTTTTATGCTTGTTTATGAAGCTATTGTTCTTCCAACCCTATAAAATGATGCACCTCAGACCTGGGACGTACCCCCCTAGATCACACACACAAGCAACTCGGTAAATAACTTTTATTTAGAATAAGAAGAGTCCATAGGATGAAGGAAAATAATGCAAAAGTCCACAGGTAAATATTGAAAAGTCTTTAAACTGGAGTAAATCCCAAGGAGAAGAAATTCCCTGCTGCAGAGGCTGGGACCCAGCAACAGCCATCCCAGCTGCTGCCTTAAAGAACTCCAGGGAGGAGGAAGGAGGAAGACTCTGGGCCATGCCATCGCCACACCCCTCCCTGCTGCAGAGGCTGGGACCCAGCAACAGCCATCCCAGCTGCTGCCTTTAAGAACTCCAGGGAGGAGGAAGGAGGAAGGAGGAAGACTCTGGGCCATGCCATCGCCACACCCCTCCCTGCTGCAGAGGCTGGGACCCAGCAACAGCCATCCCAGCTGCTGCCTTTAAGAACTCCAGGGAGGAGGAAGGAGGAAGACTCTGGGCCATGCCACCGCCACACCCTCCCTGCTGCAGACGCTGGGACCCAGCAACAGCCGATGTCATTCCAGCTCCGTTGTCCCTTTGGAAATGGCAGCAGGAGGAGGCGAGAAGGACTTTTACTTAGGGGAGGAGAGCATGGGTATAGGTTATTTTTTGATTTTTATTATTAATATTATTTTATTTTTATAGGGCACTGGTTGATTATTCCTGGCTTTGGCATTATTAATTAGGTGGGTTTTAGTAGTTTTTCAGTGTATTAGTTTTATACTGTGTATTTAGGTTACCTATATAGTTTATTATTGTGATAATTGTATTGTACTGTGTTTAATTGCCCACTTACTGTATGTTTTAGTATGGATGTATATTTTTGCATAATATGCCTTTGAAATATTGTTAAGTGTATTCGTACACAATTTGAAGCTTGTCTTCGCCCTGTAAAATTTGTTTTGGAAGCTCACTGTCTACACTGTTTTGTATTGTATTGTGTTGTGAGCCGCACTGAGTCCCCTTCGGGGTGAGAAGAGCGGCATACAAATAAACTGATTGATTGATTGATTGATTGAAAATCACGACAGGCCGCTCCGGCGGCCAAAACAGGAGCTTAGAGTCCAAAGCAAACCGCTGCAATGGTCAAACAGGAATGTAACTCCGCAGGGCAAGCCGCTCCTGCGACCAACTTGAACCTAAAATCTTGAACAGGAACTATCCAAGCCAAACGTAGCTTCAGCTCTAACGAGATCTTTCCCGGGCCAGTCTCTTAAAGGAATCTATTTTCTGTGGAACCATTGAATGCCCCATAGCAAATTCCAATCCCTCCGTGAGGATCTGATACTAGCCCTTCTATCAAAATCCAACAACTCATTAGCGGGCCCAGGTGGACTCATATCTTGCTGAGAAAGCTCTTCCTCCCTATTTCCCGGGAGCTCAGCTGGCAAGGGAGTAAAGTTCCCGTGAGAGTCAAGGTTACTGGAGTTCTCGCTAGCTGTCTCGAAACTAACTTCCATGGAATCTTCATTAACCCCTTATTCTGGCCAATACCCATGGAGCCAGTCATGATCCCAAGACAAATCCTCATTTACAGAAACGTCCCCAACTGGCCATTCATCCTCCCCATCCTGGCCTTGATCCACTGGCACCACTGGTGCCTGTCTCTGACCACTAGGCTGGGGCATCACACTGCTAGGCTGGAACAACACATAAAATGCTTGAAAAAGACATAGCCCATCTTCAAACATCAGTTTTAACTTCTGGAAAGATTTTTATCAACATTGCCTTTGAAAAATCCTGCAGTTTTCTAGCGAAGACAAGCAGAGAAATGTTAGTATTCTGGAAGAAGCAAAGACCACCAACACTGAAATGGTTATTCTCCAACATCAACTTCGCTGGACTGGCCATGTTGTCTGAATGTCCGATTGCCATCTCCTAAAGCAGTTATTTTATTCTCAACTCAAGAATGGATAACGAACTGATAACCAAGACATAAGACTAAAAACATTAGAGGAGATTCAAATAATAGAACCAAAAACTACCTGGTTCCAATATTGGCAAATTAATGTAAACTATAAAGAATACAAGAAAAAAGGACATTCTGGGACAAAATTATAAACTTAGACAATAAATTGATAAAAAGAATCTACCAACAATAGCTACTATAGGCAACAGAGGAAGAACAAGTAAAAGAAGTAATGATAAAATGGGCAAAAGCAGTAGGTCATACAATTAGTATGGCAAAATGGGAGGAAATCTGGACAAAAAAATTAAAATATGAGTATGCAGTAGAAATCAAAGAGAACTGGTACCAGGCGCTTTTCATGTGGTACCTAACCCCAGAAAAACTAGCTAAATATAGCAAGGGAACAATTAATAAGAAGTGTCGGAAATGTGAGAAAAGCATAGGAACTTTCATACATATGTGGTGGGAATGTAAAGTGGTCCAAACATTTTGGTAGGATATATATATAAAAAGATGGGAGAAAATTTACAACTAATTCAAACCTGAATATTTCCTACTGGGAATCACAGATTTTCAAATAGATAAAAATAGAGACAAGATCTTCTTTTACCTCACTATGGCGGCAAGAATAAGTAAAGCAAAAGAAATGGCAACAATGGAAAAAATGGATTGAGAAAGCAATGGATATTACGAATATGGACCTGTTGACCCCAAAACTTGACCAAAACAGATCAACAATAAACAGAACGGATTGGCGCAACTTTATTAATTTTTTGGAAAAAAAGAGCAATTACAAATCTTTACAAAAATTGATTAAAGAATTCCCAAGGACCAACCGATACATATGTAAGGCAGTCTTTCTCAACCAGTGTGCCGTGGCACACCAGTGTGTCGTGACGGACCTCCTGCTGTGCGGCGAGAAAAGCTCTCTGCCCCCCTTCCTCCCCCCTCCTGCTGAACTCCTGCTGCTTGGGGGAGGAGGAAGGGCCAGGCAGTGGCAAAGAAGAAGGGACCGGGGCGCCGCCTCCTTTGGCCGTTTCCCCACCCAGCCTCCAATCCGCCATGACTCCCACCATGACTCTCGCCCCTCGCTCGCGGAAGCCGCGTGGAGGAGCCCCACCCACTGAAGCCTGTCCACCGCTCATGCTTCTCCTCTGTAGGAGAGCTGAAGCTGGGGGGAGGGGCGGGGCATGGCGTGGTCTGTAGGAAAGCTGAAGCTGGGGGAGGAGGCGGGGCATGGCGCAGCCTGTAGGAGAGCTGAAGCCGGGGGGAGGGGGTGGGGCATGGCGTGGCCTGTAGGAAAGCTGAAGCTGGGGGGAGGGGCGGGGCATGGCGTGGCCTGTAGGAGAGCTGAAGCTGGGGGGAGGGGTGGGGCATGGCGTGGCCTGTAGGAAAGCTGAAGCTGGGGGGAGGGGTGGAGCACGGCATGGCCTGTAGGAAAGCTGAAGCTGGGGGGAGGAGGCGGGGCATGGCGCGGCCTGTAGGAGAGCTGAAGCCGGGGGGAGGGGGTGGGGCATGGTGCGGCCTGGCTCTACCCCCTCCCCCGGCTTCGGCACTCCCAGCAGCTGCACCAGCCTTGAGGGGACAGTGCGAAGCCAGCATTTTGCTGGCTCTGGCACTGCTGGCTTGGCACTGCCCCCTCAAGGCTGGAGCAGCTGCTGGGAGGTGAAGCGGGAGGTAGGGGCGGAGCATGGTGCAGCCTGGCTCCGCCCCCTCCCCGGCTTCGGCACTCCCAGCAGCTGCTCCCAGCAGGCCACCAACCCCCAGCCGTTCTTTACTGTGTTAGAGTGTCATTTTGTGTCATTTTGGTTGGTGGTGTGCCCCCGGATTTTTTTAATGTTAAAAGTGTGCCGCGGCTCAAAAAAGGTTGGGAAACACTGATGTAAGGGACACTTACAACAGAAGGAGATATAGGATAACAAATAAAAACACCACATGAAGCAATCTGGAAGTGATAGGAAAAAATGTATATATGTGTATGTGTATTGTATAGATGCTGGCTCCTCTTTTTCTCCCTTTCCTTTTTTTCCTTTTTCCTTTTCTCTCTTCTCCCTCCCCCACCTATATATTCCTACTTTTCTCCAAAACTCTGTTCACCCACTTTTATTGTATCGCAACCAGTATCACAGTCATGTCAATGACTTTTTACCTATAGATTGTCTTTTTTATGTGGTCAAGGTTGTTGTTTTGTTTTTCTTTTTTCTTTTCTGTCATTTACTAATAAAAACAAATTTAAAAAAGAATGGATAACAAAATGTCGGTGGGCTGCAAAAGGGATTTAAAGATGGGCTTAAAGCTAACCTTTAAAAATGTGGCATAAACACAGAACTGGGAAGCCCTGGCACTCAAGTGCTCTAACTGGATGTCAGCTGTTACCAATGGAGCTATGGATTTTGAAGAGGCACAAATACAGGATGTAAGGGAAAGCGTGCCAAGAGGTAGACACATCAAGCAAACCCTTGTCGTGATACCTTCCACATGGAAAATTATGTCCTCAATGTGAAAGACCATGTGGATCCAGAATAGGTCTTCACAGTCACTTACGGACCCAGTGCCAAGTCTCTACCTTTGGAAGACAATTTAACTCATGAGTGATCGATCACCTATAATGATGACCCATTTATCCATGAGGCCGGTATCTATGGTTTCATTTATCCGTATCTGACAACAAATTATCTCTAAGCATTTTCTAAGTCCTCCAGCACAACTCTATGCCATTGATGGGCCAGAGGTCCTTCATTTCAATAAGGTTACAGTTTTGCATGTCCCCTCTGGGAATGTATCTTGCATGTCCCCTCTGGGAACTACGGGGATTGTCCAAACCATATCCAAAACATATACCGTATTTTTCGCACCAGAAGACGCAGTTTTTTTTTCCTCCCAAATCAGGAAGAAAAATCAGCCGCGTCTTATGGAGCGAAGATGCAGGCAGGAGGGGGAGGCACTGGAGCAGAGGGGGCGGCAATATACTCACCAAAAAGTGTCTGGAGACCGCCGCCTCTGTTGCCGCTCTCCTCTTCTCTGGTCCGTTGCTGGTCCGTCCCTTTCCTTCCCCACCCAAGGAGCAAGAGGAGGAGCAAAGCAGCGTCGCGTCAGAGGAGGAAAATAGAAAAAAAAAATTCTATTTTCCTCCTCTAAAATCTAGGTGTGTCTTATCAGCAGGTGCGTCTTATGGAGCAAAAAAATACGGTAAATAGAAAACAATACCACAAATTTGTGTTATAAACTCAGGCTAATTATTAAAATGGTTTCCTAAAGGCTTTGAAAAAATATTTTTCAAAAATGTGTTTTCCACCAAAACAACAGTAGGGTAATGACCGGTGAATGTCTCTGAAGAGAGCATTCCACAGCTAGGGCACCATCATTGTCAATTAAGTATCTCATCTGGGGCTACCCAAAGTAGCCCTCTCCCAAATAGCTTAATGCATGCATATGTTCCTATGGAGACAAGTTGTGTTTCAAGTATTTTCAGGATTACATTTTTTTTATTTTGTGGTATGCGGATACATTAAGGTACAGTTGAATAATGGGCCCAAACAGGAATGATAAAATCAAAATTTTTTACAATCAATGCATGGTCATCCCAATAAATCCTAATAAATCTTCCTGTGCAAAGAGACCAATGGCATTACCTTCTCCCTCCTAAATATTTTTCTTTAAATTTAATGAACTTGCAACCTCTTGATCTAACTTTCCTGTCTTTGCAAATACCCCATTGTCATAATCCCCTTCTCATCTCATACAAAGCATCAATCTGCTGGAATTGCCCATGTATTCAGCACATATTTTTTAAAATGCTAACAAGTAACCAAGACCATGCATAGGAAAAGCATTTTAATTTTCCATTCTCAGCTATTTTTAGCAATCAGGCCTTGCCTCCATCAGCACACCTCTGGCCTCAGATTTCCATAACAAGGCGATCCTAACTGGGACTAATAACTATATACAAGGATGGGTCTGCGTGCATTTATTTGCCTTTCAAATGCATTACAAAGGATGCAAGCAAATTGGCAAAGTATTGGAGAGGAGCAGTCTCATGTGGCGCACAGAGGAGACTTACAAATTCACTTTTGTGTTTTATACACCTGGAAGTTCCCTTCCGGTATACAAGAAAAAGCCCTCCGGATGCAGAGAAAGATCTGAGCAGGAACCAAGATGAAGGAAAGGTTAATATTCAGCAAAATGAGGTAGCAAGGTGCAGATTTTGTTCCTCAAACTGGATGTGATAAGCAAGCACATATATTTCCCTATTTTTTTAAAAAAAAATGGTGGGGGAACTGTAGAGAGATTGTAAGAGAGGGAGAAAGTGAATTTTCTTCTTGGTTAATTCCTTCCTTATGTAATTTCTCTCTATGGATTTCTTCACACAGCCCAGTGTTGTCAGTGAAAGTGAAGGTGCGTGAGATGGCTCATGACACCCCGTACACCACCCTCCTTCCCCCATCATATGGTGTGGATGGGCAGGCCCAGATTACGCGATTGTGGCACCCTAGGCCACATTCTTGAAGTGCCGGCCCCGCTCCGGGAGGCGGGGCCGCTTGCAGGGGGCGGGGGCGCTTGCGGGGGCGCCCCAGCTGCTCGCCCCGGCCCTGCCCCTCTTCCTTCACTGACTGTAGGAAGAGGGGCAGTGCCGGCGCAAGCAGCAGGGAGGGGCGGCGCCGGGACTTCCCTCTGCCCCCTCCTCTCTCGCGCATCAAGAGGGGGCGGAGGGAAGTCCTAGGCCCCCTCCCTGCTGCTCATGCCGGCACCACCCCATTTCCTTCACTAACTGAAGGAAGAGGCGTGGGGCCGGCGTGAGCAGCAGGGAGGGGGGGTGCTTCTGCCGCAGCGCACATGAGCACTTTTTTTGAATTTTTCGAATTTTTTTTTTTTTTTACTTTTGGGGGGTCTGGATCTGCTGCCCCCCACCCAAAAGTTCCGCCCTAGGCCCTGGCCTAGGGTGGCCTTATGGGTAATCCGGGCCTGGGGGTGGGACAGGCTGTGTTGGCACCCTGTGCCTGTCCCCATCATATGGGAGAAAGGGCGACAACATGTGGCAACATGTGTTGACCCACCGTCCTTTCCTCCATCATACAAGAAAAAGGGGAGGAAAGTGCGAGTACCTCTGTTGGAGCTACCCAAAATACACTTTCCCATGGTGGTGGAGGCAGCGGCGGATCTAAGTAAGTGGCCGCTTCCAGGTGCCACGTGGCCAATGGTGCATACGGCCACGGCTGCCAGGTTTGGCGCAAACCGCCAAACCTGGCAGCCGTGGCCGTATGCACCATTGGCCACGTGGCACCTGGAAGCGGCCACTTACTTAGATCCGCCGCTGCCTCCATGCTGTGCCATTGATGTGAGCCGGCGCGCGGGCATGAGGCAGGAGGCTGCGCCGCAGCTGCAAAATATTCCCCTGTCCTTTTCATCCTCTTGGGAGTGCGTTTCACTACTCTGTCCACCAGAAGCGCTCTGTCCCAATAGCGCATGCTCGAAACTAGCTAGCTGTGCACATGTGTGCTCCGGCTCATGCACACACACATGCGCCTTCTCCACCAGGCTGGAAAGCCAGGGGGCGCTAAAATAATGTTCGCTTACTACTATTTTTTTGCCTTCGTCTGGTCCTGGGTGGAAGAAGCACCTTTTGGTGACTCCCCTCCACTTTGGGATGAATTTGGGTGGGGTTTGACTAGCATCGTCCGATGACCCTCTGCAGTACCCATCCAGGCCCAGCCAAAACCGGTAAAACAGGGCTATTTTAGCCCCATGTGAACAGTTCCCATGTGGGTGGAAAAATATAGGTATCTATTCATAATTTTTGCTGATCAATTGAAAAGCAGCATGATAGACAAACGCTCAAAGGGAGGCATGTTTAATCACATATTTTCTGGCTGCACATTTTTCTGCTCAACCTTGCAGCATCCAGAGGCCGAGCTGAATTATTTTGAGTGTCAAAGATAGAGAGGCCAGCCCTCTCTGGTTAACTTAGACTTTGAAAAGCCCGTTATAGACAGCTAATGTGACATTAGGTCCTGATCTCTCCATTAGATGGTAATTTGTTAGATCTTCGGGTCTGGTCATTCTCTAGTCTTAAGGGCAAAGGGGAAGAATCTTGGCATTAGAGACTTCCTTGAAATGTATTTGTTGTTAACTGCCTTTAAGTTGACCTATACCTTTGGTGCCACGATGAATGAGAGGTCTTCAGGTTAATTTCTCCTCAACAATTCTGCTCAGATCTTGCAGACTGTTGTGGCTTCCTGGATTGCTTCCATCCACCTGAAAGGCAGTCTTCTTCTTTTTTTCTATTGCCCTCCATTTTACCAAACATTACTGTCTTTTCTAGTGAGTCATCTATTATATAAAGGAGGTCCCATCATGGAACGACCGTCCTAGGCAGAGAAACCTTACAAGGCAGAGACACCAAACTTAGCAACAAAAATAGGCCTCAGGCAAGGTAGGTTTTTAGCAAAAAAACTTTCCCCACCAAAACATAGAAGGCCCCCAAAACAACGATACAAAAAAACTACATTTCCCAGCGTCCTCCGCGGCTGCCAACTAATCTCCCGGCCTCTACATTCTGACAACATGATTGGTTTCCAATGAGGGAGTATTTACATAACGCCTCTATTGGCCAGCCAACATGAACATTCCGACCCATAATAAACTGGCAGAGGAGGATAAGGCAAAGGCCTGAGGCAGTCGCCAACACAAACACCCAATTCACTTCCCACAGAAAATTTAAACCCCTACAAATCACAGACCACACCCAAAATTGACAGTAAGGCTTCATTAACTTGATTTCCCTGACTAGGCCTCACTTAATGGGATGCTGTTTAAGCTCTGAATTGACAGTAAGGCTTCATTAACTTGATTTTCCCAACTAGGCCTCAGCTCATGGGACATTGTGTATGGCCTGAATTGACAGTAAGGCTTCATTAACTTGATTTTCCTGACTAGGCCTCAACTCATGGGACATTGTGTATGGCCTGAATTTACAGTAACCTACATTGGCACACAGAGTCCCTATGACCCACGCTACATTCTACTGCAGTTTGGAGGAGGGTGGACCATGGGTGATGGGATTTGATGTACCTCCATGGATTATGGGATTTGTAGTACTTTCAAACCCTTCATTCCCCACAGACCACTGTGGCCCAGAACCAAGACCGATAAAGACCCGACTTGGCACACAGTGCCCCCATGACCCCCACTCCATCCAACTGCAGTTTAGAGGATGGCACACCATGGATGATGGGATTTCAAGTACCTCCACTCACTTCCAAAGTACCCCACCCACACAAGCATCAACCTCTACATCAACACAGCAGACGGAAAGACAAAAAACATTGTATATCCACAAGCTATGCAGAATGCCAGCAACACCACACACCAACAACTCCACAGGACTTCAACATCCCAGCCACCAGAACAACCCACAACGACACAGCCATGACCCCACCAAGACCATAACTAACATCAATTCCAACGCTTACATACTCAGACTTTCTCGCATCTCCTAAATAGGGCACAGCAACGCGTGCCGGATACAGCAAGTATATTCTTATAATATGGCCAAAGTACAGTCTTCATTTAGTTAAGTTTATTTCTAGGAAGAGCTCAAGTCTGATTTACTATGGGATCTATTTATTTGTTTCTTAATACGATACAGTACCCACAGAACTCTTCTCCAGCACATTTCAAATTATTGGCGTTGCGATCACACCTAACTGAGTGTCACGATCACGGACGTAGCGGGCCCCTTAATCACACACACAGAGACGTACTGAAGGCTAACTACTTTATTGAGTATAAAAACAGTTCCAAAGAGTAAATAGTCCAATAATATGCAAGTGTCCAAAAGGTACTAAGCAAGTAGTCCAAAGTAGCGTAGCAAATAAGCTGGAAGCGTGGCAAGGCTCCGCAATCCAATGCGGATCAGGAAACAGGGCAAGGCTCCGCAAACCAATGCGGATCAGGAAACAGGGCAAGGTTCCGCAAACCACTGCGGCTCAAGAAACAAGGCAAATGCAAGGCAAGGCTTGATGACCACTGCTGGCTTGTGGTCCCACTCCGCTTCACGCCTATTCAGGAAAGACATGGCCGGAGAACTGAGGATGCGTTCCCACGGACCCTATACTTAATCCGTCGGCCGAGGTCCGCGACGCTCTAGGCTCCTTCGTCTCCAATCTCTGCTCACGGCCCTCGGTCGGTCTAGGGACCTCGACCAAGCCCTCCTGCTAGACTCGATGTCTCGCCTCCCATCGAAGGAGCGACCTTGCCTCTCGGCAGCTGTGTCGCTATCTTCCTGAGAACTTTCCTCCCTGGCACTTTCCCACTCGGGTTCTTCCATGTTTACATTCTCGGCTCCTGGGAATTCCTCCCCCAGGGTGTTCATAACTCCCTTCGCTGCTTCCCATCTCCACCTGGTGATCGGAATCTAAGCTGGGCCCAAACAACATTTCACCCCATGCCAAGCTCTCTGTGGGAGACTGCGGCCCATCCGAGGGGCCCTGTGCATCACCCCAGTCATCTAGCTCATCCTCCGAATCCACCTCTGCTGCTGCAGGCCCTAATGCTAAAGGAACCCCAGGACGAACCCCAGGCACGAACGAGAACTGCTGTGCTACACTGAGTACAAACACACCCATATTCCTGTGGAGACTCCGGACTACTCCACACATTTTGGTTTATTATCGACAATTCCGTTGAGGAGCAACGCATATCACTAACTCTTCTATATATTATCTTCCTGCATTACGGACCTTGTATTTTCTTTGGATACTCCGGACTTTCCCACAAACTCTGTAAGTTTGAGTGTTTTTACGATGAGGGCGATGTGTTTATATAGCTCTGCTGTGAGATGTTATTGTACCTATTACATGCATATGTTTTGAAAGAATATATGAATGAATATGAGACAAAATATTTATTTATTTATTTGTCACGTTTCTATACCGCCCCTCTCAGCCCGAAGGCGACTCGGGACGGTTTACACAGGCAGTCTCTGCTCTCAATACAACACAGCAACAAGTCAACCCCCAGAAAAAAACATATAATAACAATTTAACAATTAAAAACATACAATTGCAGCCTCAGCGTCATGTTGAAATCCTGTTCCATCACATCGTCGTCATTCCTTATATCCAATTAAGCCTTATATTTCATCAACAAATGTTTGCTCAAATAACCAGGTCTTGACTTTCTTGCGAAATGTCAGGAGGGAGGGGGCCGATCTGGTGTATTTAGGGAGGGCGTTCCAAAGCCGAGGAGCCACCACTGAAAAGGCCCTGTCTCTCGTCCCCGCCAGTCGCGCCTGCGAAGAAGGCGGGACCGAGAGCAGGGCCTCTCCAGATGATCTTAAACATCTCGATGGTTCATAGGGGAGAGATGCTCGGACAGGTAAGTTGGACCCAACCGTTTAGGGCTTTAAAGGCTAAAGCCAGCACTTTGAATTGTGCCCGGTAGCAAAC
>JARBWK010000012.1:16572451-17030741 GCA_030556195.1 Anolis apletophallus
TCTAGGGCAACAGAATTTTTCACACTAGTCATGTTGTTATTTCACGTCCGTCAAGGGCAACTCTCCTCAGACTTCAAAAAAATTCAGATTAGTTTTTTTCAACATGCTTTGAAAATCTGTATATCTGTATACCTTTATAAAACGGAATGTTTGTATGTGTGTATGTGTGTGTGTATGTGTGTATGTGTGTATGCGGAGGGCGGAAGGGCAGATATGTGGCAGCTATTTGCATAAAGCCCTTTGATTGGACAGCCTCGCCACTCCAAAATTCTAAGGCGCCAGACAGAGGGCATTGCTAGCCACTGATTAGCCAGCATCCCAGAATCCAGGCTTCTACATTCAAACAACAGGATTTCTTCCCTCTGAGGGGAAAAAAGCCAGCAACCCAGAATCCAGGCCTCTACATTCAAACAACAGGATTTCTTCCCTCTGAGGGGAAAAAAGCCAGCAACCCAGAATCCAGGCCTCTACATTCAAACAACAGGATTTCTTCCTCTGAGGGGAAAAAAAGCCAGCAACCCAGAATCCAGGCCTCTACATTCAAACAACAGGATTTCTTCCCACTGAGGGAAAAAAGCCAGCAACCCAGAATCCAGGCCTCTACATTCAAACAACAGGATTTCTTCCTCTGAGGGAAAAAAAGCCAGCAACCCAGAATCCAGGCCTCTACATTCAAACAACAGGATTTCTTCCTCTGAGGGGAAAAAAGCCAGCAACCCAGAATCCAGGCCTCTACATTCAAACAACAGGATTTCTTCCCACTGAGGGAAAAAGCCAGCAACCCAGAATCCAGGCCTCTACATTCAAACAACAGGATTTCTTCCCACTGAGGGGAAAAAAGCCAGCAACCCAGAATCCAGGCCTCTACATTCAAACAACAGGATTTCTTCCCACTGAGGGAAAATGCACAATCAACATTCCTCCCCACTTGGCTCTGTGAAAACAAAATGGATTCCTGTATTCTCCTCCCCCTCAGCTTTTAGAAAACGGCTGCCTGTCATGCACCCTTTTAAAGTTACCAATAACAGGCCATAACATTCCAGGCCCCAAAATAGAGTTTAGGGCAGGATGGCCGACGAATGATGGATTTGCATCCCATTCACTTCCCAGAAAACATTGTAGCCCCTACAAATCCCCTTCTCCCAGATAGGCCCAAAAGAGGCATCCATCTTCCCTCTTCAACACAGTGTCAGAGAAAGGCAGCTTCTGACAGGATCTTTAGAACAGATACTGTCACTCTACAAGGTTGTAGCACAGCAGTTCTCGTTCGTGCCTGGAGGGCAAGGAATAGGTCCTGGGGTCCCTTTAGCATTAGGGCCTGCAGCAGCAGAGGTGGATTCGGAGGATGAGCTAGATGACTGGGGAAGCACAGGGCCCTTCGGATGGACCGCAGTCTCCCACAGAGAGCTTGGCATGGGACTAAATGTGCTTTGGGCCCATCTTAGATTCTGATCACCAGGTGGAGATGGGAAGCAGCTAAGGAGTTATGAGCACCCGGGGAGGAATTCCCAAGAGCCCGAGAATGTAAACATGGATGAATCCGAGTGGGAAAGTGCCAGGGAGGAAAGTTCTCAGGAAGATAGCAACACAGCTGCCGAGAGGCAAGGTCGCTCCTTCGATAGGAGACGAGACATTGAGTCTAGCAGGAGGGCTTGGTCGAGAGTCCTAGATCGACCGAGGTCCGTGAGCAGAGTGGAGACGAAGGAGCCTAGAGCGTCGCGGACCTCGGCCGACGGATTAAGTATAGGGTCCGTGGGAACGCATCCTCAGTTCTCCGGCCACGTCTTTCCTGAACAGGCGTGAAGCGGAGTGGGACCACCAGCCAGCCGTGGTCATCAAGCCTTGCCTTGTATTTGCCTTGTTTCCTGAGCCGCATTGGTTTGCGGAGCCTTGTCCTGTTTCCTGATCCGCATTGGTTTGCGGAGCCTTGCCCTGATTCCTGATCCGCATTGATTGCGGAGCCTTGCCACGCTTCAAGCTTCTTTGCTACGTTACTTTGGACTACTTTGCTTACTACCTTCTGGACACTTATATCATTGAACTATTTACTCTTTGGAACTGTTTCTATACTCAATAAAGTAGTTAGCCTTCAGTACGTCTCTGTGTGTGTGTTTACGGGGCCCGCCAGGTCCGTGATCGTGACAAAGGTAAGGCCCTACTTCACTCAAAAGACACAAGAGAAAACAATAAATACCTTTCTCTAATGCCTTTAATGCTTATATAAATAATTCTGGCCCAAAGCCCTCACCCAGCCTCATTGACCTTACTGCTAATTCCATGCAGGCCTTTTCCATTTTTTTACTCTTTCTGTTTTACACCGGTATACTTTCACAGGCCAGAGCGGATATGTGGCAGCCACTTTCACAGGCCACAGCGACCAGCGCGGGTGATGGACCTGCACCAAACTTGGTACACATAACCCCCCTATGACATGACCCACGTATTATGGGATTTGTAGTACTTTCCAGGACTTTGGTTCCCACAGACCACTGAGGCCACCAAAAAGGACCAATACAGACCACACTCAGCACACACAGCCCCCATGACCCACTCTACATCCTGGTGCAGTTCGGAGGAGGGTGGGCCATGGATGATGGGACTTGAAGTGCCTCTACTCACTTCCCAAGTCCGCTGCAACCCTCATTCAATCACTGATCGAGACCAAACTTGCCATACATAACCCCCATGACTGCCTTCACGTCCTGGTGAGGTTTGGGGGAGGACTGACAATGGATGATGGGATTTGTAGTACTTTTACACCCCTCTGTTCCCACAGACCACTGTGGCCCCCAACAAACACCGGGAAAGTCCACACTTGGCACACAGAGCCCCAGTGACCCACTCTACATCCTACTGAAGTTTGGAGGGGGACAGAACATGGATGATGGGACTTGAAGTACCTCCACTCACTTCCCGAGACTGCTGCGACCCTCATCCAATGACTGATCAAGACCAAACTTGGCACACATAACCCCCATGACTGCCTTCGCATCCTGGTGAGGTTTGGGGGGGGCGCATGGACATGGATGATGGGACTTGGAGTACTTTCCAACCCTTCTGTTCCCAGAGACCACTGTGGCCCCCAACAAAGACCGATAAAGACCAAACTTGGCACAGAGAGCCCCCATAACCCACTCTACATCCTGGTGCAGTTTGAGGGAGGATGGACCATGAATGATGGGACTTGCAGTACTTCAATTCACTTCCTTAGAGCACTGTGGCCCACACCAATGACGAATCAGGACCAAACTGATTATGGGCACACAGAAGCCCATAAACATCTAATAGGAATCAACCTTGGCACACAATGCCTTCCTCAAATAACCCGGGCACCGCCGGGTCCTCGGCTAGTACAGAATAAAAATAACAGTCATTGCCAGTAGCTACAACTGCCTTTTAGCATGCAGCCATTTTTAGAAGCCCATGAAGCAGCAGAAAGCAACCTTTTTTCTATCTTCTGTGGCACAGAACTTGAAATATTTGAAAATGATGGGATTTTTTCTTCTTCTCAACTAAACATCTCCAGCTCTCTAAACTTACTCACTGGGCCTGTGTACTGAGGTCACTGTATGTATTGAGGGCTTTGTCTTTATTGTGTGGTTGAATGTGTATTATTACATTTGTATTGTATTAGATGGTTATATGCTAAACAGGCCACGAAGGGTTAACAGGGAATATTAAAGTGCATAGCCTCTGAGATGTTCGGTTGCTATGACAACAAGAGGCGGAGCCTAACACTGGCTTTGGCAGGTGCAAGTTTGAATTTCGTCAGTTAGTCAGAAGCTGGGAGACTAGCTGGTAGATTTAGAAGCCGCTGTTGTCTGTTCTGAGGGGAACAGATAAGTCTGTGTGGTAATACTGCAGAAGGCAGTTAGGTTTAGAAAGCCTATGTAAACCGCTGTTAGTAGATTAGGCGGAAAGCTAACCTAATACATAGATAGAAAGCCTATTGTGGCAGAGTATCTATAGTATTGTCAAGCCAGTGATTGAGGAGACTCAGTCAAACATTGCATTTAGGAATTTTGTAACATTAAAGATCTGTACCTCATCTGAAGTTACTGTAACCACCTAAGTTCAGTACATCGAAACACTGTTCAAATCAACGTTACAGTTATTTAATATAAATATCTCTCCTCGTTGTTCCTTCACATACAAGCCTCAAAATAAACCCCTCACATCGGTAGCCAGGATTGTAATTGTGGCAACGTGGTTGTAAAAAGATCCTCAAGTGAAGACGCTAGCTGTAAGCGGCGATTCTCCACAGCCCGGTTTCCAGATTTCTTACCACATGTCTTGTCACACTTTTGAACACATTCTTGTTTGTCAATATCCTTCTTAAACTATAGAATGCAGAATTAAAAACAGTATTCTACAGTAGATGAGATCTAAGGAAAGCAGAACAGAGTGGTATTACTACTGACCTTGGGAAGGCGACTACTGTTGACTCAGGCTTGAATTGCATTGGCTCACTGTTGACTTATGCTTACCTTGTAGATGCCTTCATGTATACTGTTTTCCGTCGGAATTAATTTTGTTTGGTTTGGCTCAGTTCTCTCTCTGTTGAGATGACATTGAACGCTGATTCTGTATTTTGCCATCAAGCTGACCTGTCAATAGTTGCTTTAAAAGATTGCCACTCCTTTCAGTTCAGGGTCATCCTTTATTGTGGTTTCTACACTTGCATTCAGATCATTTATGTTAACAATGTTAAACAGTAGGCCTGTTTTCGAACAGAAAAATGCGTTTCGGAAGTCGAATCGGATATTGGTTTTGCTCTGGCTTCGGATGTGAATCACTTCCGATTTTTTTTAGTGATTTTATCGAAATGGATTTGGATGTATTCCGATATTCGGAAGTATTCGGAAGAACTGTCCACGATTGTGCAATGCACGAAAATCACAGAAAGGAGAGTCAAAACTATGGAGAATCCCATTTCCATCCATTTTTGACTGCTAGTAATGACAAAACTAGCCACTGGTACAAAATATTAAGCACTGTTAACACATTAAGAAACAATTTTAAAAATTGGACATAAAATGGTGAATAGGGCTCAATGCTTTTACGGACAGAACACTGTTTTACATAGGTGAATACATAGGCTGTATGAATGTAATTGTATTTTAATGTATTTTAGTGTCAATGTTTGAGGGCTTTTATACTGTGTTTATACTGTGTTGTTATGAGGGCATCGAATTGTGCCTTTTGGAAGCCGCTCTGAGTCCCCCTCCGGGGGTTGAGAAGAGCGGGGTAAACTGCCAAAAATAAGTAAACAAATAAATAAATTAAATTAAAAGGACATCCGAGCCCTTTCCGAGAATGGTGACGGAGCTCTCGGAATGGCAAATCCACTTCCAGTTTGGGGCTCTGTTCTTGATATCGCTTCAATTATCGGAAGTCCAAAAAAAAATCCAAAAATCGGAAGTATCTGATTATCGGAAACAGGCCTATTAAGCAGTACTGTGTCCAAAAAAGTACATGGTTTAGTGCTATGGATTCTTAGACTTTGGAGTTTAGGGACAAATATTCTGACAGAAAGTTGTAATATCTTACCAAATTACACAACCAAGGATTCCACAGAATGTTACAGTTAAGATGGAACATAGAACTATAATTCCATCTTGTGAATGGGAAGATATTTTTCATATACTTGAAACATCTTTGATTTCTACATATTTTTCTACTCTGTAATTGCACTGGATTATTGCCCTCTGTAACTGGAATGAATATATATTTAACTGTTCCCGCCCAAGGAAACAATTCACAGTATCTGAAGGGTAAGAGACCAGCATACATTTTGATGGGGTGGGAGTAAGAACATTGGCGTCGTCTATAAGCCTGTCATCATGACAGGCTTATAGACGAAGAAACCACACAAGGCAGACACACAAAAACAGCCCACATACCCAGAAAACCCTAAGAGGTATGTTCACCCCCCCCCAAAAGAGCCAACGGCCACAAATCCAAAAAAACATTATGGACTACAACTCCCATGATCCCCCACTCCAGCCCCCTCTCGCAGTTTAGAGTGTCAGAATGTTGGTGGTGCAAGAACTGATACAGAAAGGGGAGGGATGGCAGGAAGGAGGGAAAGGACAGAAGGGAAGGAAGGGAGAAGAGGCAGGAGGACAGAGAGAAGAGAAAAGCTGAGGATGAGGGGAGAGGGGAAGAAAGGAAGTATAAAAGGCAGGAAGGGATGTTACTGTTGGCCTTCACCACATGCACATACGTATGTACATATAGACATGCACATATACACACACATATATACATACACTGAAATATACACATGCACACATACATACACACATCTGTACTTACACACATCTACACATATACACGCATACACATATACAAAAACACACATATACATAAGTACACACATATACATAAGTACACACACATATACACACACATATGTACACATAGACACAAATCCATATATACTAACGAAATTCGTTAGTAATTCGTATGCCAGAGCATGCGCATTCCAGATGGTTTTGGCCTACAACTCCCAGAAATCCTAACAGATGGTAAATTGGCTGGGATTTCTGGGAGTTGTAGGCCAAAACTTGAATAAACCACACTGAATTCTAGATGGGACTCTCCAAATAGGCAGGAGGGAGGGAAGGAGGAAGGGGGTGTTCTATTCTTGGAAGCAGCAAAAAAGGAGGAGGAGCCCCCTCGCTCCTCGCTGCCTCTCTCACCCCGATCCTGAGGGAGCGAGGGCCCAAGTTTGCCCAGGCTGAGAGGAAAAGGAAGAGGCCTGAGGCTGTGAGGAATGGTGGGAGTTGAAGTCCAAAACACGTACCTGGAGGGCTGAAGCTGGCCCCTGCGATGGGGCATGGCAGAGCAACGGGGAAGAGAAGCATCTGAGAGAGCGCCGGGAGAGAGAGGAGGAGAAGCGCGCGCGTGTTGTGTGTGTGAAGCAGGCCCCTGCGATGGGGCATGGCAGCAGAGCAACGGGGAAGAGAAGGGGGGGAAAGCCTGGAGGACTACACTTTCCAGAATGCATTGCCTAGCCTACCTAGCAGCAGCGTCACTTCCAGTTCCTCATAGAAATGCTGGAAAAAGAAGAAGCTGAATAAAGGCGGGAAGGAAATGAGGGGGAGAAGACAGGGAGAAGTGAGTAGTACAATAATTAATTAATTAATACTTAAGAATTTATTACGATCCTAACGCAAATTGTTGGCCTCAAGAACCGTAAAGGAAGTCTACTTCCGGGATCGCGGCAGTGATACTTAAAACCTCAAAAGTCACATTACATACTAATCTCTAACGAATCGTTTTAATTTCCGTTTCATTTTTTCTCATGCCTAATATATATATATATATATATATATATATATATATATATATAGGGACACAGGAAAGAGAAAAGGTGTGGCTGGGTTCAGCTAGTTTGCTTATAAGAACTTAACCGATTTGGTTGTTAGGTCTGATGGTTTAAGAAAGCTTTTTTCACCCTGACAGTTAAAAAATATAGATCTTCCTGTGTCAGTAGGATTGTGTGATTTGTCATGAAATGTATCTAGAAAGTGCTGTATTGGGCAGGACAAGATTAAAATATGACCCAGAATAACCTCTTTTTTTTGAAGTTGCCAATTGAAGCATATTGAGATGACCAAGATGCCATTCTCTGTAAAGCTCATGGTTGTTTTATAAATGAATGAATTGTCACAACAAAACAAATTAAAGTACATCTTTCTCAATATTAGCAACACATTAATCACCCATTTTAAACCTTTATTTATTTATTTATTTATTTACTCTATTTCTATACCGCCCCTCTCAGCCCGAAGGCGACTCGAGGCGGTTTACATGGCAACCAGTGCCCACAATATAAAACACACTTAAAAACAGTTATATACTAACAGCTAAAACAATAACAATTAGCAATTAAAATCAATATACAGTTCCCAGAATCTCATCATTAAAATAATTTTCCATCGCATCGTCTTAACATTCCGTGATCACAATTAATAGTTACTAGCTGTACCCGGCACGCGTTGCTGTGCACTATTTAGGAGATGCTGTGGCATAGTCTTCTTTCCTTCCATCCATCCATCCGTCCTTCTATCCTTCCTTCCTGTTCTTTTCCCTCTTTCCTGGTATTCTTCCTTTTTCCTCCCGTCCTTCCTTGCTTTCTTCCATCCTTCATGCTTTCTACCTTTACATTCCCCTGACCTCATCTTCTTCCAAAAGCCTGGGCAAACTTGGGCCTTTTTGGGATTGTAGACCTGAACTCCCACATCTCCTCACAGCCCCAGGCCCCTTCCACAGGCCTCACAGGGGGTTTTGGTCTTCACAACTGGGAAACTTTGGCCTTTGGGAGTTGAAGAGACCTTTGGAAGGGGGTTGGGTTTGTGAGGAATTGTGGGGTTGAAGTCCAAAACCCCAAGAGGCTCAAGTTTGGCTTGGGCAAACTTGGGCCTTTCAGGGGTTTTTCACTTGAACTCCTACAACTGGGGAAACGTGGGCCTGTGGGAGTTGAAGTCCAAAAACCCTTGTTAGGCCCAAGTTTGGCCAGGCCTTTGGAAGGGGACTGGGGTGAAGGAAAGATTTAGGGGGGGGGGGTGTGAAGTGGCTGCCCAGGGAGCACCGGCAGCCCCAAATCGTCCAAAGGGGGGTGTGGGAGAGCGGCAGCGGCCTCTCAGTAAGCGGCGGCTGGCGAGGGATGGAGGAGGAGGAGAGTGCCGCCGCTGGTGCCGCCGCTGCGGAGGAGGCGGGCCTAGGGAAGGGGGAAATAGGCACCAGATCGCGATCTGAGCGGCGCCACGGGAGCCGGGACGGAGGAGGCGGTCCTAAGGAAGGGGAAGCAGGCCCCTGCTTCTCCCTTCCTTAGGCCCACCCCTCTCCGTCCCTGGCTCCCAGGGCGCCGTGAATCGCGATCTGGGCGGGCATGAGGGAGCCAGGACGGAGGAGGTGGGCCTAAGGAGGGGGAAGCAGGCCCTGCTTCTCCCTTCCTTAGGCCCACCCTCTCCGTCCCTGGCTCCCAGGCGCCGCGGATCGCGATCTGGGCGGCGCTGCGGGAGCCGGGACGGAGGAGGCGGGACTAAGGAAGGGGGAAGCAGGCGCCTGCTTCTCCCTTCCTTAGGCCCACCCCTCCGTCCCTGGCTCCCCAGGGCGCCGCGGATAGCGATCTGGGGCGGCGCCGCGGGAGCTGGATGAGGAGGCGGGCCTAAGGAAGGGGGAAGCAGGTGCCTGCTTCTCCCTTTCTTAGCCCACCCTCTGTCCCTGGCTCCCAGGGCGCCGCAGATCGCGAGCGGATTTGTTTCTTTGGGGTTGAGGGAGGGGGTCTTTTGTGACGTCGGAAGGGGGGTGTTGTTTTGGGGACGTTTTGTGGAGAAGTTTGTGGGATTGGGCCACCTTGCTTTGGCCGGCATGTGGTTGAGAACGGGAGAGGGTATGTTGTTGATTTGTTGCTTTGGGGTTTAGGGAGGGGGGCTTTTGGGACATAGGAAGGGGGCGGGGTGTTGTTTTAGGGAGGGGGGCTTTTGGGACATAGGAAGGGGGCGGGGGTGTTGTTTTGGGGAGGTTTAGTGGCAAAGTTTGTGGGATCGGGCCGGCTCGCTTTGGCCGCCATGTGCTTTGGAACGGGGGAGGGTATGTTGTTGATTTGTTGTTTAGGGGTTTTGGGAAGGGGGTTTTTGGGACGAGGAAGGGGCGGGGTGTTGTTTTGGGGACGTTTTGTGGCGAAGTATATGGGATCGGGCCGCCTCGCTTTGGCCGCCATGTGCGGTCGGTGGCGAAGTGTTTGGGATGGGGCCGGGCGCTCTGGCTGGCATGCATGAACGTTCTAAACATTTGTGCTGGCAGCGGAGAGGCCGGGATGGGAATTCCGTTGCCCGTTTTTGGGGGCTGGTGTTTGGGGGTGTTGCGAGGTTCCTAGGGGCGATTTTTTTGGCTCTGGTTGTACCTAGTGATATGGCTAGTGGGGCTGTCGAGTTTGGTGTTTCTGAGGCTTATAGTTTCTTTGTCTATATCTCCCGTTGCAAGACGTGAAGAAATATATATATAGAGATATTTCATCTGCAAAAGCCTGCTCGAACAGCCAGGTCTTTACTTTCTTTCAAAATGTTAGGAGGGAGGTGGCTGATCTAATGTTCCTAGATAGAGCATTCCATAGCCAAGGGGCCACAGTTGAGAAGGCCCTGTCTCTCGTCCCCGCCAATCGAGTCTGCGAAGAAGGCGGGACCGAGAGCAGGGCCTCCCCAGACTATCTGTACACACTCCTTTCCACCTGCTACTAAGGAGGCTGTTCAAGTCCTGAACCGGTGCTTGGCCACTGTAATGGACTGGATGAGGGCAAACAGATTGAAACTAAATCCAGAAAAGACAGAGGTACTCCTGGTCAGTCGTAAGGCCGAACAGGGCATAGGGTTATAGCCTGTGCCTGACGGGGTTACACTCCCCCTGAAGGCGCAGGTTCGCAGCTTGGGAGTGATCCTGGATTCATCGCTGAGCCTGGAACCCCAGATCTCGACGGTGGCCGGGAGAGCTTTTGCACAGTTAAAGCTTGTGCGACAGCTGCACCCATACCTTGGGAAGTCTGACTTGGCCACAATGGTCCACGCTCTGGTTACATCCCAAATAGACTACTGCAACGCTCTAATTGGGGTTGCCTCTGAAGACTGCTAGGGACCTGCAATTAGTCCAACGTTCAGCAGCCAGGTTACTAACAGGAGCGGGGCACAGGGAGCATACACCCCAACTGGCTGCCAATTAGCTTCCGGGCACAATTCAAAGTGCTGGTTTTAACCTACAAAACCCTATACGGTTCTGGCCCAGTTTACCTGTCCGAACGGATTCTCCCCTACGAACCATCAAGAACATTAAGATCCTCTGGAGAGGCCCTGCTCTCGGTCCCGCCAGCTTTGCAAGCGCGGCTGGTGGGGATACTAACAATTTACTATCCTTAACAAAACTCTTTGCACTCCCAGAGTCAATAATCCAGGGTACCTGAGGAATAAAATCATTGTTACATTGTAAACTCATCAACAGACAGCCTGAATCAGAGTCTTTTCTTGAATTGTTGATCTGTTCTTTCTTGCTCTGTGCTGATTCACTCTTCTTAAACTTGTTCTGATGACATTGTCTAGCTTTGTGTCCTCTTTTATTACAAATGTAACAGATGATGTCACACTGGATTGTCTCTTTCCTCTTCATATTGAAGCCTTTGTTGACCGTGTTCTCCGTTGAAAGTTGCTGGGCATTTCTTCTGTAACAAGCCCAGTTCTCCAATCTAGTCGAAACTAAGTCGAAGTTGATGTCCTCTTCTTTCACAGATTGCATGGAGTCAATGAATGAGTTGTAGCTCTGCCCCAAACTGCTTAGTAGAATTAAGCCTCTCTGATCTTCTGTAAAATTGGTGCCCCTTGCTGCTAAATCATTAAATAGACTCAGCATTTTACTCAAATGAGTCTCTCTGGCACAATCTTCCATTGACAGAAGCTTCAGTGAAAACAGTTCTCTGCTCAATAAAACTTTTGAGCCTTCTCTGGGGCCTTCTCTGTGGTTGCCCCTCGGCCATGGAACCCTCTACCAAGTGATGCTAGATCTGCCCTCTCCCTGTTGTCCTTTAGGAGGCTGGTGAAGACCTGGATGTGGAACCAAGCCTTCCCAGAATAGGCTGAGATTGGCTATTGTCTGAATGTATGACCACGTTTACAGATTGAGTGGAATTGTTTTAATGGCAATGTGGTTTTATGCTGGGTTTTTATGTATTTTAATATGTTGTTGCAGTTGTTTTTTAATTGTGTAGCATTGAATGTTTGCTGTTATGCCGGTCTGAGTCCCTCAATAGAGGTGAGAAGGTCGGGGTACAAAAGTTTTAAATAAATAAATAAATAAATATCTTAAACCCCTGGATGGTTCATAGGGAGAGAGGCGTGAATTAATTTTTAAACCTACCATTACAAACTCTGCTCTGTAGTCACTTCCTGGCTGATGCTGGAAATGTTAGCTCAAGAATTTCAGAAGTTGTACTCCAAACAAGCCAAGTTTCTTAGCTCTGGTTCTTTTGCTGAATGAATAGGGAGGAGCACAGTGACAAAGACTGACATCCCCTGTTCTGTAATGTTAAATCGACTCCTCTAAACTCTTTGACCTTTCACTATGCTGGTTTCCCAGTATTATATTTTGTATTTTGCAAGGTATTTTCCCCTATGATTGCCTTGTTTCTTTGAATATATTGTCGGTTCTCTCCCCATTGAGTGGCTGAGCTTTGCGCATTACACGCTCGGATTCTATTCTGGCTTCCAGGAGACATATTTAGGAATTACCTTGGCTGTTTCTGCTGTGACAGCAGGCAGTAGTTTAGTGGCAATTTAAGAATCAAACATTGCTGTACATTATGTACAGTACAATGGAGCTTCACCGAAACATTTTTTAAAAAGAAAAAACCCAATGGGCTGACATTCACAGGTTGCTCATGTAGTGCCGTAATAATATGTTCTTGCTGCACTGTCCCATTACAATAATTCTTCAGCGTTAGAGTAATTTCACTTTTTCATACTTGAATAAACTGTTCATGTGAAGCGCCAAGCCAAACTTATGCTTGAATTATTGAGCGACAGTTCCCTACTGAGGAAGAATGGGTGAATCAGTTCTAATCAATATGTGAAATTCAATGAATATGGAGCTTTTTCTCCCATTCCACAGCTTTTGACTTGTTTTGTTTACTTTTCCATGCTCTACCGTCTTGTACAATTTAGACTGCAAATTTCCCTGGGTTATATTGAGCATAGTGATCAGATCATGATATGAATACACATAACAGTTTAAATAATGTACCAGTAAGGCCTTCTTGTGGACCACCCTGAGAATTGGGGGGGCTAATTTGATTCAGGGGGAGGGGCTGAGTCTGAGTGAGAGAGGATCTACCCTAGCAAACCTTTTATAGCGTTATCCCAATACCCCCATGCATATGGGATATATTGAGCATGGTGATCACATCATGATATGAATACAGGCTTTTGACAAAGTCCCTCACCAAAGGCTCCTAAATAAGCTCTTCAGCCATGGAATCAGGGGACAGGTCTTGTCCTGGATTGGAACCTGGCTAAACTGTAGGAAACAAAGGGTGGTAATAAACGGACATTTCTCTGGGTGGAAAGAGGTGAGAAGTGGCGTACCCCAAGGTTCAGTTTTGGGTCCGTTACTTTTTAATTTATTCATTAATGATCTGGATGTAGGAGTGAATTCTGAGGTAGCAAAGTTTGCAGACGACACTAAATTGTTCAGGGTAGTTAAAAATGAAACTGACTGTAAAGAGCTCCAGAAAGATCTCTCGAAATTGAGTGAATGGGCAACAAAGTGGCAAATGCATTTTAACCTAAACAAGTGTAAAGTCATGCACATCGGGGCAAAGAACCCCAACTACACCTACAAATTGATGGGGTCAAAGCTTTCCGAGACAAACCAGGAAAGGGATCTTGGGGTTTTGGTGGACAGCTCAATGAAGATGTCAACCCAGTGCGCTGCAGCAGTGAAAAAAGCAAATTCTATGCTTGGCATGATCAGGAAGGGAATCAAAAATAGGTCAGCAAATGTTGTATTACCTCTCTACAAATCGATGGTAAGGCCACATTTGGAGTACTGTGTACAATTCTGGTCTCCGCACCTTAAGAAGGATATAACGGAACTGGAAAAGGTACAGAAAAGGGCAACAAGAATGATCCAAGGGATGGAGCGGCTCCCTTATGAAACCAGGTTGCAACGCCTTGGTCTTTTCAGCCTTGAAAGACGGCGTTTAAGAGGTGACTTGATCGAAGTGTATAAAATCATGCATGGGATAGAAAAGGTGAATAAAGAAAAATATTTTCTTTGTCACAAAACACTAGGACTAGAGGGCACTCCTGAAGCTCCAAGGTAGGAAAATTAGGACTAATAAAGGGAAATATTTCTTCACCCAGAGGGTCATTGGGTTATGGAACTCACTTCCAGAAGAGGTTGTGACAGCTGTCAGCCTGAACAACTTCAAGGCAGGATTAGACAGATTCATGGATACCAAGTGTATCGGTAGTTACTGAAATGGACATCCAAGTGCCACCTCTGTGTTGATGGAGGCAGGCAGGATTTCCCTGGGTACTGGTTGTGGGGGTCGGGAGCAGGTCAGGGTTTTGCCCTCCCTTCTGCTCGAGATCCCCGTGTACAACTGGTGGGCCACTGTGTGATACAGAATGCTGGACTAGATGGGCTGAGGTCCGATTCAGCATGGCTCTTCTTATGTTCTTATGTTCTTACACATAACAGTTTAAATAATGTACCAGTAAGGCCTTCTTGTGGACCACCCTGAGAATGGGGGGGGCTGAGCTCCTCCAGCTTCCCCCCCCCCCCTCGGGCTACATGCCTGCCCAGAGAGTATAAGTCTGAGGGGTGCAACAACAGTTTTGAAATATTGAAAGGGCTATCATGTAGAAGAGAGAGCAAACTTGTTTTCTGAAGGTGGGACTTGAGTCAATAGCTTCAAATGGCAGGAAATGAGATTCATATTCAACATTAGGAATAACTTTCTAATGGTAACAGCGGAATACGTTCCTTCAGAAAGTGGCAAATTATCCTTCATTTGATGTTTAAAACAGACATTGAGGTTTAACCTCTCAGGCAGGGCCGTAGCCAGGATTTTATTGGGGGGGGGGGGCTGAGTCTGAGTGAGAGAGGGTCTACCCTAGCAAACCTTTTGTATATTATCCCAATACCCCCATGCAGGACCGTAGCCAGGATTTTGATTCGGAGAGGGCTGAGTTTGATTCGGGAGGGGCTGAGTCTGAGTAAGAGAGGGACTACCCTACCAAACCTTTTGTATTGTTATCCCAATAATCCCATGAATGTGGGATATAATGAGTTACATGCCTGTCCCCATGCATATGGGGTATATTGAGCATAGTGATCAGATCATGATATGAATACACATAACAGTTTAAATAATGTACCAGTAAGACCTTCCCGTGGACCACCCTGAGAATTTCGGGGGGCTGAGCCCCTCCAACCACCCCCACCCCCCGGCTACATGCCTGCTCTCAGGGTTGGTTTTTTAAGCTGTGGATTCTTGCTGAAAGGAGATTGGACTAAATCAGGGCTTCCTAAACATTTTCCAGTCAGGGATCTCTTTCCATCCAAGAAATTTTGAGCGTGACCCCAGATATAGAAAACAAAGTTAAGAATTAAACATTAATGATAATAAATTAGCATTAGCAAGCCTTGCTAAACAGGTTGATTTTCCTTTTTGTGGAGTACAGCTGAAGCATTTTGTGCAGAGTCCACTATAACTCCGTATATTGTTTCTAACAGCTTTGTGTAAATAGGTGGCGTTCGCAAACCTTTTATTGTTGCCAATTTTTTCAGGACCCCAACACTGAGCTAAGGAGACCTCATTGGGGTCAGGACAGATAGTTTCAGAAGCAGTTGACTAGATGGCTGATGATGCAATTCCTACCAACTTGGCAATTCTACAATTTAGTACGAACAAGTGCCTGCTTTCTCTTTACACCTTCTATCCCCTCCAAGTAGCAGACTTACTGGTGTTCATGAAAATCCACAGATTTCAGTGGCAGGCTTCCACTGGTGGTATGTAGCATCAGTAAAACCAGGAAGGAAAAGATTTCTGTTTTCCCTTATTGCCTCCCATACATCTACAACAGGGGTGGGCAATTATTTTTTTCCAAGGGGCCACACGAGAGCCAAAAAAGAATATGGAGGGTCACACCTAAAGGCGGAACTACATTATAATCTACATTATTTATTCATTTACTTACTTACTATATTTACTATATATTACACATCAGTAATATTCATATGTTATTAGTATTAATATCATAATTATTATATTATAGTATATATAGACATTATAATATATTGAAAATATAACATTATATTATATTATTTATTATATTATTATATTATTATTATAAAATTATTATACAATAATAATAAAAACCACTAAAATTAAATTAAATTAAATGCAAGAAGACAAGGTGCGAACCAAGATGAAGGCTGACATCCTCAAGAGGGGAAGGATCCCAAGATGGAATGGCCCAATATTGATATTGATATTGATATTGATATTGATATTGATATTAATATTGATATTGATATTAATATTAATATTAATAATAATATTAATATTTGACTGAAGTCTCCCTCTCTCCCTCTCTCTCTCTCTCTCCTCCGCCTCGAGGGAGGGAGGGAAGAGTGTGCGCAGTCCCAAGCTGTAGTAAGAGGAGGAGCGTGGGGACGAGGCCTGGGGCGACAAGGGGCGGGGCCTTGCTCTGATTGGCGCCACGCCGCTCGGAAGCACTTTGTTTTCTATGCTAATGAGGGCGGAGCAGAGGCTTGTGGATATCTACGTTGAGGTGGGAGCCACCGCCCTTCATTTCTTTTTCTTTTTTTAAAAAAAGTCTTTTTTACCCACATGGTTTTCTCCTCCCTTGCTGGCTTCCTCACTCCACCCCACCCCCCACGCTCGTCTGGTGCTGTGGTTGCCATCATCCCCATCGCTAAGGCCACTGCAGCGCTCGCCTTCCCACCACTTCCCTGCGCGCTCCCAACGGGGGGGAGGGAGGGGGGAGGAGGAGGAGGAGGGGAGGAGGAGGGGCGGCTCCAGGAGAGGACGGCGAGGCAGTTGTTCGCTGGTGAGTGTCAAAGCTGGTGAGTGCCAAAGCCGCCGCTCCTCCGCCAACACAGGCCCCACAGAGCCCGCGAAAGGAAGGTGGCAGCGGCACCCCTTCCTCTTCGCCTCGCCCCTGACGTCCTTCTGCCGGGCCGCACAGAACCCGTTGCCGGGCCGCATCCGGGCCCCGGGCCGTAGGTTGCCCACCCCTGATCTACAAAATCAACTCAGTTTTCAGGTGGCATTGAGAGTGGTTTCACAAATCAGTTTTCAGGTGGCATTGAGGAGTGCACACGAATGTCAGCTGCTCAAGCCTTAAAGGAGTTTTACTCCAGAATATTGTAAGATTGCAAGTACTTTTGCAATGGTACAAAGTAGGCCTGGTTGATCCATGGTTCTAAGTGGTTCAAAAGTACTTACAAAACAAAAGTTCTGGTAGTGAAAATTTCAGAACTCTAACAAACTTTCAAAATTTTGTTATAAATGGCAGTTCCTAATCGGTTCTGTCTTAAAAATCGCCAATAATGAAATAATAATGAACTTTTGTTTTGTAAGTACCTTTGAAGCATTTAGAACCATAGATCAAACAGGCCTAGTACAAAGCTCTTCATACATAGCTAGTAGGCATGGTTTCGAACCCAAAAATGACTATTCTAAAATCAAATGGGGGGGGGGGGGATTTTTTTTGATTAGTAAAAGAAAGACTTACAAAAAAATTTCCAAAAATTTCTAAAATGTAACTTAATTACCAACGAAATTCATTAGTAGTTCATATGCCAGCGCATGCGCATTCCAGATGTTTTTGGCCTACAACTCCCAGAAATCCTAACAGCTGGTAAATTGGCTGGGATTTCTGGGAGTTGTAGGCCAAAACTTGAATAAATCACACTGAATTCTAGATGGGACTCTCCAAATAGGAAGGAGGGAGGGAAGGAGGGAGGGAGGGGGTATTCTATTCTTGAAAGCAGCAAAAAAAAAGGAGGAGGAGGCCCCCTCGCTCCTCGCTGCCCTCTCTCACCCCGATCCTGAGGGAGCGAGGGCCCAAGTTTGCCCAGACTGAGAGGAAAAGGACGAGGCCTGAGGCTGTGAGGAATGGAGGGAGTTGAAGTCCAAAACACCGACCTGGAGGGCTGAAGTTGGCCCCTGCGATGGGGCAAGGCAGAGCAAGGGGGGAAGAGAAGGGGGGGAGAAGCATCTGAGAGAGCGCAGGGAGAGAGAGGAGGAGAAGTGTGTGTATGTGAGAAGTTGGCCCCTGCGATGGGGCAAGGCAGAGCCACGGGAAGAGAAGGGGGAGAAGCCAGCAGGAAAGAGGAGGACTACACTTTCCAGAATGCATTGCCTAGCAGCAGCGTCACTTCCAGTTCCCCATAGAAATGCGGGAAAAATAAGAAGCTGAATGAAGGCGGGAAGGAAATGAGGGGGAGAAGACAGGGAGAAGTGAGTACGTAGTACAATAATTAAGAATTTATTACGATCATAACGCAAATTGTTGGCCTCAAGGACCGTAAAAGAAAGTCAACTTCCTGGTTAGCTGCCGTGATGCGTATAAACTAGAAAGTCCCATTACATACGAATCACTTACGATTTCTTTTGATTTTCATAACTTTTTTCTCATGCCTAATAGCTAGCATAAGCCCAATTGCTGGTCCTAATCACCACTTTGAGTAGGTCACTATTTGGGAATAAAAAACCAAATAAATCCATATTCTTATACAAATTGTGTAATATATGTCATCTGTTAGGTGTGAATCCTTTTCTGTAATCCTTTCAAATTGCTTCTCACAATATTCTACTCACCAATATGTGTTACTTATCCATGATTGCCCATTTCCTTCTTGCAGTCCCAGATATCGGTAAAACTAGTAGATTTACTGAGTTTTTGGTTTGTTGTTGTGACTGGCTAATACTAAGGCAGTGAGACTCAAAAGCACTAATACACTAGTGCAGGGGTGCTCACACTTTTTCAGCATGCGAGCTACTTATAAAACAACCAAGTCAAAATGATCTACCTACCCACTACTCAGAGAGCCATAAAAGCAAAATACTTGGAAATTTATTTCAGTGAAAGCCATATAATATATTTTAAGACTGAATTCAACTAAATGTGAGTATAATAAGCCCCTGAATTTATTCATAATAATGATATAATAATATTCATTCAGCCTCTGCTGCTACTACTACTAATAATAATAATAGTAACAACAACAATAGGTTCCTAGAGTAGAAGGAGACCTCCAAGGGCCATCCAGTCCAACCTCCTTCTGCCATAAGAGAAAAACACGATCAAAGCATTCCTCACAGATGGCCATTCAGCCTCTGATAATAATAATAATAACAATGGGTTCCTAGAATAGGAGGAGATCTCCAAGGACCATCCAGTTCAACCTCCTTCTGCACCTGGGTGGCGTCGGGAGCCTGTGGGGAGGGATTGAGCCTTCCTCCTGCCCTGCCTGCAATCTACCAGGATGCCCTACGCCAGGGCTGTCCAACTGGCGCCCCTGGGGGCCGTATATGGCCCCCAGCCCCTTCCCTACGGCCCCCTAAGCTTTTTAATAAAAAATAAAAATTGAAAAATAAAATACTTTTAAAAAAAAACACCTAGTTCCGGGTTCGGATCAAGTATCACAAGAATACGCAATCCACACGGGATTTCGCTGTCAACGTGAGATCAGGCCGGCGTTGACAGTGAAATCCCGTGTGGATTGCGTGATTCTTCGGCTACTCTACTACTGGATCGCTGAGGCCCACAGATGCGATTAGGACCTTCTTCGACTCAGTCGGTCGTCGTCCGGGTACTCCTGGATCCTGCGCATTTGGAAAAGGTAGGCCGAAGCAGGGGGGGCTCCTCAGGGGGGCTCCTCATTCCCTCCCCCCATCTCCCCTCATGTATTAAATACAAAATTAAATATATTTAAAGATGGAATAAGGGGAGATGGGATACATTAAAATAGGGAGAGGGGAGGATGGAATTAAATATATTTAATATTAAATAAAAATAAGGGGAGAGGGAAGGATAGAATTAAATATATTTAATATTAAATAAAAATAAGGGGAGAGGGGAGGATGGAATTAAATATATTTAATATTAAATAAAAATAAGGAGATGGGAGGATGGAATTAAATATATTTAATATTAAATAAAAATAAGGGGAGAGGCTTGGGGGGAGAGGGCGGGGAGGGGGCGGAGGTGGGGGCAGACCCTATGGCCCCCCAGGTCATCAGTGACCGGAATTCAGGCCCCTGGGCCAGTAGAAGTTGGACAGCTCTGCCCTACGCGATCTACCAGTAGATCGCGATCTACCTAATGAGCATCCCTGCTCTAGTGCAATGAACCACTGCACAAGCAATTTTACTTTCTGTACACAGAGGGGTGGCTACAACTGATCTTTGTCACCTTCTCCAGAAACCAGGCAATTAAGAAAGGGGCAACAAAGAATGAACCGCTTTATTTTTCTGTTGCTATTATGTTTTTTCCCCTTTTCTTTTCAGACTTTTTCTTTTTGCTATTTCCATTAGCCATCTCTTTCACCCAATACAATTAGAGCAGATTGATACCATTTTAACTCTCATGACCATCTTATGGGATCCTGGGCTTTGTAATTTGGTGAAGTACTTAGAATGAACTCCAATGGTACAGGCCCGGATTGACACTTTTTTGCACCCTAGGCCACACTTTGGAATTATGCCCCCAGCCAACCTCTACCCCCTCCCCCCCACACACACACACCACTCAGACCCACACTTGGCTGGCTTTCGCCATGGTGTTTCTGGAGCAGAAGAGAAAGACAAGTAGGCACCATCCCGCCACCTCCAAGGTCCCCATTCCCATCAGCTGGAAAGCTCCACTGTGCTCTGAAGGTCTCCTCGGGAGTCGGGAGGCTTGGGGAGAGCACAGCGGGTGCAAACTCGCTCCAAAGGCACGCATGAGAGAGAGAGCACGCGCGAGAGAGAGAGTGCGCACGTGCAAAAGAGAGAGAGCATGCAAGAGAGTGAAAGAAAGAGTGCGCGCAAGAGAGAGTAAGCGAGAGAGAGAGAGAGAGAGAGAGAGAGAGAGAGAGAGAGAGAGAGAGAGGAAGAGAGATTCCACTTGGCGTGTGCTCCCGGAGAGGACGGAGCAAATACTTTGCCGGGAGAAGGAGTGAGGAGGGGCATTAGAAAGGGGGAAAGAGGTGAGCAGACCAGTTTTTTTTGTGGTCCATGATCTGCGCCCCCCCCCCCTCGACTTGCGCCCCTAGGCCATGGCCTCGTTGGTATAACTCTGGGGAGAAGATTAGAGCCCTTTAGAAGAAATTTCTAAGTACTTCACCAAACTACAAATCTCTATTCTAAGGGATGCTGCCATGTGGTATCAAAACATTATACAGTAAAATCCCCATAACAACTGAACACACATCCACAGTTTCATTTGTCTGTACCTGGAGAAAATGTTCTCTCTATAAATATGCTAATACCTCCGGGTGATTCTACAGTATGCTGCTCCTTGAAGTGATCATAGAATGGCTCCGGAATACCTAGCAAATTGGAGGTACTGCTTTGCAGTGGCTCCGGTCCTTCCTCGAGGGTCGGTCTCAGAAGGTGTTACTGGGTGACACCTGTTCGACTCCACAACCATTGTCTTGTTGAATTCATCAGGGTTCAGTACTGCCCCGATGTTATTTAACAGGGCTGTCCAACTGGCGGCCCGGGGGCCGTATAAGGCCCCCAGCCCCTTCCCTGCGGCCCCCTAAGCTTTTTAATAAAAAATAAAAATAAATAAACAAATTAAATAATAATATTTTTAAAAATTACCCACTTCCGGTTCCGGAGCAAGTATCGCGAGACTACGGAAGCCACACGGGATTTCGCTTTCAATGTGAGATCACGCCTGCGTTGAGAGCGAAATCCTGTGTGGCTTCCGTAGTCTCGTGATACTCCTGTTGCCGAAATCTTGGCTACTTAATCCCTGCGGCCCATGCAGACATGATTTGGACCTTCTCGGCTGCTGCCTCGGTCGGTCGTCGCCTCTGCTCGTGGTCCGGCTACTCCTGGATCCTGCACGTTTGGGAAGGTAGGCTAACCTTTATGTTATTATTATGTAATTGTGTATGGATGCCCCTTATGTATTCTCTCCCTGCATTTCCCCTTAGTAAAAGATTATATTTGATTGTATGGATGTCTCTTATGAATTGTAAGTAAATTGGAGCCGAGGGAGGGGTGGGGGCGGAGCCGGGGCGGGGGCGGAGCCAGGGCTGGGGCAGACCCTTCGACCCCGCAGGTCATCAATGACCGGAATTCAGGCCCCTGGGCCGGTAGAAGTTGGACAGTCCTGTTATTTAACATCTACATGAAGCCCTTGGGGGAGATCATCCGGAGTTTCGGAGTATTGTGTTATCTCTATGCAGATGACGTCCAGATCTGTCACTCCTTCCCACCTGTTACTAAGGAGGCGGTCCAGACCTTGAACAGGTGCTTGGCTGCTGTGTCGGACTGGATGAGGGCTAGCAAATTGAAGTTGAATCCAGACAAGACAGAGGTCCTACTGGTCAGTCAAAAAGCCGAACAGGGCATAGGGTTACAGCATGCAGTAATATGAATAAATGGAGTTCTCCATCATGAAAATTGTCCTAACACAGTAACATGTGGGGAAATGTATTTTATTTGTTGATCAGAATGTAGCATCATCACATCAATGTTCAGCCATTTTCTTTTTCTGTTGCAATGTATCTCTTTGTTTGTGTTTCCATGATCAAAGTGCATTATAATAAATAAAATCCCAAGGGAGTGTGTTTAATGGAGATGCACACCATTAAAGCATTTCAAAAACGGACATATAGATAGACAACAGCTCAAGTGACAGATAAAATGTTTTCTTTATCTGTTTACACCTTTTTTGGAGCATCCCAATTACTTTGAAAATGAACGGAGCTACCACTGGGCTCATTAGTGAAAACAGCTTGAAAATCATGCTCCCAGTATCCTTTAGAAAAAATACATTTGGGGAGTACAGTTCCGGGAGTTGTTTTCTCTCAAACTACAGTTGTTCCCAGATTTGATTTTGTTCTCTCTAGGACAGTGTTTCTCAACCTTCCCAATGCCATGACCCCTTAATACAGTTCCTCATGTTGGGGTGACCCCCAACCATAAAATCCTTTTTGTTGCAGTTTCGTTGCTACTTCATAATTTTGTAATTTTGCTACTGTTGTGAATCATCATGTAAAATATCGGATGTATTTTCATTCACCGGACCGCATTTGGCACAAATACCCGATACACCCAAGTTTGAATACTGGTGGCGTTGAAGGGGTGTGTGTGTGATTTTGTCATTTGGGAGGTGTAGTTGCTGGGATGTATAGTTCACCTACAATCAAAGAGCATTCTGAAATCCACCAACGATGGAGTTGAACCAAACTTGGCACACAGAACTCCCATGACCAACAGAAAATACCGGAACGGTTTGGTGGAGATTGACCTTGAGTTTGGGAGTTGCAGTTCACCTATATTCAGAGAGCACTGTGGACTCAAACAATGGTGGATCTGGACCAAACTTGGCACGAATAGTCAAGATGCCCAAAGGTGAACACTGGTGGAGTTTGGGGAAAATAGACCTTGGCATTTCAGAGTTGTAGTTGCCGAGATTTATAGTTCACCTACAATCATGGAGCATTTTGAACCCCACCGACTATAGAATTGGGCCAAACTTCCCATACAGAACCCCCATGACCAACATAAAATAATGTGTTTTCTGATAGTCTTTGGCGACCCCTCTGACACCCCCTCGCGACCCCCATAGGGGTCCCGACCCCCAGGTTGAGAAACACTGCTCTAGGAATTCTAGTTCTTCCAGCAAGTCTTTGTAGTGAACTTGTCAGAACCTAGAGATTTCCAGAAAGAACACTTCTCTCGCCATTTGTAGGTGCTCGATGCAATTGTTAGCCACGCAGAGCACCACACGGATTACACAAAGACTGTGTTTGATTTGATTTATGGACTGTTTGTGGACTGTATATGGACTGAACTGAAAAAATTGTGTTTATTTGGATTTTGGATCGCTCTAACGGGACTATCCATTACAAACAAACTTTGGGAACACTCCTGATATCATTTGGAACTTCAAGGCGTGAGTGTTTTACTTTACTTCATGGACAATTTTATGTTGAAAGCCATTTATATTGTGCTGAACGAACGTATATGTGCTGACCTTGTATAAATAATTGTGTTGAATGACAAATATTATAGCCTAATACTATTGTGCTAAGAAAATACAAGTTGCTTTATAAACCAAAGTTGTACAGTAGTTCCGTGTGGACGCCTGACGGTATTATATGGAGCTCAACCGTTTCGCAGGGAGTTCCAAAGCTTCCTCAGAAGCAATCCATGGGAGTATTGTACTCAATATTACAAACTAGCTTGGGGACCCGGCCCTGCCCGGGTTATTTGAGAAGCGCAGCAGGATGTAGAGTGGGTCATGGGGACTCTGTGTGCCAAGTTTAGTCTTGATCCATCAGTATTGGGAGTTGCAGTGGTATCATGAAATGACTGAAGGTAGTGCAAGTCCCATCATCTCTGTGTGTCCCGTCCCCCCCCCCAAAGTGTAGTAGGATGTAGATTGGGTCATGGGGGCTCTGTGTGCTAAGTTTGGTCTGTATTGGTGAATGGATGAGGGATGCATTGTTTTTCGGAAGTGAGTGAAGGTACTTCAAGTCCCATCATCCGTGGTCCGTCTCACAGTAAACTGCACCAGGCTGTAGAGTGGGTCATGAGGGCTCTGTGTGCCAGATTTGGTGTTGATCAGTCATTGGATTAGGTTTGTAGCAGGATTGGGAAGTGAGGGAAGGTACTGCAAGTCCCATCATCCATGTTCTGTCCCCCTCCAAACTTCAGTAGGATGTAGAGTGGGTCACTGGGGCTCTGTGTGCCAAGTGTGGACTTTCTCGGTGTTTGTTGGGGGCCACAGTGGTCTGTGGGAACAGAGGGTGTAAAAGTACTACAAATCCCATCATCCATTGTCAGTCCTCCCCCAAACCTCACCAGGACGTGAAGGCAGTCATGGGGGTTATGTATGGCAAGTTTGGTCTCGATCAGTGATTGGAGGGTTGCAGCGGACTTGGGAAGTGAGTAGAGGCACTTCAAGTCCCATCATCCATGGTCCACCCTCCTCCGAACTGCACCAGGACGTAGAGTGGGTCATGGGGGCTGTGTGTGCTGAGTGTGGTCTGTATTGGTCCTTTTTGGTGGCCTCAGTGGTCTGTGGGAACCAACATCTTGGAAAGTACTACAAATCCCATAACACGTGGGTCATGTCATAGGGGGTTATGTGTACCAAGTTTGGTGCAGGTCCATCACCCGCGCTGGTCGCTGTGGCCTGTGAAAGTGGTTGCCACATATCCGCCCTGGCCTGTGAAAGTATACCGGTGTGGGAATCCGTGTTGCGAGCATGTTGAAATGAAGAGAAAACTCATTTTTCAGGAGTTAAGTACTACTTAATGCCTGAGTCAATAAAACAAGGAGGAAGTGGGGAAAGCACAGGAAAGGATGGAAAAGGACATGGGATGGTTGGCCATCCCAGACAACAGGGAAAGACTGCACGGAATGGATTAAAGCAGTTCCCTCTACATTCTTATTGTTGATGTGATGAGGTCCTTAGAGAGATGTTCTCTGAGTTCAAAAAATACCACTTCTTAAAATTTGAAGTTTTTCTACTTTTTCAATAGTCTTGTGCCCTTCTACACAGTGAATGCAGAGGGGCTTCTATAGAACCATGTAACACGATTTTTGTTCCTAGATTAAGTGTCATTTCCTAATTGGTTCTATCATAAAAACATGGAAAATGTTTATTAAATTGTAAAAACTTTGTTTTTGCTGTACATCCTATGGAACATTTTGCTATAGTTTTTCAATGAATATCTTGAGTCTTGACCAATTCAACATAGCTTGTGGCAGCCACAAAATGATGTTTCTGGAGTATAACAACTACTTTCAAAGTAAATACCACACAATTAAACAGGAACAACACTTTCAAACCAGGAACAGAAAAATCTTTCTATTTTTTAACATAGTGTAATTGTTCTAATGTCTAGTTTCTACCTAGTGGGGAAAAAGTGGCTACAAATCCTTTCTTGTGGCAATTCCTTGTGGTCCCACCACTTGCTCCCTCGATTTGTGCCCCTCTTGGCTAGTTAGACCTTGCCTAGAGGGGTTACGTGACCCTCTGTTGAAAATAATAAACAGCTCCCTTGAGCAAGGAGTCTTTCCAGAGGGGTTAAAAGAGGCTATGGTGAGTCCGCTGCTGAAGAAGCTGAATTTAGATCATTCGGCTCCCTCCAGTAACCGGCCAGTATCGAATTTATCGTTTCTGAGCAAGGTGATTGAGAGAGGAGCAGTGGGTCATCTGCAGCAGTTCCTGGACAACACTGCCGAACTTGATCCCTTCCAGTCCGGCTTCCGTAGTGGGCATGGGACGGAGACTGTGCTGCTCTCCATCACAGACCAACTGCGTTGCCAGTTGGACCAAGGTGGCTCAGTGCTGCTCGTGTTATTGGACCTCACGGCAGCCTTTGATACAGTAGACCACGCATTATTACTCCATCGTTTAGCCATGACTGGAGTGAGGGGGACTGCCCTTAAATGGGTGGTCTCCTTTCTCTACAATCGGGGACAAGTGGTGAGGGGCGGAGTGGTCTCCGAGAGGCTCCCCCTTGATTGTGGGGTGCCTCAAGGAGCCATTCTTTCCCCTCTATTATTTAACATCTACATGCATCCACTGGCCCGACTGGTACGTAGCTTTGGTCTGGAGTGCCACCAGTACGCTGATGAAACCCAGCTTGTGCTGAGGATGGAGGGCAGACCCGATTATTTCCATCAGTGCCTAGAGGCTGCGACTGGATGGCTGCGAGCTAGCTGGTTGAAGGTGAACCCATCGAAGACTGAGATCCTATGGTTGGGCCGCCCAGTGGGAAGGGGTGCCAGCTGGCTACCCTGGACGGCGTGGCACTTTGCCCGTTGTCCTTGGTAAAGAGTCTGCGGGTCCAGTTGGACCCGCTGCTGACTATGGAGGCCCAGGTCGCCATGGTTAGCAGATCTGCATTTTTCCATCTGCGACAGGCTAGAAGGCTGGCGCCCTACCTGTCTAGTGGTGACCTGGCCACGGTGATCCAGGCGATGTTCATCTCGAGACTAGACTACTGTAACGCCTCTACATTGGCCTTCCTTTGTCTGTGATCCGGAAACTCAAGCTTGCGCAGAATGCTGCAGCTTGTCTGCTCGCAGGTGCTTCCAGTGGAGTACAGTGGCTTCCAGTAGAGTACCGGATTATGTTCAAAGTGTTGGTATTAACCTTTGAGGCCAGACATGGCCTGGGGCCTGTGTACTAGAGGAACCTGTCTTTCCCCATATACTCCCCAGAGATCACTATAGTCTGGAGATCAAAACCTTTTAGAGGTTCCTTCGGTCAAAACTTACCACCTGTCCTCTATGACGCAAAGAGCGTTCTCTATTGTAGCTCCAACACTGTGGAACGCCCTGTCGGATAGCACCCGGGCTCTTACAGAAATATCTGCATTTAGAAGAGCCTGTAAAACAATGCTATTCCGGCAGGCGTTTAACATCAATGGTCCTACTTGACTGTATTGTGATAAATTGGGACAGCTGTTAGTAGTTTATAGTGTTTGAATGTATAGTGTTAAAATGGTTTTATTGTTATTGTCTTGTTTTTATCTATGTAAACCGCCCCGAGCCTGAGGGAATGGAGCAGTATAGAAATACGAATAATAAAATAAATAAATAAATAAATAAATAAAATTGTACTTCTTGGAATTGCTGTCAACACAGAAATGAAAGCATATAGCAGATACAGTTTTATATGAACATGACTTGGCAACAAACTTACTGGCCATATATGCTACCCCTGAGATTTTCCCGCCTGAGGCAGCAAAAGCTTAATGTCCACAACCCTTAGCCAAGGCAATGCCTAAAATCATCTTGTTGCATCATTATGTAATTTTACATTTTAATGATTTTAATGATGATTTTAATGATGATATTTTAACTATCTTTTAACTTAATCTAGTTTTAATCAAGTTTTAATTGTGTTTTAATGTACGTTCACGATTACAGGAGTTTTAGAACAGTGATTAATATCTACTTGTGTATTTTCTAACTTTGTCTTTTACTGTTGATATGGTCAGTGGACTAATCAATAAACTTTACTATGATCTTGTTGCATCATTCAGACATATATTTTTGCATCATCTACCCCACATCCCATATGCACACCTCCATGAGGCCATGTAAAGCAGGTCAGCTCACTCTACCTCATAGTAGACCCATTTCTAGATCTTTACAACAAGACATTTGTCCAGAAACCTTGATGACAAATAAACTTCCCACAAGAATTATACAACCGTGTGTTTCCCAATCAAAATGCTACTTAAGTAGCAAAGTGTGTTTTTAATTCTATTTTCCCTATTTTTTCACCATATGTTTTTCCTCTTTTAAAACAGTCATTTCAGCAATATGCATTTAAAGGTAAACATTTGCCGCTTAATGCTTTCACTGCAAAATTATTAACAATCCCTTGCTGTTTTTATTTCATGTTCCTCCATTAAACAAATAAAATATAAATCATATAATCTCATTTTCTTAATGGAGCTTAATGCAGGAAGGGTTGGAGGGGGAAAGCAGAAAACCAGGGGCGGACCAAGCTTTTCCCGGGGGGTACACACAAAAAAAATTGCGCCCCCCCCCAGTGCGCATGCGCCAATCGGCGCACGCGCACTGGCTCCAAAGTGGGAGCCAATACGCATGCGCGGACCTTTTCGCGCATTCGCAAAAAGGTCCGCACACGCAAAAGCGCGCCGGAGCCCCGGGTTGCCTAGAAAAGGCATGGCGCACCGCAGCAGCTGCGGGGCCGGCCGTGGAGGCTTGGCTGGTGCGGCCGCGGGGCAGCACGGCACGGGAGGCACGGGCGGCGCAGGTGGCGCGGCGCGCGGCAACGGGAGCCGGGTGGCGGCGCCCCTCCCGGGTGACGTCGCCCCTCCCCAGTGACGTCACCCTAACGCACCTGCCCTGCAGAAAACAATAAGATGTGGATGACATGCAGAAACGATTCCCTATCTTTTTTGGTTTTGTTCACCCAGTACCTTCACCATTTTCATTCCGTCTACAGATGTAGCTTGCAGTGCTCTCCAGTCACATAACATGATTGTAATGCAAAGCAATCTTGCAGTACCTTGGAAATAATGTCCACAACCCTTAGCCAACGGACAGTAGCGGGACAGTTACAACGCTTTTTAGATGAGACTGCGGGTCTGGATCCCTTCCAATCAGGTTTTTGCTCAGGTCATGGGACAGAGACTGTCTTGGTGGCTATTACTGATGACATTCGTCGTCAGTTAGACCGAGGTGGATCAGCGCTACTGGTACTCCTAGACCTCACAGCTGCATTTGACACCGTGGACCATGATTTGTTGATTCATTGTCTGGCTATGTCTGGTGTAGGAGGTCCAGCCCTTAAATGGTTCAATTCGTTTCTCCGGGACTGGAGACAGGGTGGAGTGGATGGGCCAAAGCTCGGAGTGCTCTCACTTCTGCTGTGGAGTTCCCCAGGGTGCTATTCTTTCACCCCTGTTGTTCAACATCTACGTCCGTCCACTTGCTGGACTGGTGCGGAGTTTTGGCATTGAGTGCTACCAGTATGCAGACGATACACAGCTACTCTTGCGTCTCGAACCTGGGACAACTGCGATTCCTGAGAACTTTAAGTTGTGTTTGGTAGCAGTGATGAATTGGTTGTGAGCGAGCAGGTTGAAAGTGAATCCGGCAAAAACTGAGATTCTTTGGCCTGGTCAGCTGCCAGAATTAATCCAGTCTCTACCTGATTTTGATGGGGAAGCCTTGGTTCTGTCGGCCACTGTAAAAAGCCTAGGAGTCGTGTTAGATTCAGTGCTGACAATGGAGGCCCAGATCACTGCCATAAGCAAGCAGGCCTTTTTCATCTTCGCCAGGCTAAGAAATTGGCATCCTACCTTCTGGCAGAAGCATTGGCAACAGTAATCCATGCAACAGTCACCACTAGGCTGGACTACTGCAACGCTTTATATGCCAGCCTCCCAAAGTCAATCACTAAGAAGATCCGGATGGTCCAAAATGCAGCTGCCAGGCTTCTATCGGGTTCATCTCTGAGGTCCCATATTGCACCGATCCTGAAACAGCTGCATTGGTTACCAATAGAACAGCGAATCTCTTACAAGATTCTGATCCTGGCATTTAGAGCTCAACATGGCCAAGGACCTTCGTATCTTGAGGACTGCCTCATTCTGTTTTTCCATCAATGGTTACCTCGTTCCGCTCAGGAAAATCTCCTATACACACCGGGCCCTAGGGAGGTACGCCTGGAAGTTACAAGGCATAGAGCCTTTTCGACCTATGCTCCAACTCTATGGAACTCTTTGCTGCCATATGTTAGAGAAATGTCAGAGTTGCGACCTTTTGCAAAAGCGCTTATGACCTGGCTTTTGAGGTGTGCATTTAAGTAATCAGACAAATTATCAAATAGTTACCGCTGTTTTAATGTTCTATGTTTTAATGTTTTATATTGTGAAATGCTATTTTAAACTGTAAGTCGCTCGGAGCACCTGGTGGTGAGCGACTAATCAAGAAATAAAGTGAAGTGAAGTGAAATAACAAAGAAAGAAGTTGGTATCATTAGCTTTTGTAGACTAAGGACCTCATCACATTGATAAGGGTGACGGGGCGATTCACCAGCTTCCATGACAAATCTGTGGGGCAGCAGGGCCTTGCCTTTGATTAGGCAGTTCACCACAGAATTTCCTGACCTATCCATCTCCTGCACTTTAACATGGTCCCTTTCTGGCACTTCTAACACTTTAATAGCCTAAAGGCATTTGCCTCCTAGCCTAGCCCTTCGATTGTCGCTCTTTCCCTGGCTATTTTTAGGATTCATTTTGAACCGAATCCAGCACTTTATTTGCTTAGCCATTATAATTTTTAGTTGTTTTTATAATGTTGTCTGATTTTATGTTTATTGATGTTTGATATTGCTTGTTTTTTAATGCTTATTTTAACGTGTTTTGTTGGTCATGCCCCTTTGTAAGCCGCCCCGAATCCCTTCAGCAACATGGAGGAGGGGAATAAAAATAAAGTTGTTGTTGTTGTTGTTGTTCTTCTTCTACACTTTCCCATTACATATGGAAAAGCGTCTTCATATAGCTTCGTCCCATACTGGCCCCGTTGTTCCCTACAGAACACAGAAAGCCCCCTGTGTTCTGAAGGAAGTGTCCAAGGGAAGCGTCCACGCTGTCAGAATGCTCCCTCCATGGAGCCCCACCAGAAGTTGCCATATGTTGTGTGATACAAACACACTAGGGACTAGTAGGTATTCACAAAGTATCAAAATATATATTATACTAGCTTGGGGACCCGGCGGTGCCCGGGTCATTTGAGAAGTGCAGCAGGATGTAGAGTGGGTCATGGGGCTCTGTGTGCCAAGTTTGGTCTTGATCCATCATTCTTGGGAGTTGCAGTGGTATCATGAAAGTACTGAAGGTACTGAAGTCCCATCATCTGTGGTCCAGCCTCCCCCCAAATTGCAGTAGGATGTAGATTGGTTCATGGGGGCTCTGTGTGCTAAGTTTGGTCTGTATTGGTGAATGGATGAGGGTTGTATTGTTTTTAGGGAGTGAAGGTACTTCAAGTCCCATCATCCGTGGTCCGTTTCACAAAAAACTGCACCAGGATGTAGAGTGGGTAATGAGGGCTCTGTGGGCCAGGTTTGGTGTTGATCAGTCATTGGATAAGGTTTGCAGCAGTCTTGGAAAGTGAGGGAAGGTACTGCAAGTCCCATCATCCATGGTCTGTGCCAAGTGTGGTCTTTATCGGTGTTTGTTGGGGGCCGCAGTGGTCTGTGGGAACAGAGAGGTGCGAAAGTACTACAAATCCCATCATCCATTGTCAGTCCTCCCCCGAACCTCACCAGGACGTGAAGGTAGTCATGGGGGTTATGTGTGCCAGGTTTGGTTTTGATCAGTCATTGGATTAGGTTTGTAGCAGTCTTGGAAAGTAAGGGAAGGTACTGCAAGTCCCATCATCCATGTTCTGCCCCCCTCCAAACTTCAGTAGGATGTAGAGTGGGTCACTGGGGCTCTGTGTGCCAAGTGTGGTCTTTATCGGTGTTTGTTGGGGGCCGTAGTGGTCTGTGGGAACAGAAAGGTGTGAAAGTACTACAAATCCCATCATCCATTGTCAGTCCTCCCCCAAACCTTACCAGGATGTGAAGGTAGTCATGGGGGTTATGTGTGCCAAGTTTGGTCTCGATCAGTAATTGGAAAAGGGTCGCAGCGGACTTGGGAAGTGAGTAGAGGTACTTCAAGTCCCATCATCCATGGTCTGCCCTCCTCCAAACTGCAGCAGGATGTAGAGTGGGTCATGGGGGCTGTGTGTGCCAAGTGTGGTCTGTATTGGTCCTTTTTGGTGGCCTCAGTGGTCTGTGGGAACCAAAGTGTTGGAAAGTACTACAAATCCCATAATCCATGGGTCATGTCCCCCTAACCGCACCAGGATGTAAAGGGGGTTAGGGGGGTTATGTGTACCAAGTTTGGTGCAGGTCCATCACCCGCGCTGGTCGCTGTGGCCTGTGAAAGTGGCTGCCACATATCCGCCCTTCCGCCCTCCCGCCCTCCCGCCCTCCCGCCCTCCGCACACATACATACAAACATTCCGCTTTATAAAGGTATACAGATAGGCCATGGGGCTATAAAGCCTGCAAAATGCAATACATATCAAATACACATAATATGGTGCAATAATCCTGGCATGCATACAAATACCTCAGAGTTTCAAAAGGGAAGCGGGTATGCGATAGGGAGCAGGTAAGTATACAATGATGGGCGTGGTGTCCAATAAATCCAGGCCAATATGGAGCATACAAAATAGCGGTTCCCAACAGTCTAATGATGCACTGTTCCCTCGAAGACATCTACAGGGAGGGGGTGCACGACGGGGGAATGGGTCGCCATAGAAGATAGGTCCACACAAGCAGTATACCGATGTACACGTAGAGTCCCAACAAAGCGCACGATATAACCCAAGTATTTGTAATCCAAACCTCTCGTTGGAGGTAAAGGTGAGCCAAGATGAGCGGCTTGTAGCCCTATGATGGAGAGAGCGAGGACGCCAAGGGCCGCAACGGTTGAGCTGCAGGACCCGATCCATTTCGCCTTGGGCTTTATCAAGCGGCAACAATTCTAACAACAATATTCAGCGTCACAGGAATACATTTTTCATATCATGGAGTAATTCATGCATAGTAAGTCCTGTGGGTCCACACCCGCTTCCCTTTTGAAACTCTGAGGTATTTGTGTGTATGCATGCCAGGATTATTGCACCATATTATGTGTATTTGATATGTATTGCATTTTGCAGGCTTTATAGCCCCATGACCTATATAATATATATTTTGATACTTTGTGAATACCTACTAGTCCCTAGTGTGTTTGTACCTGCTATTGCAGTACTCTCTGTGCATTCTATATGTTGTGTGATAACATCCGGCAGGTTCTGAGGAGGGAGCATCCTGGCAGAATGCTCGGGTGCCAATTTCTCCTTGTGTGATGAGGCCGTAAATCTTCTTCATCAGATGCAGTCTACAAAAACTTATGCTACCAACATCTTTCTTTCAGTTACTCTCAAAGGGGCTTCATGTTAGGGACAGGTGGCATTCTTCCATTAATGAAAGGCATTGCAGCAGTAAAGGGAGTAGGTGCAACTCATATAAAAAGTTTATACTACACTGATACATAAGACAACTTTCACGCATACATATTATTCAAATACATCGTTATATTAGACTAGATCAGTATCCTAAGGGACCTTGTGGCATCCTTTGAGAGCAATTGAAAGAAGTTGGTAGCTTTAGCTATTATAGGAAAAGTTTACTTCACCAGATACAGTCCACAAAAGCTTGCACTACTAACTTCTTTCTCTCAATTAGTCTCAAAGGTGCTACATGATCCCTTCACATACCGATACAGACTAACTCGGCTATATGTTTGAATAATATATCATAGGAAGGACTCGCCCTTCAATTTAAAGGAGTTCAGCGGCTGGGGTCTGTCCACCATCCGTGGCGGCTGACCAGAGAGAGAGAAGGAGAGGCGTTCACCATCTACCCCTCACAGACTGAAGAAGACAACTAAGTAAGACAGTTTGGATTCTTCGAGTCCGTGAACTTTGTAAAGGTTTTGGAGCCAGACACTTGCAGCTTTGTGTCTTGTTAAATAAACCCAGTTACTTTTTTCATGAAGCTTGGTTCTGTGAAGTCTTTGGGGCCCTCTCCCTCAAAAGGAAGGCAATCCGCATCCCCTGGGCATAGGATGTTTATAGCAACTTACGTGGTCACTCCATCCAAGCCCAGGCAGACCACCATACAGTCAGTCAGTCAGTAGCCTTTATTTCGGTCAACAAACCACCATAGAATAATAGAATACAACATTTAAGAAATTAATAACAACACATTTGGGTTATGATTAATAAGAACAAGTGTCACGGTTCGCTATCGGTTGAATGACTGTCTTTATCATTTAAAACAGGAACTGATTGCCAATTAATAATAAGTGTTCTGAGTACTCTTTGTTACACTCTTAGTGTTTACAGGTTATTAATGAAGCACTTGCGGCTTTTTGCCGCTGCAAAGAGAAATTTGGCCACCTGTTCCGTTACCCTTTTGTCAAGATCAGACAGTAAATAAGTACAGTACCAATTTAGGGTTCTTCCTGGCCATTTGGTGAGTAGAGGGATATTAACCTTAGTCTATCATCCCTGTAAATTGTGCAAATAAAAGTACATGTATTACAGTTTCTATTTTACCCTCCCGCAAGGGCAAACTCTGTGTTCATAATCAGTCCTTTGTATCTACCTTTCTAGTATGGCTGATTTGAGGGCATTCAATCTGCCCCAACTGAAAGCAAGACGAAATTTGGGGATATTTAAATTTTCTAAGTATTTGGCACCTCCCAAAGGATTAAATGTTAGGCCTAAATTTAGTGGAGAGCATGTGGAGCATGCCAGAGTCATTGAGGCCTGTTTGTCTATGTCACTGATTCGTTCTGCTAAGTTCTGCATTGTCTTTTTATGCTCAAGACTGCTCAGAATGTTCTCTGAGAGGCCCATCTGCCTAAGTTTCTGATTTAATGCTTTGATTCGGTGGGATTTAAAGAGGTCTTCTTGAATCAAATATGTATAGCCCGCTTCCGGCCCTTTGTACATACTCTCCATCCAGTATCCTAGGCCCTTCTCCAAGCTAGTGATCCGAGAGAGGCTGTTCCTGAGTCCACTCTTAAGACCGCAGATGGAACGCACTTGGGGACAGCAAATAGTTTTCTGAGAAACCCTGATTGAACTTGTTCTACTTTAGATGTGAAGCCTGTGATCCATACTGGAATTGCATATAGTAATTGGGCTGTTATCTTTGCTTGGAAGACCTTTGTTGCAGCTGGGATATACTGGCCACCTTTGGTATAGTAAAGCGAATTATTGCTTTACTACTGGATAGAGCGTTTTGTACAGCAATTTTTTTGGTGGCATCCCAGGAAGCCGTGGTCTGAAAGGTAACCCCTAAATATTTAAAACTGGAGACTTGTTCTATTAAGTTCGTTCCTATGTACCATCTATGCCTGGCCCGCTTATTTGAGAAGATCATAATTTTGGTTTTACTATAGTTGATCTTTAGCAGGTTTTTCTCACAGTATTGGTTGAATGCACTCAGCACTCGCTTGAGACCTACCTTGGTGTAGGATATGAGGGCAGCAGCATCTGCATAGAGCAAAAGGGGTATATTGGTGGATGAGATTTTAGGGGGATGTCCATTTGGTAGTGAGACATGAGTGGCCAGGTCGTTCAGGTATAGATTAAACAGGATAGGGGCCAGGATGCACCCCTGGCGTACCCCTCTATTTACTGCTATTGGTTTTGAGAGATTGCCTTGTACACCACATCTTACTTGTGTTAAACTGTTTGAGTATAGGCTCTTAATCAGCCAGAGCAATCTTTTGTCAATTGTGGTCTTCTGCAATTTTTGCCATAGCAAATTCCTTGGAAAGAGATTTGCTGTTCTATTGGTAACCAATGCCTATCTGATTCCTCCCTGTGATTATCGTATCCCTCAATACTGATGGGTAAAACACTTCCATACCAATCCTGCAGTGTTATATGTATAGTAACTATAAATCAATAAATAATAATATAACCATATGTACTATACCTATATATGATAGAAGTCGTACAAGCGCAGTTCCTGCAACATTTCACAAATAAAGTCCAATATTCAACAGTTCCATGAGTGTCAATGTCTATTTAATATAATGTATAAGTCATTATATGCAGAACTTGAGTCAGTATGTAAAGACAGCAGAGAACTCAAAATATATTATTCGCTACTCAATGTAGCCAATCCATAGACTTCGATCAGAAAATAGTCCTAGTTCCAATGGTAAAGAGGATATATGGTCCACACTCGTAGTAATCCACCAAAATGTTATTTATCGCTTATATAGTGATGTTCCACAAGCCGAAAACAGGCCGACAAGAGCGTTTATACCTTAGGACCCTACTCCCGTTTCGATCCTCCATGGGTCTTTATCAAGGCCTTTAGACGTTCGTGTGGATCCTCCCATATCTTGGATTATCAAAGGTGGTACATACAGTGCATATCAGTCATCTATTGCAAAGAGGTAGGAATCTTTCCTCAATGCTCTCCAAATGAGGTTTACATGTCTTGTTTCATTGTAATAGCATATGATATTGTGTCCTGAGGCTACACTAATATATTAGACTCTAAATATATTATAGATTTTGTGATTGTAGAAACTATACTTTTGTACAATATGTTATTATATATTATACTAGCTGTACCCGGCACGCGTTGCTGTGCCCTATTTAGGAGATGCGAGATGTAAGGGTTGGAAATGATGTTACTTACGGTCTTGGTGGGGTCATGTAGGCATGAATTGCGCACTTTCTATGTGTGCTCCAAATGATGTCATCTGGAAGCATGAGTTGTATTGTCTTATATAGCGGAGGAAGTGTTTTTATTCTGGAGTGTGTCCACTCAGCAAAGTCTGTAGTGGTTGTGGAGGAGTGGCAAGTGGTGGTAGAGAGACTTTGGCTAGGCAGCACATTCCTGTTGTTTCTGCTGGGTATTTCAGGGCTTTGCGGTGTGTGCAGATGTGCGTTAGGGTGCCAATGTCGGCCTCTGGCACCATGCTGTAGTCTTCTGCAGCATTGTATCTGAAGGCTAGGCGGTGGAATTGGTTGTGGTGTTTTTGAAGTTTGTTTTCTGTGTTGCGACGTCGTGTTTCTGCACTCCTTGCGCGCTGCTGTTGTATTGCATTTCTGCGTCTTTGTTGTTCCTGACTGCACGCTTCTTCTTGTCGTGCAGTTCTTTGCATTTGGTTCTCAGCTGTGCGTCGTGCAGTGACCTGTTGTCTGTGTCTCTGCTGCGCAGTGTGTTTCTGTTCTGGCGTTTGTTCTACCCTTTTTTGTTTGATGTACATAGCGTTGTGAGTGTGTCGTCCGATGCTGTTATTTTTATAAGGCATGGCTTGTCTTTTGAGTCAGTTTATGTCTGTGTGGAAGGAAGGAATGGTTTTAGTTTGTGGTGTTTGTAGGTGTTGTGTGTACGGGGTCCCGTAAGGTTGGTGGGATGGGTTGTGATTGGAAGTTGTGTTGTGTGGGTAGGAATTTGCTGGAGAATTGCTCCCTCATAGAGTTTGGTTTTGGCAGTTTAACCCTCACACACCAACTGAAATCTCTCAGCATTCTATCCTAGCCTTGGATGGCTCTTGCCAGCGTTGCTATGGTTACAGCAGTTATGCAAATCCGCCCTTATTGGCAGCCAATCATGTTGTTCAGAATGTAGAGGCTGGGTGAGTCGTTGGCTGCCCCGGAGGATGCTGGTAAATGTAGTTTTATTTTTACTCGTTTTTTGGGGGCCTTTTAGGTTTTGGGGGGGAAGTTTCTTTGCTACAAACGTACCTTGCTTGAGGCCTATTTCTGTTGGCAAGTATTGTGTTTCTGCGTTGTATGGTTTCTTTGTTTGAGGTATACATCACATGACGTGAACCCATTTATATAATAGATGAGAAATGTAGCTTTTGTATATGTTTAAGAATACAACAAACATCACGTTTCTCACAGGTATAATTTATTGTCCTTTAGAGTGTATCCCTAGTTTGTTCGCATTTTCCTTCTTTGCTTAAGGTGCTCAGAAAACCGTCATAAGAGCAAAAAGTCCATAGAGTAAAGCACAAGGGTAGGCCACCAGAAACTGCTGACCTTCCATAGCCAAAGCAGAAATGAATATTTTGGAGGCCGAGAGACTACACCATCCAATGATGATCAGGGCTAGCAGAGTTCCTATGGTGCCCCTGCAAGAACATCAACAGTAAAAATCAGTGATTAATCAAGAGTAGAATGAAAACCTCTCAAGATTCTTGCTAATCACGGAAGCAATGATAGCCAAGGGCTAGCACCCAATATGCTATGAGACAAAGGCAAACAAAGGGACTGGGAAAACATTTTTCATTTGGGATGAAAAACAGCCTCCTAATTTGCAGCGTTAAAAGACTAAGCAGCAAGTAGTAAATTAGCAAGCCGCTATCTCATTTGTTAGAACAAATGACAAACAACCGTAGCATTTTCATTCTACATGAAGCAGAAGCCTGAAGCAGATAAAAGAGAATGGATTCATGATGTAATATTTGCATGGCACAAAGTGGAATTATAGCATGTCTTGCCTACCAAAAACATTGATATTGGTTTTATTCCAGTTTGACTGACATGGCTTCATCCAGATAATATTTGTATTCATAGTGGTGTGTGTGTGTCTGAATGTATAATGTTATGGAATCATGGTTTGTAGATTTACGACACTTTTAATTTTCCTCAGCTCATGCCCGTAGCCGGGGGAGGGGGGAGGCTTGAGAGGCTTCAGCCCCCCCCCCAAATTCTCAGGGTGGTCCACGAGAAGGCCTTACTGGTACATTATTTAAACTGTTATGTTTATTCATATCATGATCTGATCACCATGCTTAATATATCCCATATGCATGGGGGTATTGGGATAACGATAGAAAAGATTTGCTAGGGTAGATCCTCTCTCACACAGACTCAGCCCCGAATCAAACTCAGCCCCCCCACCCAGGAATCAAAATCCTGGCTACGGGCCTGCCTCAGCTGAAGAATATTACCCTCTCACCAGGATGAGATCGCTCGGTTCCCTCCAATTATCGCCCAGTCCCGAACCTTTCGTTTCTGGGCAAGGTGATTGAGAGGGCAGCAATGGAGCAGTTACAGACCTTCCTAGATGACACAGCCGGACTCGATCCCTTCCAGTCCGGCTTTGGTACAGGGCACGGGACGAAGACGGTTTTGGTCTCCATCACAGACCAGCTGCGCTGCCAGCTTGACCAAGGCGGATCGACGCTGCTTGTGTTATTGGACCTCACAGCAGCGTTTGATACAGTCGATTATTATCTTTTGCCGAACCGCCTTGCCGTGGCTGGAGTGAGGGGGACAGCTCTGAACTGGTTGTCCTCCTTCCTTCACAATCAGAAGCAACAAGTGCAGAGGGGAGGGTTGGTTTCTGGGGGATCCCCTCTACTTTGTGGGGTCCCTCAGGGAGCCATCCTCTCCCCCTTGTTATTTAATAGGCATGAGAAAAAAGTTATGAAAATGATTCGTTTCGTAAGAAATTCGTAAGAAATGCTACTTTCGAGTATATCCGCACCTGGAACGCCAACCAGGAAGTGGACTTTCTTTTTCGAACTTCGGGGGCCAGGATTTTCTTAAGTGTCGTTATTAGGTCGTAAGGGGGCACCCTCCTTCTCTCTCACCACCCTCCCGCCTCCCTTGCCAATAAGTATTATGGCAAGGCAAGCCCTAAACTCGCTCCTTCTTTCGGCTGGAAGCCCGGAAAAAATGTAAACAGAGAGGATTACTCAGAAGTAAATCTGCAAAGGAGGGCACTTTGGATGAAGGGCCCTTCTTTTGTGGATTTACTTCTGAGTAAACCTCTCTGTTTACATTTTTTCCAGGCTTCCCTGCCTCTCCTTCCTGCCAGGATCTAAAGCATCAAAGAGTATTGGGGTGAGAAACCAACCTAATGTATAATAGAATGAATGCTACTGTAAGTGCCTAATATTATAAGTAATCCAACTGGTCATACCTACATTCCATGCACATGCAATAATACAGCAGTAATAACAATGGGTATAAGAAGAGGTAAAATTCAAACCGAAGTATTCTGACTGGTCTCTCCTCATGCGGTGCAAACGGGCTCTTCTCTTATTAGCCCGGGAAATTAGCCCCGGAAAAGCCAGCGTTTGCTGCTTGGGAGCACACACATACATATTCTTGGGGGGGGGGAGAGATTTTCTGCAGAATCCCGGGCTCATAGAGAAGATTCTGCAGCAAATTCCCCCCAAAGAATATGTATGTGTGTGCACCCAGGAAGCAAATGCTGTGCCCGGGGTTTTGACTTTTCCCGGGCTCAGAGAAGAGCCTTTTGCAGTTTGAGGAGGGAGCACAGTCAGAATACTTCGGTTTGAATTTTACCTCTTCTTATACCCATTGTTATTACTGCTGTATTATTGCATGTGCATGGAATGTAGGTATATGACCAGCCTGGGCAAACTTGGGCCCTCGCTCCCTCGGGATCGGGGTGAGAGAGAGGCAGCGAGGAGCGAGGGGGGGGGGGCTCCTCCTCCTTTTCTTTTGCTGCTTCCAAGAATAGAATACCCCCTCCTTCCCTCCCTCCTTCCTATTTGGAGAGTCCCATCTAGAATTCAGTGTGATTTATTCAAGTTTTGGCCTACAACTCCCAGAAATCCCAGCCAATTTACCAGCTGTTATGATTTCTGGGAGTTGTAGGCCAAAACCATCTGAATGCGCATGCGCTGGCATACGAACTACTAACAATTTCGTTTGTAATTGTTACATTTTAGAAATTTTTGGAAATTTTTTTTGTAAGTCTTCCTATTACTAATCAAAAAAAATCCCCCCCCCCCCAATTTGATTTTAGAATCGCCATTTTTGGGTTCTAAAACATGCCTATTATTTAACCACTCGCTCAACTGGTGCGCAGCTTTGGGCTTGAGTATCATCAGTACGCTGACGACACTCAGCTCATTCTGAGGATGGAAGGCCGGCCGGACTCCGTACCCAATAATTTTCATCTGTGCCTTGAAGCCGTTACTGGATAGCTGCGAGCCAGTAGGTTGAAAGTGAATCCGGCAAAGACAGAGATCCTTTGGCTGGGCCGTCCGGGTGATAGGGAAATCTAACTGCCGACCCTGAATGGCAAGGCATTACGCCCGTCATCATCGGTAAAAACCCTTGGTGTCCATTTGGACCCTCTGCTGACAATGGAGACTCAAATCTCCAGTGTCAGCGGAATCGCATTTTTCCATCTGCGATAGGCGAAGCGTCTGGCTCTCTATCTCTCACGGAACGACCTAGCCATGGTAATCCAGGCCACGGTCATCTCACGATTTGACTATTGTAATGCTCTTTACATTGGCCTACCCTTGAATGTGGTCCGGAAACTTAAGCTAGTGCAGAATGCTGCAGCCCAGCTGCTCCCAGGGGAAACTGCGAGCTACCAGATAACACCTATACTGCAGAGTCTGCACTGGCTACCAATTGAATACCGGATCACGTTCAAGGTATTAGTTCTTACTTTCAAGGCCTTGTATAGTCTGGGGCCAGTGTACTTGTGGGATCGCCTGATTCCATATAACCCTCCGAGATCACTACGCTCAGAAGACCAGAATCTTCTTGATATTCCTAGTGTGAAGTCTTTCCATCTGACCTCGACAAGGCGCAGGGCTTTCTCAATCATTGCCCCGGTTCTGTGGAATATGATACCACCGGAGACGCGGGCTCTGCAAAATCTAACCACCTTCTGCAGAGCCTGCAAGACGCACTTATTTAGACAGGCTTTCGAAAGCTTGTGATTTTAGCTGTGTTTTATTTAGTGTTTTATCTACTACTTGTATTTTATGTTTTATCTATTGTTTGTTCTCACTGAACTACTGTATGTTGTAAACTGCCCCGAGCCTTTGGGAGTGGCGGTGTACAAGTCCAATAAATAAATAAATAAATAAATAAATAAATAAATAAAAATAAATGGTCAATGTTTTTAACCGAGATGTGAAATCAACATCTCTTATTAATTGTTGTGTGTCTCTGTTGGCTGTGTTCTGTGTGATTGATGTATGTACTTTTACTGTTTGTCTTTTTCTTCAACAATAAAGATTTATAAACCAAAAAAAAATTTTTTTAAAAATGGTGGTCCTGCGGCAGTGTTAAGAGATTTTGGGAAATGACGCATAAGTTGGTGGAGGAAATGTTGCATTATAAGGTGGAGTTAAAACCAGAAATTTTTCTTTTAAATATCTTAGACTCAAAAATAAAGGGGAAAAAGATGGAGAAACTACTTTGTTATATTGCAACGGCTGCCAGAATTGTCCTGGCCAGGCATTGGAAAAAACCAGAAATCCCAAATGAGGAAGAACTGATACAAAAGCTGCTGGAAGTAGCAGAAATGGACAAACTGACTTGCTTGTTAAGATCGGGGTCGTTTAACCAATTTACGGAGACATGGGACCCCTTCATTTCCTATGTAAAAGAGAAGAAAAAGATAAACTTGTTGGGTTTTTGGATATAGATGGGGAGATTAAAGGGTTAAGCGATAAGGCTCTATAGGGTAAAAGTAAGATGTAATTATATCTCCGGGTGAAGTCAACCGTTTGTTTTTAATTTGTGTGTTACCCTTGATGTAAACCTACCCCATACCCCACCCACTTCCCCTTTCCCCACTACCCTTCCCAACCCCCAATACTGTTGGATGTGATGATTGTCTTGTTGTTTTAACCAATAAAAACCTTTATAAATAAAAATTAAAAAAATTTAAAAAAAGGTTTGCTAAGGTAGATCCTCTCTCACTCAGACTCAGCCCCCAAATCAAACTCAGCCCCCCACCCCACCCAGGAATCAAAATCCTAGTTACGGGCCTGCCTCAGCTGAAGAATATTACCCTCTCACCAAATGATAGTACCCAGGATTCAACTGCATTGATTCGTGGCTGTTAAACAGCATAATTCTGCAGTATAGACTTGCCCTAGGTCAGTGGGGTGGCAAGTGGGCTGTGGATTTTAATTTCAACTTTAAAGGAGTTATCCAAGTGCTGAACCCACCTTACATGGACATTCACCACACAACACACACACACACACACAGAAGTCTGGCCATACTTCCACTAAAAATTGTATCCGGTCCTTAATTTGTTGACAGTTTGAAGGAGCATTTCAATCTCACCATCTCAGGAGACAGAGAAGGTGAGGACAGGGGCGGTCCTACAAGATAGGCCAAGTAGGCGGCCGCCTAGGGCGCCATCTGGGAAGGGGGCGCCATCCTGGCCGCATGGGGTGCCATCCTGGCCCTGCCGATGTTCCTCAGACAGTGCTGCAGCTGCCTGCTTTTTGACCGCGCGTTTGCAGGGAAGGAGAAAAGAATCAGTGAAGGAAGTGTAAGTGAAGGAATGAATGAAGGGCTTTCCTCCTCCTCCTCCTCTGTGACCTCTTCTCCCCCTCCTTCCTTGCTTCGGCTCTATTTCTGTCTAGACCTGAGGGGCCTGAGGCTAGGAGGAGTTGTGGGAGTTGGAGGCCAAAACACTTAGAAGGAGGGAGGCGGGCCCAAGTTTGCCCAGGCCGCGCTGCCTGTATTCGACCTCATTTGAACATTTTGGCTGTTTTTCTATTTACATTTACATTGGGATCCTAATTTTGGACTTATGGGAGACTCCTATGAATTATGAGTCGGGTGATAGGTAATATATTCTGATTTTGCTGCATTTACATTGCATTTCTTGTTGATTATTATACAGTTCTGCTTAATATTGTTATACAATATAATACAAATACAATATAACAATAGAATAATGATATATTTTATATTACATGTAATATTACAAACAATATTGCAGTATAGTGGCATTGTACAAAATAGTAATATATAATATTTTATTTTACTTTATTTTGGGTTATTTGAGTTTTATAGGAGTAATGAAAATATTTAGTAGAGGATAATTTTATTTAAATAAATAATTTTATTATTTTATAATAATAATATAATCGAATGTTACATTATATTAGCATGTCAATATATTATAATTATATTGTAATGTAGTATAATTATGATATAAGATAGTATGAGTATGGTATAATATATTGTATATACATTGATACAATATAATACTACTAATGGTATTGTGATATTATAATTGTAAATTTGTTTTACATGGGGGCGGCAAAATAATGTTGGGGGGGTCACCAAAATAATGTTCGCCTATCATTTAAAATTACCTTAGACCGCCCCTGGGTGAGGATGCCAATTTGCCTTGGTTGCTTTCCCTCACCTCCTTCTCACAAGTCAGCGGTGACTGGGGCTATAAAGTGCTATTTATATTTTTCATCATGTTATATCAGACATGGGGAACATGTGGCCTTCTGGATAATGTTGAACTTCAATTTCCATGATTTCGGGTCAGCATGGGCTGAAGGATGGAATCATGGAGTCACAGAATTGAGAGAAACCACACGAGCATTCCAGTTCAATCTCCTGCCAGCCAAAATGGTGGGAATTGCAGTCCAACCTCACTTGGAGGGTTGTATGTTTATTTATTTATTTATTTTCTATATGTATATGCCGCTCTTCTCAACCCCGAAGGGGTCTCAGAGCGGCTTACAGCAAACAACAACACTGCCAGAGTAGCTTACAATGTACATATAACAATCTTGCCGGAGCGACTTACAGCAAACTGAAAAACAACAAATAACATTACTGTCATAGCACAATATCTGTGCTACGCTGACTACACATCATATTGTGTAGAAGTCTGATCTGGCTACGGTTGTCCACGCTCTGGTCACATCCCGAATAGATTACTGCAACTCACTCTACGTGGGGCTGCCTTTGAAGACAGTTCGGAAGCTACAACTAGTCCAATGGGCAGCAGCCAGATTACTAACTGGAGCTACATACAGGGAGCATACCACCCCCCTGTGGTGTCAGCTCCACTGGCTGCCTGTCCACTTCCGAGCTCAATTCAAAGTGCTGGTTTTGACCTTTAAAGCTCTATATGGTTCTGGCCCAGCTTACTTGTCCGAACGCATCTGTCGCTATGTCCCACCTCGTAACTTAAGATCTTCCGGGGAGGCTCTGCTCTCGCTCCCACCAACTTCGCAAATGCGGTTGGTGGGGACGAGAGAGAGGGCCTTCTCGGTGGTGGCTCCCTGTCTGTGGAACGCGCTTCCTAGCAACATACGTTCAATTCCATCCCTCCTGGCATTCAGGAAAAAAGTGAAATCCTGGCTGTGGGACTAGGCGTTTGCACACTAGCACAAGGCAGCACTTTGGACTGGATTTTAATGGCAAGTTGGTGGATATGGCCCAATGCTCTTTTTATGGACGGAACACTGTTTTTAACTTAAATGAATGTGTATGATGTGTTAATGTTAATTGTATTTTAATGTATTTTAATGCTGAATGTTTTGGGGGTTTTTATATTGTATTTTACTGTGTTTGTTAGGCCACTCTGTCCGTCCCCCCCCTCAGGGGTTGAGAAGAGCAGGGTAAAAATGCTGGAAATAAATATAAAATAAATATTGCACTTCAACATATTGCAATATTGATTAGCAATATTGCATGTAATACAAATAAATTATAATAGCACAATATAATTATTAGATCCCATTATCATCATTTTGCTATATATAACTTTAAGGCACCACAAGGGAGTGGGAAAGACAGTTATGCTTCAAAAAAATTACGAGTAAAATTGTGATATTATTTAGTTTTTTATTAAAATAGGCAATAGCCATCGAACATTACGGCCATCTACTTTAAAAAAAATATACCAGTGGACTACATTTCAAATGAAAACGATTAGCCAATTAATATCAATCGGGCATGCTTATTGGTGCAGAAAAAAGGACAATGAATGGCTCTTTCATTAAAAGCTGAAATTGTCATATCAAGGGATCAATAAACCTTTACTGTTGGGTCATTGATAGATAGGGTTTAGCCGCTCAATAGAAATATGGAGTGAACCATAAAGTCAGTACACTTAAGGGGGGGAAATGACAACATGTGCAGCTGCTATTATGTTTTTATAAAAAGGAAACTAGGGGCACTTTTAATTTCTTGGCCTCAGATTTCCTGAGCTATTTCTCCAGCTCTCATAATTCCCACTTTGTTGCTAAATAAAACTCAATGGAATTTGGTGGATGCTTTGCATCTCTGAAAATTGAATTCATGAAAGGCGAATCTACTTTCGAATTGTAAACGGAGGAGAGGCAGGGAAGACGCACACTAGAATTTTCAAGAGAAACCACAATAACCCCACATATAGTGGTCAAATAACTTCTTAGGTATTACTTGTGTGTGTATGTACAGTATGATCCCTGTATCCACAGAGTATGCGTTGTGTGTATGTTCATATGTGTTTACGGTATGATCCCTGTATCAGCAGGATAAAAATATGTGGTTTCACTTATCCATTTTTGATAAAATATGTTTTCTCTAGGCAGTTTCTAGATCAGTGCTTCTCAACCTGGGGGTCGGGACCCCTGGGGGGGTCGCGAGGGGGTGTCAGAGGGGTCACCAAAGACCATCAGAAAACACAGCATTTTCTGTTGGTCACTGCGGTTCTGTGTGGGAAGTTTGGCCCAATTCTCTCGTTTGTGGGGTTCAGAATGTTCTTTGATTGTAGGTGAACTAGAAATCCCAGCAATTACAACTCTCAGATATCAAGGTCTATTTTCCCCAAGCTCCACCAGTGTTCACACTTGGGCATATTGAGTATTCATGCCAAGTTTGGCCCAGATGCATCATTGTTTGAGTCTACAGTGCTCTCTGGATGTAGGCGAACTACAACTCCCAAACTCAAGGTCAATGCCCACCAAACCCATCTGGTGTTTTCTGTTGGCCATGGGAGTTCTGTATCCCAAGATTGGTTCAATTCCATTGTTGGTGGAGTTCAGAATGCTCTTTGATTGTAGGTGAACTATAAATCCCAGCAACTACAACTCCCAAATGACAAATTCATTCCACCCCCCAACCCCACCAGTATTCAAATGTGGGTGTATCGGGTATTTGTGCCAAATTTGGTCCAGTGAATGAAAATACATCCTGCAGATCAGATATTTACATTACGATTCATAACCGGAGCAAAATTAGAGTTATGAAGTAGCAACAAAAGTGATTTTATGGTTGGGGGTCACGACAACATGAGGAACTTATCAAGGGGTCACGGCATTAGGAAGGTTGAGAACCACTGTTCTAGATCCTCTAGCATGACTCTATGGTATTCTTGGGCCATCCATCCTTCGTTTCAATAAAGTTCATTATTATGCATGGTTTCATGAATCCATACAAAGTCTGGGAACATGGATACAGGGGTCCTATTGTACCTTTCCGTTGGCGCCCCCTTGTTGTGGGGGAGAGGCTTGCGTACCCTAATGAAGTTGTAAGCTATGCTGGCAGTAGCATAATAGCCACCAGAAGGGCCTCCCATGCCAGACAGGTCACAACCGAAGGGTCTGACGAAGAGCGTCGAAGGGCAGGATGGGCTCTCTAGCCTTTTGGCAACCATCCCAGGAGAAGGAAAACTTTTATTTCAAACCTAGGCTGATGGTGCCTGTTTAACCCTGTAGGGTCAACCATCTAAGAGAAGGAAACTCAAACCAAACCTACGACCTGAGGACCTCGCTGCCACCATCCAAACTTTGCTAGGCCCTGGCAGATGAACCTTTGGTTTAAAGGGTGGGGCCGGTTCTGTGCACGCTGCGCTCCACCAGAAAGGTCCATTGAACAGGCTCGAAGGACACATCCCACCTCCAAATCATCAATGCGCTTGTAGAAAGTGTGGGATGAATCCTTCCTGAATCTTTGTTCGCGAAGAAAAGCCAAGAATTATGTGTACATGTGTTTGTATGTATGAGGGAGGAAGGGGCTAGTTTGGCAATTTAAACTACAAACAAATGATATTATCTAGATCAGTGCTGTCCAACTTCTATAGGCCCAAGGGCCGGACGTCTGGTGGCTGACCACCTGGCGGGCCGGGGCGGGGGGCGGGGCCAATCGTGGGGGCGGGGCCGATCCCGGAGTGACGCTGTAGGAGGGAGGGCGGAGCAAGAGAGGGTTCCCCTTTGCTCCTCCCTCCGTTCTAGCGATCAACTGGGCAAGAGGCACGGCGATTTCGCCATGCCTCTTGCCGGTTTGACGCTGTGGAGAAGGAAGGGAGGCGCAGAGAGGGGCTGCCCTTTGCGCCTCTCTTCTTTCTGCAGCGTCAAACTGGGCAAGAGGCACGGCGATTTCGCCATGCCTCTTGCCCGATTTGACGCTGTGGAGAAGGAAGGAGGCGCAGAGAGGGCTGCCCTTTGCGCCTCTCTTCCTTCTGCAGCGTCAAACTGGGCAAGAGGCACGGCGATTTCGCCATGCCTCTTGCCCGGTTTGACGCTGTGGGAGAAAAAATTTCTCCTTCCTCCTCCTCCTCTTTCCCGGGCACCGCGGCTGTCCCGAGCGCCCGCGGCGCCAGGAAAGGCACGGCGCCGGGAAAGAGGAGGAGGAGGGAGAGCTGAAAGAGCGGCGCCAAGGGCAGCGCGTCACAGGCCTGGCGTGACGCGCTGCCCTTGGCGCCGCCTACTCCTCCCTCGGCGCGGATAGAGGGACGGAGGGGCGGTGCAGGGAGGAGGAGCTAGCTCTCTTCCTCCTCCCTGCCCCGCCTCCTCCCGGCCGCCATTTTTTAAAAAAAATTTAGATTTTTAAAAAAAAAAAATTAAAAATGGCGGCTGGGGGCATAGCTGGGGCCGTGCCCAACAGGCTGGGGGGCCGAATCCGGCCCCAGGGCCACCAGTTGGACAGCCCTGATCTAGATTAAATAAAGGAAGTCAGACCTCCATATCCATGAATGTTGTATATACGGATTTGCTTGATAATATATATATATTTTTAAAAATTAAAAAGGGAACAGTACTTGAGCAGCCATGGATCTAGGCATCCACAAGGGGTTGTGGAACCAAATCTAGTGAACAACTGAATCCAGTGAACACAAGAGCTCAATGTATTTGGGGAAGAAAACACATTAGTCCAATCCAGTTGTTACTCATCTCATGTGGGGAAGGAGATTCTGAAGATAAGAGCCTCCTGTTGACATGAAGGTTTTCCATGCAATTGCAAAAAGTTCCTGATTGCATGGAGGATCTCCCAACGTAAATGTATTTGTCACGTTTCTATACCGCCCCTCTCAGCCCGAAGGCGACTCGGGACGGTTTACACAAGGCAGTCTCTGCCCTCAATACGACACAAGCAAACAAACCAAAAAATTACCATATAACAACAAATTATCTATTAAAAACATACAATTGCAGTCTCAGCGTCATGTTGAAATCAGTTTCCGTCACATCGTCGTCATTCCATATATCTAATTAAACTGTTACATTTCATCAGCAAATGCCTGCTCAAACAGCCAGGTCTTGACTTTCTTGCGAAATGTCAGGAGGGAGGGGGCTGATCCGATGTCTCTAGGGAGGGCGTTCCAAAGCTGAGGAGCCACCACTGAAAAGGCCCTGTCTCTCGTCCCCGCCAGTCACGCCTGCGAAGAAGGCGGGACCGAGAGCAGGGCCTCTCCAGATGATCTTAAACATCTCAATGGTTCATAGAGAGAGTTGCGTTCGGACAGGTAAGTTGGACCCGAACCGTTTAGGGCTTTAAAGGCTAAAGCCAGCACTTTGAATTGTGCCCGGTAGCAAACTGGCAGCCAGTGGAGCTGGCGCAACAGGGGAGTTGTACGCTCTCTGAATGCCGCTCCTGTTATCAACTTGGCTGCGGTCCGTTGGACTAGTTGCAGCTTCCGAACAGTCTTCAAAGGCAACCCCACGTAGAGAGTGTTGCAGTAATCTATACGGGATGTAACAGAAGGCTCTCCTGTTTAAATTTTGACTTGAAGTAAGGAGAGCGATGACATGTGTATACATGCATTTATGTATTTGTATTTATGGGGCCACAGTAGTGCAATGGGTTAAACTGTTGAACTGTTGAATCTGTTGATCTAACGGTTGGTGTGAACTCTCAACGTTAACCCTAGCTCTTGTCAACCCAGCAGTCTAAAAGCATGCAAACATGAGTAGATCCATAGGTATTACTTCAGCGGGAAGTTAATAAAGATGCCCATGCAGCTATACTGGCAAACAGGCCCAGGAGGTGTCTATGGACAACAGATTCCTTGGCTTGGAAATGGAACAAGAGCACCTCCCCATGGCCAGAGTTGAGCACTGCCTCCAGAAAGCTGGAGATGAAAGGGGAAGCCTTTACCTTTGTTCTATGTATTTGAATGTCATTGTTATTCCACTGTATTAAAGGCATTTAATGTTTGCCTAGTAAATGCATTGTATGTTGTAATCTTCTCTGAGTCCCATCGGGGAGATAGAGCGGAATATATATAACGTGTTTTATTATTATTATCCCATTTAAGGTCTGTATAGGGCTTATGTTTATGGTTAAAAAAGGTTGAGAATCAGGATCCTAGAATGACACAGGATGGTAGGTGGCATCACAGATGAAATAAAATAAAAGACAGATGGGGGGGGGGATTGAAATGCCTGGTTCTCTAAAAGTTTATTATTGGCATCCTATATCAGGGATAAGAGTTGAGGAAAAATCCTGTGAAGTTAACCCTGCTGTTCCATTTGGGTTTGCTATACACTTGTTATGTTCGGGTCATTTTTGACCCGGATGTTATTTTGAGCCACTGAAAAGTTCTTTTTGAATACCTGTTGCATTATTATACTGTGTGTGATCATAGTTGTTCATTATCAAAGAAAAATTGAATAAAAACTTTTATTTTTAAATTTTGTGTTGATTAATGTAAAACAGCCTAATTTGCATGTTACACCAAAGTAACAAACTTGTGCGTCAATAATCAGCTATATCTTTTACAACAACATCAACAACAACTTCAGGTAACTATTAGTACAACTAACTTAAAACTAAAATAAATTTTAACAGTATAAAAGCATTTTGAAAAAAAATAATAAAAATAATCAGAAAAATTAAAAAAATCAGTTTTCCCCCAAAAGGTTTCTGCTAATCTATTTATTCAAATGCAAAGAAAGAAAAGCACTTTTTCCACACCCCTTTCCCATCTAAATTTTCCCCCTTCTCCAGTTTCCCCCTTCCCACCCCAATCTGTCTTTCTTCTCCAGAAACCTCCTTTCCACCTCATAGCTGCCTCATTTCCCACCCTCAGCCTATACTCAAGTCAGTAAGTTTTCCCAATTTTTGTCGTAAAATTATGTGCCTTATATTATATAGGTGTCAGCTTATACTAAAGTATATACTCAAGTTTATATGATATGTGCTTTCTCCCCTGTGTGCGTCCTTTGATGTATATGCAGACTCTCACTCTGACTGAATCTCTTTCCACATTCCGTGCATGTATGTGGCTTCTCCCCTGTTACTGTTTTGCATAACAAAGGTACTATTCTGAGGGCAGGGAGGAGTCACACACACCTGGTAATGCAGCCAGGCAGGCTATGAAAACACACAACAGTAAACATTCACATTACCTAGTCTGTTCTCAAGGGAAACAAACTTATCATTTATGCAAAAATACATCAGTACAACATACCACAGGTACAATGAATTCAAGGCTTTGAGGTAAACTCTCTCAGCTGCTTCAGAAAACAGCTATCTTCAACAGCTTAGCAATTTTTGACTGAGGAAATGGGAGAGGCTAGTACTGTGTTACTGTTTTGCATAACTAAGGTACTATTCTGAGGGCAGGGAGGAGTCACACACACCTGGTAATGCAGCCAGGATAAAAAAAATTGGTACTGAAAGAAAATGCATATGGTTTGTCCTGAAATCATTTGCATAAATGTATCCATCCATTTATGTCCACCTAAAGCAAGTAGATAACTTGATAAACAATAGTAGATGCAATAAGTAGTCTCAAAATAAACTAAAAATCCTTTGTTTTACTCAAAATATGGTATTAGATTAGTATAAAAGGCTACCGGGTCATTTTTGACCCGAACATAACAAGTGTATAAAACACAGTATCTCAAAAAGTAAAGCACCGAAACAAAAAAATTAAGTACCCTTAGTATGAACCCCATACTTTAGGAGAATAGAAGGAACCACAAGTTTCAAAATCAAAAAATGAATGAATATAATAATATCTAATTCCAAAACGGGTCATTTTTGACCCGAACAGACCAGCAGGGTTTTAAAAGTTATTATTCTAGAACAGGGCTGTCCAACTTCTACCAGCCCAAGGGCTGGAATTCCGGTGACTGATCAGGTGGCGGGCTGGGCCGCAGCGGGGGGCGTGGTCGCTCACGGGGGGCAGGGCCGATCGCGGGGGCGGGGCCGATCGCAGGGGCGGGGCCTATCACGGGGGGTGATTTCTCCCGGTTCTGCCGCCCTGGCTGATGCTGTAGGAGGGAGGGCGAAGCTAAGGAGGGCTCCCCTTGGCCCCTCCCTCCCTCCCACAGCGTCAGCCAGGGCAGCAGAAGCGGCGTGCACATGCGCACTTTTTGGGGGTTTTTAAAAAAAATCGGGATTTTTAAAATTTTTATTTTTATTGCAGGAGGGTAGGGGGGGCGGATCCAAGGGGCTGGCGGGCCATGTACGGCCCGGCGGGCCGCCTGTTGGACAGCCCTGTTCTAGCATAAAGCTGGTTGTATCCCCAAACAAGAATACCGTGTTCCCTGGAGGGAATGGGGGATTCTTTGAAACGTTTCATTGCATACCCTGCTGGTTAGCTGTATTAACTAAATGGAACCTTCCCATGTAGAGACAGTCTACCTCTGAGCAGTATGAGTGCGGGTCAATAAGTCTGTGACTTTTTGAATTTCCCGCCTCTTAACTGAAAGGGCAACACTGCTCCTGTCAACAGGCATCTGTCAGTTGACCCCTGTCAAAATTTGAACAAGCTGCGTCATTTAGTTTGTGTTTGACAGCCATTGATAGCAGACTACCACGTGATTTGAGGGGAAAATGGAAAAAAGTGAATTATGTGTGCTCATTAAGCATTATTTTTGGCGGAAAGAAACCATCAATCAAGCCAAGGCTAAGCTTAATAAATACTATGGGGACTGTGCACCATCAATTTCAATGGTAAAAAGTGGATTACTGAATTTTGTTCTGACCGTACAAGCACGAAAGATGCCGAACGTTCTGGACGCCCAGTTGAGGTCCCTACACCCGAAACAATTGAAAAAATTCACGTTATGGTGTTGGCCGATCGGAGTTTGAAAGTGCGAGAGATTGTAGAAGCCATAGGCATCTACATGGCTCAGTAGTTTCAATTTTAAATGATCACTTGGGTATGAGAAAGCTTTCCACAAGATGGGTGCCGCGTTTGCTCACAATCGACCATGCACCCATGTGCAGTTGCCATGGCAACAATCAATGAATTGGGATACGAATTGATCCCTCATCCACCCTATTCTCCGGATTTCACCCCAAATGAAATAAGATCGACTCCATCTCTCCTCGCTTTTAGAAAAAAGCTAAAGTCGTGGTTTTGGGACCAGGCCTTTGGGCAGCAGATGTAAATTGTTTCTTTGGATTTGACTGGATTGACACTTTGGACTTGACTGTACTGACAATGTGTTCCGCTTGATGGCTTTAATTAATTATTGTTGTATGTAGTGGTTTTTAATGTAATGTTTTTTAAATGTTTTTAATGCTTTTTTAATGATCTTGATTATATGGTGTATTTTAAATTGTACTGTGGTAGTGCGGCCTGTAGTGCTGCAAATGTAAGTCATGCTGAGTCCCCCTGCGGGGGTGAGAAGCTACGGGGTACAAATACCATAAATAAATAAATAAACATAAAGAAATGGCTCGGCAGAAAGAGATTTGGCTCCAACAATGAAATCATCTCACAAACAAATACCTATTTTGATGACCTCGACAAATCTTGTTTTTTGGAAGGGATAAAAAAATTGGAGAAACGCTGGACAAAGTGTATAGAGCTCAAAGGAGAGTACGTTGAAAAATAAAATGATTTTTTAATCCAAAAACCTGTGTTTCATTCAAAAAGTCACGGACTTATTGACCCGCCCTCGTATATACAGGAGATAAACACTTACTTGGGGACAAATAGTGTTTATTAGGCATGGTTTAGAACCCAAAAATAGCAAATCGTAAATCTAATGGGGGGGGGATTTTTTTTTTGATTAGTATATCAAAGACTTACAAAAAAATTCCCCAAAAGTTCTAAAATGTAACTTAATTAAATTTAAATCGTTAGTAATTCGTGATCCCAGAGCATGCGCATTCCAGATGGTTTTGGCCTACAACTCCCAGAAATCCTAACAGCTGGTAAATTGGCTGGGATTTCTGGGAGTTGTAGGCCAAAACTTGAATAAATCACACTGAATTCTAGATGGGACTCTCCAAATAGGAAGGAGGGAGGGAAGGAGGGAGGGAGGGAAGGAGGGAGGGAGGGAGGGGGTATTCTATTCTTGGAAGCAGCAAAAGAAAAGGAGGAGGAGCCCCCCCCCCCCTGGCTCCTCGCTGCCTCTCTCTCACCCCGATCCCCAGGGAGCGAGGGCCCAAGTTTGCCCAGGCTGGTCATATACCTACATTCTATGCACATGCAATAATACAGCAGTAATAACAATGGGTATAAGAAGAGGTAAAATTCAAATCAGTATTCTGACTGGTCCCTGCCTCATGCGGTGCAAACGGGCTCTTCTCTGGGAGCCCGGAAATTAGCCCGGAAAAGACAGCGTTTTCTGCTTGGGTGCACACACATACATATTCTTTGGGGGATTTGCTGCAGAATCCCGGCCTCATAGAGAAGATTCTGCAGCAAATCCCCCCCAAAGAATATGTATGTGTGTGCACCCAAGCAGAAAACGCTGTCTTTCCCCGGGCTAATTTCCCGAGCCCCGTTTGCACCGCATGAGGAGAGACCAGTCAGAATACTTCGGTTTGAATTTTACCTCTTCTTATACCCATTGTTATTACTGCTGTATTATTGCATGTGCATGGAATGTAGGTATGACCAGTTGGATTACTTATAATATTAGGCAGTGGCACTTACAGTAGCATTCATTCTATTATACATTAGGTTGGTTTCTCACCCCAATACTCTTTGATGCTTTAGATCCTGGCTGGCAGGCAGGAGAGGCAGGGAAGCCTGGAAAAAATGTAAACAGAGAGGATTACTCAGAAGTAAATCCACAAAGAAGGGCCCTTCATCCAAAGTGCCCTCCTTTGCAGATTTACTTCTGAGTAATCCTCTCTGTTTACATTTTTTCCAGGCTTCCTTCCAGCTGAGCGAAGGAGCGAGTTTAGGGCTTGCCTTGCCATAATACTTATTGGCAAGGGAGACGGGAGGGTGGTGAGAGAGAAGGAGGGGCCCCCTTATGACCTAATAACGACACTTAAAAAAATCCTGGCCCCAAATTCGAAAAATTAAGTCCACTTCCTGGTTGGCGTTCCAGGTGCGGAAAAGCTCGAAAGTAGCATTTCTTACGAATTTCTTACGAAACGAATCATTTTCATAACTTTTTTCTCATACCTAGTGTTTATAGTATCTTTGAATCTAGATGGGAAGCAAAATTCAGAAGTAAACTGATCTTCAGTGTTTGTTTATTTGTTTGTTTGTTTATGTGTGCATGTTTAGCCTTCAATTCTTAATTGGTTTGTTATTTCTGCCTGTCTGCTTCAGCACAATTCATATAAAGACCCCCTTTTCTTACCAGTCAGTATTCCAGATGACAGTACTTACTGTAGAGAGAAAAATATTGCATAGGAGGATAGGATCACCATGGGCAGCAGGCAGTAGCCTAGTACACTTGCCACACACCCATAGGAAACACTTGCTAGGCTCATCAGGTTCAGCAAAGCATGGATCCCTATGCACCCGATAGCGCTCATGCCATAAACGTAGCCAAAGTGAACTTTTCCTGCCTGTGGAGATGAACAAAGATAGGGCAGTGTCACTGTATTGATTGTGGAGGAGTTGGCAAAGAAGTGGAGTAGTCCCCCTTATGCAGCATTATGGTTATTTTAATTATTGAACAACAAAACAAAAGAGTGGTTGCAAAACCCATGCTTCCTTCCCCTCCAAATCTATTTTCAAACGAACTACAACTCCACAACTCAAGGTCTATATCAGGCAGCGGAGCTGGGGAGGGGCCGGAGGCAGGGGCGGAGGCAGATCCCAAGTGACTAAGGCATATAAGGCATATAAGCACATTCAATAAAGATAAACGTCAGTATACAATAGTAAGCATGTCACAAAAGAATATATATACAACCAGGTACCCCACCATTCCATATAATAGCAGGAGGACCAATCAAAGCCGACGGCGTGTCAATACACTGTGGGAGGCCAAAGATGCCATTTCGTCTATTGCTAGACTTTATCTAGGCCAGTGTTTCAGAACCAGTGTGCCGTGAGCGATCATAAGGTGTGCCGTGGGAAATTGGCACTCCCCCCTCCTAGCAGCCCCCTCACAGGTTTTCAAGAAACAAATTGAGCCTCTCTGCTTGGAAATGGGTTGTTTGTTTTTTTACTATTTTGCTGGATTTTTTGAGAGTTGCCTCCCCCCCCCCCCAAAGGAACTGTTTATAAAACAGCTTCATGACATCCATGGTTAACTGGAAGCAAGTTTCAGTCAGGGTGAAATTTCACAAAGGTCTGGAGAACAAGCTCTATGAGGAGCGGCTTGAAGAGCTGGGCATGTTTAGCCTGAAGAAGAGACGGCTGAGAGAAGACATGATAGCCATGTATAAATATGTTAGCGGAAGTCATATATATATTGTGTTCATCGAAACAGGCCCAGGTTTCACACTGAGTGTATAAATACATTTAAAAACATATTAACTATATGTATTACTGTGATAGAGTGTCATTTTGTGTTATGCTGGTTGGTGGTGTGCCCCAGGATTTTGTAAATGTAAAAAATGTGCTGTGGCTCAAAAAAAGGTTGAAAAACACTGATCTAGACTATATGCAGACAGAATACATTGTCCAACTGTAATCTTAAATTTTCGAACAACACAGCATAACCCTACTTCAGTAAGCAGGGTGACCAAAAGCCGTCGGCTTTGATTGGTCCTCCTGCTATTATACGGGGACTTTTTGTTAAGTTATTGCTGTCCGCTGAATGATTCACCTCTTGCAGCCAGGTACAGCCTATAGTCCAACAGGGAATCGACATGCTAGAGGCTTTTTTTCCGGCTCTATTCTATCGTTCATCAGATAACCCAGATTTCTCAGGATTATATCCCGGTTTATTTGGAATAAGCTGTTTCACGTTTTTACTGTGGTGGAACTGGTCACCGATAGTTTGAAACTTTGCTTTTGGAACTTTTCGATGGTTCACCACTCAACGCTTCTCCACTGGATTTATAACATATGAACTGAACGCATTGCGTTTTGCCTTTTTGCAGCATTTTTTTTAAATGATACTCCATGTATGGAATGGGTGGGGTACCACTTGTATACTGATATTTATCTTTATTGAATGTGTTTATATGCCTTATATGCCTTACTTTTTTGAGATACATTTCTTGATTATTGATTATAGTATACATAGAAAGTGGGGGAACATTGGAGATGATAGAAAAGTAGGAAAGTTGGAAGATTAAGATTTTAAAAATTGAGTAGTTAAAAAAATTAAGAAAAGATAATTTTTCTTAAAAAAGAATTACTTATTTATTTATTTATTATTTCTATTTGTATACCGTCCTTCCTAATGGCTCAGGACAGTTTACAGCATATCAACCAATAACAGTTAAAACAATCCAAGTACACAATAACAATTCAAGACAGATTAGTAGCATTAGCTCAACCAAGGTGATTATGAAGCAGATGCTATTCGATCGGACGCAGTAACACAGGAGACGGACAACGGGGTTACTCAGGAAAGCAGTTTACTGGATCCGCAGCTGCAGAGGTCACACCCAGGCACAACGTGGTGCCTTCAGGGTGGGACCCTGTTTGAGTCCAATCACTCATACTTATACAAACACAGGGTTCAGCTTAAGGCCGCCCATACAAGTAATCATTGGCCAGCAAATGTGACACAGCAACAATTTCCTCCAATCCTGTGGTACATAGTACTGCCTCCTAGTTCTGGCATTTGTGCACTCCTTATATGGTTACATTGTACTGTTTCCTAGTTCTGGCCTTTGTGCACTCCTTATATGGTTACATTGTACTGTTTCCTAGTTCTGGCCTTGATATGGTTACATTGTAGTTCTGGCCTTATATGGTTACATTGTACTGTTTCCTAGTTCTGGCCTTTGTGCACTCCTTATATGGTTACATTGTACTGTTTCCTAGTTCTGGCCTTTGTGCACTCCTTATATGGTTACATTGTACATAAGCATTCTCCTTTTAGCCTGACCATTCTATCTCAATTACTGGTTAAATGCCTGACGGAAAAGGGTTGTTTTGCATGCTTTCCCAAAGGCGAGTAAGTCGGTAATTGCCCGGACTTTAGGTGGCAAGGAATTCCACAAACTCGGTGCAGCCACAGAGAATGCTCTTTGTCTTGTTGAAGACAGATGGATATTTCGAAGAGATGGAATCTGTAAGAGGTTATGATCCTCTGATCGAAGCGATCTCTGGGGATCATATGGGCGAAGACGGTCCCTCAAGTACACTGGCCCCAGACCATACAAGGCCTTGAAGGTCAAGACCAACACTTTGAAGATAATCCGGTGCTTGATTGGCAGCCAGTGCAGTCGCGGCAGAGTTGGAGTGATATGAGCCCTGGTTGGTACTCCTGCCAAGAGTCTCGCAGCAGCGTTCTGCACCAACTTAAGCCTCCGGGTGACCAACAAAGGAAGACCAATGTAAAGGGCGTTACAGTAGTCTAGCCTCGAGATGACCGTTGCCTGGATTACCGTGGCTAGGTTGCGTTCAGTGAGATAAGGGGCCAGCCGCCTAGCCTGCCGTAGGTGAAAAAAGGCAGATCTACTGACAGTGGAGACCTGGGCCTCCATTGACAGTAATTGGACCACCACGCTCTTAACCAAGGGTGACGGACGTAGTTTCTCGACATCCAGCATAGGCAGCCGACACCCCTCACCACCTGGGCGACTCAGCCAAAGCATCTCCGTCTTCGATGGGTTCACCCTCAACCGACTGGCTCATAGCCAACCAGTCACAGCTTCAAGGCAAAGTTGGAAACAATCGGGTACAGAGTCCGGCCGTCCGTCCATCCTTAGCACAAGCTGGGTGTCATCAGCATACTGATGACACTCCAGACCAAAACTTCGCACCAATTTGGCAAGTGGTCACATGTAGATGTTAAATAATAAAGGGGAGAGAACTTGATGACTGCCTGATATAGATACATTTGAAAATAGATTTGTGGGTTTTGCAACCACTCTTTTGTTTTGTTGTTTGGTTTTGAATAGTCTGCCTTGTTTTTTCATTTAATTATTGCCAATAGAAGTATAGACACAGTAGGAGCTGATAGAAGTAAACGCACAGCTCATTTAGTCCTATATAATATAATGTTATCCACGCTATTATCATTATTTTTGAATTTATACTGAATGTATAGACAAGTGGCTTTATACTACTCAAAATAAGGAGGAAAAGAAGTTAATCGGGAAAATACAAGATGCTTGACAAGACTGAAAGGTAATGATGTAGCACCCCAGTTCTCGTTTGTGCCTGGAGGGCAGGGGATGGCACCGGGGGTCCCATTGGCATTGGGGCCTGCAGCAGCTGAGTTAGAGTCTGAAGAGGATTTAGAAGGGTTAACTGAAGAAGAGCTGCTCAGGGGGCCTGCATCTCCCGTAGAAAGCTTGTCCTGGGAGGGAGGTTGGCCTGACCCTTGGGAGGAATCAGATAACCAGGTGCAGATGTCTAGCAGTGATAGTGAAAGTTATGAACGGCCGGGTGGAAAAGGTTCTCAAGACCTTTTGAGTGAAAACATGGAAGAAAGCGGCTGGGAAGATTCTAGGGAGGAGAGCTCTCACAGAGATAGTGAAACAGATGGTGAGAGGCAAGGCCGTTCCTTTGCTAGGAGGCGAGACATAGAGAATAGCAGGAGGGGTTGGTACCGTAGCCTAGACCGGACGAGGTCCCAGAGCAGTGATTGGAGACGGAGGAGCCTAGAGCGTCGGGGACCTCGCCCGAAGGATTAAGTAGAGGATCCGTGGGAACGCATCCTAAGTGCTTCGGCCACGTCTTTCCTGAATAGGCGTGAAGCGAAGTGTATTTCCACGAAGCCGAGCGTGGCTCGTGGTTTCCAAGTCCTTGCCTTGTACCTTGCAACCTGGCCTTGTTCCTGATCCGCATTGGTTTTGCGGAGCCCTGATTCCTGCCTTGGTTCCTGATCCGCATTGGTTTTGCGGAGCCCTGATTCCTGCCTTGTTTCCTGATCCGCATTGGTTTTGCGGAGCCCTGATTCCTGCCTTGTTTTCTGATCCGCATTTGCTGTGCGGAGCTTGTCAAGCTGCCTGGAACTTTACCAAGCTTCTTGGTCCTTCGCCACCCTATTGCCTTTGGACTTACTTTTGCAATTCTTTTGGACAATCTACCTTTTGAACTCTTTTATACTCAATAAAGTAGTTAGCCTTCAGTTGGTCTCTGTGTGTGTGATTAAGGGGCCGGCCGAGTCCGTGCATCATGACAAATGAAAACAAAATAAAGCAGGCTGGAGAAAAAAAATCAAGAAAAAGAAACTTGATGGAAACTAAAGTGTGGGAAGCATATCTTCCTTATGGGTGATATCTGATATGTCTGTTTTCAAAGCAAACAAAAATGAAACAACCACCCAACCAACCACTTTGGCTAAGATTTTATACACTTCTAGGGTAATGTTAAATATATAGACATATCAGGCCTCACAATTGCATTCTGAGTCTGCACACTACATAATGATCAAACAGCTCCCCACTTACCCAGGCCACAGTGAAATACAAGACACTCTGGATGTGTATTTGAATTGAAGAATCATTGGCAGCACTAGCAATCTCCTTAGAAAGTGCAACTGCTTGAACTATTTTTATGGTAGCACGATGCCCATATAGGATTCTGGCCATAAACTTTGGAAATATTATTTGACAGGGTACACAAAGCTGAGATCAACAGACTGAATCAAATACAGGTAGCTGCCAAATTGGTACAGATAAATACCTATATTTTAGGTTGTTTCATGTATTTATGTTTCATGACCAATTTACAATATGAGCATTTTTAATTAACATTGTTATTGTCAATTTATATTTTAATTTCATCAATTTGTTACTTATTTTTGTGGGTTCTTAGCCTGCAGTCCTGCGTAAGAATGCTATTAAACTCGGCAGGGCTTACTTTCAAGTAGAGGATACACAGTGTTTATTTATGTGTAGCTATAATTACAGCATCCAATGATCTGATATCCATGGCTTAACTTAAAAATATTACTCCTGCATCCTTGGAGGCGTCTGTCGGCCTCTCTATCAGTAAGTCCTCTAGTGCAATTCTATGGACCATTTTGGATGCAAGGAATGTCTTTTCCCCCCGACTGGACCCATACATGGCGTATGGTTAACGAGGCGAAAGTCTGACTTTATATGTTCCCATATATGTGCTGGTTTTGACCTTTAAAGCTCTATACGGTTCTGGCCCAGCTTACTTGTCCGAACGCATCTGCCGCTACGTCCCACCTCGTACTTTAAGATCATCCGGGGAGGCCCTGCTCTCGCTCCCGCCGGCTTCCCAAGTGTGGCTGGTGGAGACGAGGGAGAGGGCCTTCTCGGTGGTGGCTCCCCGTCTGTGGAATACGCTCCCTACGACATGCGATCAATTCCATCCCTCCTGACATTTAGGAAAAAAGTGAAAGCCTGGATGTGGGACCAGGCATTCGCATAGTAGCACAGGACAGCACTTTAGTAGTTTAATGGAAAGTTGATGAATAGGGCTCAATGCTTTTATGGACGGAACACTGTTTTTAACATAGGTGAATGCATAGGATGTGTGAATATAATTGTATTTTAATGTATTTTAGTGTCGAATGCTGGAGTGTTTTATATTGTGTTTTTATACTGCGATTGTGATGTAGGCATCAAATTGTGCCTTTTGGAAGTCGCTCTGAGTCCCCCCTCGGGGGTTGAGAAGAGCGGGGTAAAATGCCATAAATAAATAAATAAATAAGGGGTGAGGATGTCTCCAGGGGTTCCCCACTTCTTTGTGGGGTGCCTCAGGGGGCAATCCTCTCCCCCCTATTATTTAACACCTCCACGCCCACTCGCCAGCTCAGAATCAACCCGCGATATCTCTGACAAGGAAGGATGGTGTGCATGCCTTCCACTCCCCTTTCGCCAGCTGACAACTAAACGGGGGTTATCTTTAACCCCCGTTTGGTTGTCAGCTGGCGAGAGCAGAGTGGAGGGTGCTGCTGGCCTCCAGTCTCCTTGGCCCCAGGCTTATGCTTCTCTGTTGAGGAGTAAACAACACCTCCTTCATGTCCTATCGCGTATTGGCCAATGCCTAATTGACAGTGAGGACGCCGCACCTTCACGGAAACAGAACCTTTTGCACTCTAATTCACATGACCACGGACTGTATGGACTACATTTTGGATTTTCCGACTGATGAACTGATGATACCGATATTGGCCATGTGAGACTATATCCGTATAATACGGCTCTGTGATATGCATTGAGGTTCTGTATGTGGAAACTGGTTTAGTCCCTTTTTGTCTTTAATAATAATATTATTTTGATATCTGATATAATGCCACTGTGTAATAGTCTAACGTTTACGCAACCCATGCTCTGTTTTTGTTGTTCTCCAGTCTCCTCTCACCAGCTGAGAGCTGAGGCGGGTTAAAGATAATCCGCCTCAGCTCTCAGCTGGCGAGAGGAGAGTGGAATAAAAATGACATAATAGCGCGCCCTTTACGGAAATGGCTGACCCGGTTTCGATTTAGAATGGTCACTTCCGGGTTGCTGGCTTTGGGTCGAATTAGGGTCTAAATTGATTTTAATACGAAATAAGAACAGTTTTCTAAGGATAACCACCGGAGATATCCCCCCGCCCCCACCTAGCCTCTTGTTAGCCGCCCTGAGGGGAGATGGTGGCGGGGTATAAATAAACTTCAATAGTAATAATAATAACTAGTTGTACCCGGCACGCGTTGCTGTGCCCTATTTAGGAGATGCGAGAAAGTCTGAGTATGTAAGGGTTGGAATTGTTGTTAGTTATGGTGTTGTTGGGGCCCTGGCTGTGTCATTGTGGGTTGTTCTGGTGGGTGGGATGTTGAAGTCCTGGGGAGTTGTTGGTGTGTGGTGTTGCTGGCGTTCTGCATAGCTTGTGGATATACAATGTTTTTTGTCTTTCCGTCTGCAGTGTTGATGTAGAGGTTGATGCTTGGAAGTTAGCTTTGGAAGTGCGTGGAGGTACTTGAAATTCCATTATCCATGGTGTGTCCTCCTCTGAACTGCAGTCGGATGGAGTGTGGGTCATGGGGGGCATTGTGTGCCAAGTTTGGTCTTTATCGGTCTTGGTTCTGGGCCACAGTGGTCTGTGGGGAATGATGGGTTTTGAAGTAGTACAAATCCCATTATCCATGGAGGTACTTCAAGTCCCATAATTCATGGTCCACCCTCCTCCAAACTGTAGTAGAATGTAGCGTGGGTCATAGGGGCTCTGTGTGCCAAGGTAGGTTACTGTAAATTCAGGCCATACATAATGTCCCATGAGCTGAGGCCTAGTCAGGAACAGCAAGTTAATGAAGCCTTACTGTCAATTCAGGCCATACACAATGTGCAATGAGCTGAGGCGTAGTCGGGAGAATCAAGTTAATGAAGCCTTACTGTCAATTCAGAGCGTAAACAGCATTCCATTAAGTGAGGCCTAGTCAGGGAAATTAAGTTAATGAAGCCTTACTGTCAATTTTGGGTGTGGTCTGTGTTTTGTAGGGGTGTAAATTTTCTATGGGAAGTGAATTGGGTGTTTGTGTTTGTGCCTCAGCCCTTTGCCTTATCCTCCTCTGACAGTTTATTATGGGTCGGAATGTTCATGTTGGCTGGCCAGTACAGGAGTTATGCAAATCCGCCCTTATTGGCAGCCAATCATGTTGTCAGAATGTAGAGGCTGGGAGAGTCGTTGGCAGCCCCGGAGGATGCTGGGAAATGTAGGTTTTTTTACTCGTTGTTTTGGGGGCCTTTTAGGTTTTGGGGGGGAAAGTTTCTTTGCTACAAACATACCTTTCTTGAGGCCTATTTCTGTTGGCAAGTTTGGTGTTTCTGCGTTGTAAGGTTTCTCTGTTTGGGACTGTCGTTCCATGACGGGAACCCCTATATATAATAGATAATAATAATAATATGTCCACTATTATCCCCAGTTTTGTGGGCAGGAAGATATTGGGATGTATTAGATACAATGGTTGTATTTTTCCCTCTCCAATGAGCTCAGGTTGGAATTTAAAGCTCTCCTCCCTGCCATCCAATCCTAACAATGAGGAAGATTTCTTAGGTTGAGAAAGCAAGACATGTCCAAGGACACCCCGTGAGCTCAGTAAGATCAAGAATTTAGATCTCCCAACACTCCAACTACTATCCCACACGGGCACTATACGATAATGGCTGGGGTTGTGGAATTAATGCTTCATGTTTGTTATTACAGGCTCACAAACAAGCCTATCGTGAAATTATGAGGCAAAAGGTTGTGTCTGAAATAAAATGAATGGGCAACTGCCATTATGAAGACTCATATTTTCAGCACTTCCAAGATTGCTGCTGACATGTTGCTGGCTCATAATGCCATTAGTGTAACAGATTACTATCAACTACTTCTACAGTCATTAAAGGTTTTCAATAGGTTTAGCATTTTCAATTTGGGCAGGGAGATTTGATCCTCAATATTTCCTACAGATGTCGTACATAAACGCAATGCCATCAGTAATCACCTAATATTTTAACTTGTTTGTCCCAGGGTATTTGATTAATTGGCATGGCCACACTTAGCAGCTTTATCTCCGATGAACAAATTGCTGCCAGGGGCAGAGGGAGGTAACGCGGAGGCGAAATGAAAACTCCCTTTGATATACTGCCTCATAGAGGAGAAAGGTTTGGTGAAATAAAGAAGGGACTGGGAAGTAAATAGGAGAGAAGGAAAATAATGTTGGGAACACATAAAGTCAGATTTTTGCCCCATTCACCATACTCCATGTATAGGTCCAGTTGAAGACTCTAAAATGTGGTAGGATCGCTCCTAGTCTCTAGAGCAGGGGTAGGGAACCTACGGTTCGGGAGCCAGATGTGGCTCTTTTCACGATTGCATCTGGCTCTCCAGAGCAGCCTGGGCCTCGCTTTCCCAGCATGCAGCGGGGAGGAGTGACGCAAATACCTTGGGAAGTCTGACTTGGCCACGGTAGTCCACGCTCTGGTTACATCCCGTATAGATTACTGCAAAACCCTCTACGTGGGACTGCCTTTGAAGACTGCTCGGAAGCTTCAACTGGTTCAACGGACAGCAGCCAGGTTGATAACAGGAGCGGCACTCTGGGAGCGCACAACACCTCTGTTGTGCCAGCTCCACTGGCTGCCAGTTTGCTACCGGGCACAATTCAAAGGGCTGGCTTTTAAAGCTCTAAACGGTTCGGGTCCAACTTACCTGTCCGAACGCATCTCTTCCTATGAACCATTGAGATGTTTAAGATCATCTGGAGAGGCCCTGCTCTCGGTCCCGCCTCTTCGCAGGCGCAGGCTGATTGGGGGACGAGAGACAGGGCCTTTTCAGTGGTGGCTCCTCAGCTTTGGAACGCCCTTCCTAATGACATCAGATCGGCCCCCTCCCTCCTGACATTTCGCAGGAAGGTTAAGACCTGGCTATTTGACCGGGCATTTGCAGATGTAGTATGATTGTCAAATTGAGACCTAAGGAACGACGACGATGCAATTGGAAGTCGATTTAATTAATGAGACGCTGATATTGTGTTTTTAACATTGAATGCTAATTTGTATATGTTGGAATTGTATTGTATTGATAATTGTTGATATGTTTGTCTTGAGCAGTTTTTGCTGTTGTACACCGCCTCGAGTCGCCTTCGGGCTGAGACAGGCGGTCTAGAAGCAAAGTTAAAAAAAAGCGCTGCGACTGCGGCTTCCGCACCGCCATTGCTGCCTCTTCCTCATTCCCCGCTGCTCTCGGGACCCTGCGCCCTCTTCGCCGGGGATGAGAGAGCCAGGCGGCGGCGCCTTGTCCTCCGCCACGGGGAGGCGGCGGAGGTGGGCTTGGCCCTGGCGCCGCGGACCCAGGGGACGCCCAGCTCATCGCCCTCATCGTCAAGCAGCTCAAGAGCCGCTGCCTCTTCGACGCCTTCCGGAGGGACTGCCTCACCAACATCGACACCAAGGTCCGTCTTGGTCCGGCACCCTCCTCCCCCTTCCTTCCTTCCTTCCTTCCTTCCTTCCTTCCTTCCTTCCTTCCTTCCTTCCTTCCTTCCCCTCTCTTTTTCTTTCATTCTTTTCCTCCCTCTCTCCCTACCTTCTTTCCTCCCTCCCTCTTCGTTCCTTCCTCTTCCATTCTTTCCTTCTTTCCTTCCTTTTCCCTCCCTCTCTCCCCTTCCTTCTTTCCTCCATTTTCCCTCCCTCCATCCCTCTTCCTTCCTTCCTCTTCTATTCTTTTCCCCCAAGTCTTCCTTTCTTTTCACTTCTCTCTCCCCTTCTTTCTTTTCTTCTTTTCCCTTCATTATTTTACTTTTTCCTCACTGCCTTTCCTTTCTTTTCCCCACCCTTTCTTTTCCTCCCTTCCCATTTCCTTCTTTCTTTTCCCCTCCTTGTCTCTCTCCTGCTTTTCTTTTCTTCCTTTTCCACAGTTAATTCTTCTTTTCTTTCTTCCTCTCCCCCTCCCTCCTTTATTTCCTCTGTCTTTCTTTCTTTCCCCCTTCCTTCCGTCTTCTCTTCCTTCCCAGAGTCCTGAGCGTGCCTTTTGCAGAGCCAGGTCTGAAGTGTCCCGTCATTCTGCCGGGGAAATCCTTTTCTCATAGTATGTATGTATATACTCACATTTAGTTGAATTCAGTCTTAATATATATTATATATATTATATGGCTCTTACTGAAATAAATTTCCAAATATTTTACTTTCATGGCTCTCTGAGTCAAAAAGGTTCCCGACCCCTGCTTTAGAGCGTTGAGGCAGGACCCTTCTCCACCCGCATTGGGTTCTGGGATCAGAAAAATGACTCTGGTAGCTAAAGGCCCATGGACCAGCACATTTGAGTAGCACTTGCTACACAGGCAGTGCCCAAGTTATGAATAAGGTAAGTTCTTAACTTAAGTTGAATTTGTATGCAAGTCAGAATATGTACATTTTTAAAGTGTAACTCTAGCCAAATATATATTTTCTATCTTCCCTTAGATACAGGGGTGGTCCGTCCATGTAAGCAACCTACGCGGCCACGTGGGGCGCCATCATGGATGGGTGCCGCCACGCCGGCCGTGCCGCCGAAGCAGAACTCCCTGCTGCTGCCTGCAGCAGCTTCTGGGCATGCACGAAAATGTCCGCGCATGCTCAGAAGCTGCTGCAGGCAGCAGCAGGGATCGGCGCTGGCCGCGCCGCCGAAGCAGAACTCCCTGCTGCTGCCTGCAGCAGCTTCTGAGCATGTGCGGACATTTTTGCGCATGCCCAGAACCGCCGGAGCTGAAGTTCAGCTCCGGCGGTTCTGGGCATGCGCGAAAAATGTCCGCGCATGCTCAGAAGCTTCTGCAGGCAGCAGCAGGGACCGGCGCCAGCTGCGCCACCAAAAAAACTCCCTTCTGCTGCCTGAGCATGCGCGGCCCGGGTCCAGGAACGGCTACGAGGCAGCGAAGGAGGCATAGAAGGCGATAGAGGAGGCTGCCACGCCGTCGCCCACACGGCCCGGGACCACAAGCGGCAGAGAAGCTGCAGAAGAGCCCCCCCCCCTTTCCACAACCGTGCCAGCATGTGTCTGAAACACCAGCGAGGGCCAGCTCCACACACCCCATGAAAAGTAAGGAGCGGAAAATAAAAGAATAGAAGGGGAGAAGAAAGGAAGAAAAAAGGAAGGAAGGAGAGAAGAAGGAGAGAGAAAGAAAAAAAAGGATGGATGGAAGGAGGGGGAAGGGGAAAAAACCAGAAAGGGAAAAAGAGCCACAGCGAAGCGTGGCCGTGTCAGCTAGTAGTATAATATAACATATTGTATATACATTGATACAATATAATACTACTAATGGTATTGTGATATTATAAATGTATATTTGTTTTACATGGGGGCGCCAAAATAATGTTGGGGGGCACCAAAATAATGTTGGGGGGCACCAAAATAATGTTGGGGGGCGCCAAAATAATGTTTGCTTACCATATAAAATTACCTTAGACCGCCCCTGGTTGGAACAAGGTGAAAAGTGATTTCCACATGGTGACCGAGTGCCTGGGTTTCCATATGGTGACTGAGTGCCTCAGTCCTGATCCATAATCTGTTGCACCTAATTTCATTTAAATCTAAATAAATTCCTTCTGAAAGCCAGCTGTTTCTGATAAAACCATTTGTGTTGCATTCCAAGATTATTTCAGCTAGAAAAGCTCTAGACAAAGAAGAGAATATCCCGGTGAAGCTTACAAAGAGGCTTTCAAATCGGACCCACTGTTCGTATGACTTCTGAGAAGATATTTATATTATTGGCAGCTCAACAATCACCGACTGGCAAAAGTATTTATTCTTACAGCGTCTGATTTCAACTGAACCTTACCAGTAGCAGTGTTCCTCCTAATGCCAAACAGAAAATCATGGGTCCTGTTAAATCCGTCTCATTCATAATGCTGCCATCTGCCGGCTTCATTGGATTTAGCACGGTTAATGTTTTTTGCCAAATGTGATCAAAGTTGATCCCTAACTCTGCAACAGAAAGCAGTTTCAATATGTTTTATTATCCAAAGGGAAAACATTGGCATAACACTTCATCTGATATCTTGAGTCCCCAAATAATAAAGCGGCCGGCTGGTGGTAAACAAATTATTCTAATAACAGCCGCATTGCAGTCGAGACTTAATTTGGACTCCAAATTGGGAATTATTGATTAAGCATTTATGATTTAGAAGATTTATTTATTTTTATTTGCCTATTAAAATATGGTTTTATTTCCTCTCAGCCCACTAGGGAGCGTAACGGGTTCGAAAAGAGATAAAACATAATTTAAAACAAATCACAACATTTTGGATAGCCAGTTTGAAAGAGTAAAGCGTAAAGGCAACACAAAATAGTCTCGTCTGGGATGTCTGCCGAAAGCTCTGTTGGAATGGAGCCAAGCTAGGCTTGCCCAGGTAAGAACTGCGGAGGGCTATTGTACCTTAATGCAGTGTTTCCCAGCCATGGCACACTAGCAGGGGTGCTCACCATGTAAGCAAACTACGCGGTTGCGTGGGGCGCCATCTTGGATGGGCGCCGCCATGCCGGCCGCGCCACCCACACCGCCGTAGCAAAGCTCCCTGAACTTCAGTTCTGGAGCTTCTGGGCATGTGCGAAAATCTCCGCACATGCCCAGAAGCTTCTGCAGGCAGCAGCAGGGAGGTTTGCTATGGCGGCGCCCATCCCTGCTGCCACCTGCAGAAGCTTCTGGGCATGCGCAGAGGTTTTTGCGCATGCGCATGCGCGAAAATCTCCGCGCATGCCCAGGAGCTTCTGCAGGCAGCGGCAGGGAGGTTTGCTATGGCGGCGCCCATCCCTGCAGCTGCCTGCAAACTTGAGCTTCTGGGCCGTTTAAATTCAGAGATTCCAAATGGGTTAAATGAGGTAATCAGTGTTCAATCACTAATTACCTAATGTTCCACCTGAATTACTTTATAATACTCTCCTGATCCTTCCTTTTTTACCTTTATGGTTTACCGCTGTGGCGGCGCCCATCCCTGCTGCTGCCTCTATAGAAGCTTTTGGGCATACTGTATTGTATTTTTTGTATTCAATACCTCCTTTTAGATATTTGGACCACGGAAATATCATTTATGGCCATGCCCGAAAAGTTTGGCAGGCGCCAGCCCGGGCCAACTTTTGAACTTATAATTTGCCCATCCCTGCAACCTCCTGTGTCCTTGTATCATCCGCTGTTTGGACTTCACAGCATATGAGTATCCCTTTTGATACTGAGGACTGTCATACTATTGCCATTTGGCAGTTTTCTATTATGATTTGTAGCCATTGTTCTATTGTGAATAGTACATCCCTTTGATATGCTGCTGCCTGTCCTGTATATGATTGTGACATATATCAGAATGTTTTTCACATATTAATATGCATAGAAATATCTCAGTCTTGTACTATTTTTGTGTTCAGAAGCTTCTGCAGGCAGCGGCAGGGAGGTTTGCTATGGCGCCGCCCATCCCTGCTGCTGCCTGCAGAAGCTTCTGGGCATGCGCAGAGGTTTTCGCGCATGCGCAAAAACCTCCGCATATGCCCAGAAGCGATGTTGGACGCCGCTTCTACTTCTCCTACCCACTCTTCTGCCTTCGCGCTGCTCCACTTCCTGGCCTCTAAGCTGGGGCTGTTCTTCGCCTGGTTTATGGCCGCCGCCAATAGGACGAGGCCGGTAAGTCAGGGAAGGCGAGAGGGGCGGCGGAGAAGAGAGAGCCGCCGCCGCCTGCTGAGGGGAAGGAGCCTGCGGAGGGGGGGGGGATAATGTTTTGGGGGGGGCAAAAATAGTGCTTGCTTACCACTTTAAATTATCTTAGACCGCCCCTGCACACTAGTGTGCCGTGAGTGATCATCAGGTTTGCCGTGGGAAAACCTCCAATATACCCTTTCTTCCCCCTCCTGCCAAACTCCTGCTGCTGCTGCTTGCAGGGGGGGGGGGGAGGAGGAGGAAGGGCCGGGCACCGCCTCCTTCGCCGTTTCCCCTCTGCACGCACCAGCCAGCCTCCAATCGAAGGAGGGAGGAGGGAAGGGTGATGTCACTCGCCCTCCCCCCTTCCCAGCGATTGCCATTTGAGGAGGAGGAAAGGCTGGCAGAGAGGCTGAGGTGAGCGGAGGGAGGGTCGGAAATGGGTGGAGTGTCCCCCTCCCCATGAGGAAGAGGCCCATCCATCATTATTTGAGTCCACAGTGCTCTCTGGATGTAGGTGAACTACAACTCCCAAACGTCAAAGCCTATTTCCCCCAAACTCCATGTGTGTTCATAGTTGGGCATATTGAGTATTCCTGCCAAGTGTGGTCCAGATCCAACATTGTTTGAGTCCACAGTGCTCTCTGGTTATAGGTGAACTACAACTCCAAAACTCTAGGTCAATGTCCACCAAACTCTTATAGTATTTTCTCTTGCTTATGGGAGTTCTGTGTGGGAAGTTTGATTCCGTTCCATCATTGGTGGAGTTCAGAATGCTCTTTTATGGCGGGTGAACTATAACTCCCAGTAACAGCAAGGGGCAACACCGTGGTAAATACAAGAAAGCAATTCAGGAATATGAATAATACAGTAATCAAATAGTATCAAAAATAATTTTGTATTCGCAAGTACACAATTAGAATAATTCACAATCCACAATGGGAACTAAATAGTGCAATGTCCTAAGTACAATGCGATGGCATAATAGCAAGGTACAACACTGTGAGAACTAACAATTGGGTTAGGTACTTGCGAATACAAAATTATTTTTGATACTATTTGATTACTGTATTATTGTAGCACAGCAGTTCTCGTTTGTGCCTGGAGGGCAGGGAACGGGTCCCGGGGTGCCATTAGCTTTAGGGCCTGCAGCAGCAGAAGTGGATTCAGAGGATGAGCTAGATGACTGGGGGGAAGCACAGGGCCCTGCGGATGGGCCTCAATCGCCTACAGAGAGTCTGGCATGGGATGAGATGTTGTTTGGGCCTAGCATAGATTCCGATCACCAGGTGGAGATGGGAAGCAGCGAAGGGAGTTATGAACACCCAGGGGGGGAAGAATTCCCAAGATAGAGATAGTGTAAACATGGAAGAAGTCGAATGGGAAAGTGCAAGGGAGGAAAGCTCTCAGGAAGATAGCGACACAGCTGTCGAGAGGCAAGGTCGTTCCTTCGATAGGAGACGAGACATTGAGTCTTCCCGGAGGGCTTGGTCTAGGGTCCTAGACCGACCGAGGTCCGTGAGCAGAGATTGGAGACGGAGGAGCCTAGAGCGTCGTGGACCTCGGCCGAAGGATTAAGTACAGGGGCCGTGGGAACGCATCCTCAGTTCTCCGGCCACGTCGTACCTGTACTGGCGAAACGGAGTAGGACCACAGGCGGTGGTCACCACGCATTGCCTTGCTTTACCTTGTTTTGTTCCTGATTCGCATTGGATTGCGAAGCCTTGCCCTGTTCCTTGATTCGCATTGGATTGCGAAGCCCTGCTTAGCTTTGAACTCTTTGCTACCTTTTGGACATTGTTGCTTCAAGCCTTTTGGATACTTTTTGGACACTCTACTTATACTGGACTATATTCATAAGCTGTTTTTATACTCAATAAAGTAGTTAGCCTCTAGTACGTCTCCGTGTGTGTGTTTAAGGGGCCGGTAAGTCCGTGATTGTGACAATTATTCATATACCTGAATTGCTTTCTTGAACTATAACTCCCAGCAACTACAACTCCCAAATGACAAAATCAATTTTTTGACTGATCGTCCCTCCTTGGGTTAGTATTAATATGTTTTGTGCCAGGATATCTATGTTGTGTTCATCAAAACAGGCCCATGTTTCACACTGAGTGTATAAATACGTTAAAAAACATATTAACTATATGTATTGCTGTGTTAGAGTGTCATTTTGTGTCATTTTGGTTGGTGGTGTGCCCCAGGATTTTGTAAATGTAAAAAATGTGCCGCGGCTCAAAAAATGTTGAAAAACACTGCCTTAATGTTTGTGTAGGATTTCTGCAGGTACTACAGGTATTGTTTTATCCCTAACTGCAACACCTAACTGAAATTCGTTTGTCTACATAACATTTAGAGGTGTAGGAACACACTCCCAATTTTCAGTCTGGCAACCATAATGCAACTGGATTTACTTTGGGAGGGAGTTCCACAAGCAAGGAACTACTATTAAGAAAGCCTTGTCTCATGTATTTGTTTCTTTAGATACATAGTTGTGGTGGAACATGCAATGGGGATCTCCGATTACACTATGTAACAAAATTTGAAAAAACTCTGATCTGCTTTGAAAGTGTGATTTCCTGTTTCATTGTGCTGTACTTACTTTGAACGTAGTTGTTATACTCCAGAAACTTGGTTTTTGTGGCTGCCACAAACTAATATGTTAAATTTGTTGAGACTCTATGAGATATTAATTGAAAAACGATAGCAAAATATGCTGCAGGATGCCCCACAAAAACAAAGTTTTTGTAGTTTAATAAACTTTCCATGTTTTTATGATAGAACCAATTAGAAAAGGACATTTATAACCCAGGAACACAAATCATATTACATAGTGGTATAGGAGCTCCAAATGAAAATAAACAGTCTCGCAGATAGCGTAGCACTAAATTTGTTCACATATTGGAAACCAGGCCCGGATTACCCATAAGGCCGATTTGGGGGGTGGCATTTCCGGGCCTGAAGGAAAGATGGGCGGGGCCAACGCCGAGGACGCGGCGCGAGGAGGGGGCAGCGCGGTGGGGCTTCTCTCCTCTCTTCCTCCTCCTCGGCGCGCCCCCTCGGCATCAGCCCACCTGTCTTTCCTTAAGACGGGCAGGCCCGATGGCGGGGCGCGCGAGAGAAGAGAGGCAGAGAGAAGCCCGCCGCGCCGCCCCTACTCGTGCCGCCCTCGCCGTCGGCCCCGCCCGTCTTAAGGGAAGACGGCGGGGCTGACGCTGAGGACGCAGCGCGGGGAGAGGGCGGCGGGGCTTCTCTCCTTCACTTTCTCCTCCCTTACGCCGCGTCCTTGGCGTCAGCCCTGCCCGTCTTTCCTTAAGGCGGGCGGGGCCGATGGCGAGGACGCGGCGCGAGAGAGGAGGAGGGGGAGAGAAGCCTCACCGCGCCGCTCCCTCCTCGCGCTGTGACCTCGCCGTCGGCCCCGCCCGTCTTAAGGAAAACGGGCGGGGCCGAGGACGCGGCGCGAGGACGGGGCGGCGCAGCAGGGCTTCTCTCCTCCTCTTTCTCCTCCCTTGCACCGCGTCCTCAGCGTCAGCCCCGCCCGTCTTTCCTTAAGGCAGGCGGGGCCGATGGCGAGGACGCGGCGCGAGAGAGGAGGAGGGGAGAAGCCTCGCCGCGCGCCGCCCCTTCCTCACGCCGCGTCCTCGGCCCTGCCCGTTTTCCTTAAGACGGGCGGGGCCGACACCAAGGATGCGGCGCGAGGAGGGAGCACCGCGGCTTCTCTCCTCCTCTCTCACGCGCGCCCCGCCATCGGCCCCGCCCGTCTTAAGGAAAAACGGGCAGGGCTGACGCCAAGGTAGGCAACTATTTTATAATTAATAATAATATATTAATAATATTTACTCCTTCTAATTTCCTGGAAGGAGGGCCCTGGGCATTTAATTCTAATAATAATAATAATATATTAATAATATTTACTCCTTCTAATTTCCTGGAAGGAGGGCCCTGGGCATTTAATTCTAATAATAATAATAATAATAATATATTAATAATATTTACTCCTTCTAATTTCCTGGAAGAAGGGCCCTGGGCATTTAATTCTAATAATAATAATAATATATTAATAATATTTACTCCTTCTAATTTCCTGGAAGGAGGGCTCTGGGCATTTAATTCTAATAATAATAATAATAATAATATATTAATAATATTTACTCCTTCTAATTTCCTGGAAAAAGGGCCCTGGGCATTTAATTCTAATAATAATAATATATTAATAATATTTACTCCTTCAAATTTCCTGGAAGGAGGGCTCTGGGCATTTAATTCTAATAATAATAATATATTAATAATATTTACTCCTTCTAATTTCCTGGAAGGGCCCTGGGCATTTAATTCTAATAATAATAATAATATATTAATAATATTTACTCCTTCTAATTTCCTGGAAGGAGGGCCCTGGGCATTTAATTCTAATAATAATAATAATATATTAATAATATTTACTCCTTCTAATTTCCTGGAAGAAGGGCCCTGGGCATTTAATTCTAATAATAATAATAATAATATTATATTAATAATATTTACTCCTTCTAATTTCCTGGAAGAAGGGCCCTGGGCATTTAATTCTAACAATAATAATAATATATTAATAATATTTACTCCTTCTAATTTCCTGGAAGAAGGGCCCTGGGCATTTAATTCTAATAATAATAATAATATATTAATAATATTTACTCCTTCTAATTTCCTGGAAGAAGGGCCCTGGGCATTTAATTCTAATAATAATAATAATAATAATATATTAGTGCATGATATGTCCCTGCAAAGAGACCCTGGCTTTTTATAATAATAATAATAATAATAATAATATATTAATGCATTATATCTCCCTGCAAGGAAACCAAGGGAAATGTTGCCCCTTGATTTGCCTGTGCTTAAAACAGTGTCAGTACTGTTTCCCTGCTTTGCCTACTTTAGAACAAATTAAGAATTTCGTTACTAATTACATTACATTTTAGAACTTTTTGTAAAATTTTTTGTAAGTCTTTCTATTACTAATAACCCCCATTTGATTTTAGAATCACGATTTTTGGGTTCTAAACCATGCCTGTGACGCACACCTGCATGTCCCTGTTACCCTGTGACGCAGCCAAGAAAGAACCCTTCTATAAACTGCACTGTACTGTCTATGTGTAAAACTGTACTGTCTATGTGTAAAACTTTACGTCTCCGACAGGGACTTTCAAAAGCCTTTTGACAAAGTCCCTCACCAAAGGCTCCTAAATAAGCTCTTCAGCCATGGAATCAGGGGACAGGTCTTGTCCTGGATTGGAACCTGGCTAAACTGTAGGAAACAAAGGGTGGTAATAAACGGACACTTCTCTGGGTGGAAAGAGGTGAGAAGTGGCGTACCCCAAGGTTCAGTTTTAGGACCGTTACTTTTTAATTTATTCATAAATGATCTCGATGTAGAAGTAAATTGTGAGGTAGCAAAGTTTGCAGATGACACTAAACTGTTCAGGGTAGTTAAAAATGAAACTAACTGTAAAGAGCTCCAGAAAGATCTCTCGAAATTGAGTGAATGGGCAACAAAGTGGCAAATGCATTTTAACCTAAACAAATGTAAAGTCATGCACATCGGGGCAAAGAACCCCAAATACACTTATCAACTGATGGGATCAAAGCTTTCTGAGACAAACCAGGAAAGGGATCTTGGGGTTTTGGTGGACAGCTCAATGAAGATGTCAACCCAGTGCGCAGCAGCAGTGAAAAAAGCAAATTCTATGCTTGGCATGATCAGGAAGGGAATCGAAAATACGTCGGCAAATGTTGTATTGCCTCTCTACAAATCTATGGTGAGGCCACATCTGGAGTACTGTGTACAATTCTGGTCACCGCACCTCAAGAAGGATATAACGGAACTGGAAAAGGTACAAAGAAGGGCAACAAAAATGATCCAAGGGATGGAGCAGCTCCCTTATGAAATCAGGTTGCAACGCCTTGGGCTTTTCAGCCTTGAAAGACGGCGTTTAAGAGGTGACTTGATCGAAGTGTATAAAATCATGCATGGGATAGAAAAGGTGAATAAAGAAAAATATTTTCTCTGTCACCCAACACTAGGACTAGGGGCACTCCCTAAAGCTCCAAGGTAGGAAAGTTAGGACTAATAAAGGGAAATATTTCTTCACCCAGAGGGTCATTGGGTTATGGAACTCACTTCCAGAGGAGGTTGTGACAGCTGTCAGCCTGGACAGCTTCAAGGCAGGATTAGACAGATTCATGGAGACCACGGGAATCAGTAGTTACTGAAATGGACATCCAAGTGCCACCTCTGTGTTGATGGAGGCAGGCAGGATTTTCCCCGGGTACTGGTTGTGGGGGGTCGGGAGCAGGTGAGGGTTTTGCCCTCCTTTCTGCTAGAGATCCCTGTGTACAACTAGTGGGCCACTGTGTGACACAGAATGCTGGACTAGATGGGCTGAGGCCCGATTCAGCATGGCTCTTCTTATGTTCTTATGTTCTTATGTGTATTGTTATCGGGGTGAGAAGAGCGGAATAGAAATAAATGGTATTATTATTATTATTATTGTGTTATGTTATGTTGTGTAAACCGCCCCGAGCCTGCAGGGAGGAGCGGAATATAAAATTGAACAAATAAATAAAATAAAACTTTATTTATACCCCGCCCCATCTCCCAGAAGGGACTCGGGGCGGCTTACATGAGGCCAAGTCCAATAACACATAGTAAAATAACACAACAGCAAATGAAACAATACAATCACTACTCCTTTGCCACAGAAGCAATACCTGCTGAAAGACCTTCTTCTACACAATCATTAACGGGAGAACTACACTCTCCTTTATTCCAACTTGGCAACTCTAAACATTAGTGATATGTGTTCTCTAAAGCAGTGTTTTTCAACCTTTTTTGAGCCACGGCACATTTTTTTACATTTACAAAATCCTGGGGCACACCACCAACCAAAATGACACAAAATGATACTCTAACACAGTAATACATATAGTTAATATGTTTTTAAATGTATTTCTGCACTCAGTGTGAAACCTGGGCCTGTTTCGATGAACACAACATAGATATCGTGGCAGAAATAGCAGAAAGGCACACACGAAGGTCTTGCTCAACAGCTGTCAGTCTTTCTCTGTGTTTAGTTTTTATCGCAGTCAAGCTAGAGAAGCTCATCTCACACAGATATGTGGTTGAAAATGGAAGCAATGTCAAAATAGACCAACAGAAAATACTGGAAGGGTTTGGTGGGCATTAACCTTGAGTTTTGGAGTTGTAGTTCACCGACATCCAGAGAGCACTGTGGACTCAAACAATGTTGGATCAGGACCAAACTTGGCATGAATACTCAATATGCCCAAATGTGAACACAGATGGAGTTTGGGGGAAAATAGATCTTGACATTTGGGAGTTACAGCTTCTGGGATTTATAGTTAACACACAATCAAAGAGCATCCTGAACTCTTGCAACAATGGAATTGAACCAAACTTGGCATATTGAACTCTCATTACCAACAGAAAGTACTGAAAGGGTTTGCTTGGGAATTGACCTCGAGTTTGGAAGTTGTAGTTCACCTACACCCAGAGAGCACTGTGGACTCAAACAATGTTCTGTTATGTTGTTGTTTGTTTTCTATCCAGAATCACAATGTTGGAAGGAGGCTCACCACTTTAAGGTCCCTAAAACAGGCATGGGAAAACTTTGGCCCTCTGGGTGCTTTGGACTTCAATTCCCACCATTCCTAACAGCCTGAGGCCCTTTCCTGCTTAAGTGGCTGGGGGGGAGGAAAAGGGCCTGAGGCTGCTAGGAATGGTGGGAGTTGAAGTCCAAAACACCTGGAAGGTCCAAGTTTGCCCATGCCAGCTTTCGACAGAGACCTCTTCCTCCCCCTTTCCCTTCGCGCCCTTTCTTCTTTCTTAAGTCTTATAAGTATCCATCCTCTGTGGCACTAGCAAATAGAAAATAAAACTTTTTGTCAAAATCAAGATGAACAAATCCGTAGCTAAAGAACCTGCTGGGAAATGTTAAGTTTGCTAGTTTCTTAGAATTGTCTCTCATTTAATTCATTAATAATTTAATCGATATTTTAATTCTAAGAGTAAGCTAAAGCTAAAATGCTGATTTGAATCAATTACTTTAATTAAAAATATATTTAATTAAGTATTGCATTACATTAGGAAAAAAATCCAGCTTAATTGGTAATGGAATTGATTTTTAACTAGTTATTTCTTGCTGTTCCTACATGCCTTCAAGACATTTCCAACTTACTGCATTTTTCTTTGCAAGATTTGTTCAGAGTAAGTTTTTCCTCTTCTTCTGAGAGACTGTGACTTTGCCCAAGGTCAACCAGTAAGTTTCTATGGCCATGCAGTAGGCATGAGAAAAAAGTTATGAAAATGATTCGTTTCGTAAGAAATTCATAAGAAATGCTACTTTCGAGTATATCCGCACCTGAACGCCAACCAGGAAGTGGACTTCCTTTTTCGAACTTCAGGGGCCAGGATTTTCTTAAGTGTCGTTATTAGGTCGTAAGGGGGGGCACCCTCCTTCTCTCTCACCACCCTCCCGCCTCCCTTGCCAATAAGTATTATGGCAAGGCAAGCCCTAAACTCGCTCCTTCTTTCGGCTGGCAGCCTGGAAGAAATGTAAACAGAGAGGTTTACTCAGAAGTAAATCTGCAAAGGAGGGCACTTTGGATGAAGGGCCCTCCTTTGTGGATTTACTTCTGAGTAAACCTCTCTGTTTACATGTTTTCCAGGCTTCCCTGCCTCTCCTGCCTGCCAGGATCTAAAGCATCAAAGAGTATTGGGGTGAGAAACCAACCTAATGTATAATAGAATGAATGCTACTGTAAGTGCCTAATATTATAAGTAATCCAACTGGTCATATACCTACATTCCATGCACATGCAATAATACAGCAGTAATAACAATAACAAGAGGTAAAATTCAAACCGAAGTATTCTGACTGGTCCCTGCCTCATGCGGTGCAAACGGGCTCTTCTCTGTGAGCCCGGGGAAAAGCCAGCGTTTTCTGCTTGGGTGCACACACATACATATTCTTGGGGGGGGGGATTTGCTGCAGAATCCCGGGCTCATAGAGAAGATTCTGCAGCAAATCCCCAAAGAATATGTATGTGTGTGCACCCAAGCAGAAAACGCTGGCTTTTCCTGGCTCACAGAGAAGAGCCCGTTTGCACCGCATGAGGAGGGACCAGTCAGAATACTTCGGTTTGAATTTTACCTCTTCTTATACCCATTGTTATTACTGCTGTATTATTGCATGTGCATGGAATGTAGGTATATGACCAGCCTGGCAAACTTGGGCCCTCGCTCCCTCGGGATCGGGGTGAGAGAGGCAGCGAGGAGCAAGGGGGCTCCTCCTCCTTTTCTTTTGCTGCTTCCAAGAATAGAATACCCCCTCCTTCCCTCCCTCCTTCCTATTTGGAGAGTCCCATCTAGAATTCAGTGTGATTTATTCAAGTTTTGGCCTACAACTCCCAGAAATCCCAGCCAATTTACCAGCTGTTAGGATTTCTGGGAGTTGTAGGCCAAAACCATCTGGAATACGCATGCGCTGGCATACGAACTACTAACGAATGTCGTTAGTAATTAAGTTACATTTTTAAGTCTTCCTATTACTATTCAACCCCCCCATTTGATTTTAGAATCGCCATTTTTGGGTTCTAAAACATGCCTGCCATGCAGGGATTCGAACCCTAGTTTCCAATCACAGTCTAGCGCTCAAACCACTCCACTCCGCTGGCTCTGAATTTATTCCTAATTTTATTTTAGTTTGGTGGATTGTAGATTGCATTGGCCAGCAGTTTTGTCATCTGTGCTCACTATGTGATTGAGGGAGGTAAGACTGAAAGATTGGCCTTTTATCTGAAGGCATATGGATAACGTTACAAAATTAGATTAAAATAAATGGCTTGGCCGACTCACCGGCCGAGTGGGTTGCGGCGCTGGGATGTCCTCGCCGCCATCTTGCTTGTGAGGGGGCCTCTTCCTCCCAGAAGCCCCTTGGGTGGTGGGAATGTTTCCCGCCACCAGCACCGGCTGGCCAATGATGGGGCTAGCTCCGCCCTGCCCTCCTTCATCAGCTGGCCGGCCCTCTCTTCCGCCCGGGCAGCCTACTTAAGGCGTCCCACCTGGCACTGGGCCAGTTCCGGATTTTCCACCCGCCCTGCTTGGATACATTGTTCATTTTGGTTATGTTGGGCTTGTGGCTTCTTTGGCTACCAGGATTGTGGGATCTGAAGTGCAAGCAGGTGCGAGAGGTGGGAATGTTCAAGAGCTGAGTTTTCCCGGGAATTAGTCTGTTTGAAGCAGAGAAAGATAACGCCCGAGCTGATAGTTACAGCTAGCAAAGAAGGAATTTTAATTGGCATTTCCAAGGCCTTGCTTTGGGCGGTGGAAATGCCAATTAGGGGATATCGAAAGTGATTTGGTTTGGGGTATTTTACTTCAGCTTGCTTGGAAAAGCCTCAGATTCTGGCAACGTCGGTTTTGAGAGGACCTTTGCATTGGGTTTGCCTTCATGTTCATGGACTTAAGTTTTCTGCTTTGCCTTTGGAAATTCTAGTTTGAGTTTTTGGGACTTTGATTCTCTTGGACTCTATTGGATTCTCTTGGACTCTATTGGATTCTCTTGGAATCTATTGGATTTATATCATCTGTACTGCTTTTGGCTCCTGAAACCTTCCTGCTTGGATTATAGATGTGTTTTTCTTTTACCCTTTTTGAGTCTTCATTGCTTTGCTGATATTACCTGTTTTAATAAATGACTATATTTTAAGTGCTGGTGTTGTGTGACTACATCTAGAGCAGTGTTTCTCAACCTGGGGGTTGGGACCCCTGGAGGGGTCACGAGGGAGTGTCAGAGGGGTCGCCAAAGACCATCAGAAAACACAGCATTTTTGGTTGGTCATGGGATGTGTGTGTGTGAAGTTTGGCCCAATTCTATCTTTGGTGGAGTTCAGAAGTCTATTTGATTGTAGGTGAACTATAAATCCCAGCAATTACAATTTCCAAATGTCAAGTCTATTTCCCCAAACTCCTCCAGCGTTCACATTTGGGCATATTGATATTCATGCCAAGTTTGGTCCAAATCCATCATTGTTTTGAGTTGACAGTGCTCTCGGGATGTAGGTGAACTACAACTCCAAAACTTAAGGTCAATACCCTCCAAACCCTTCCAGTATTTTCTGTTTGTCATGGGAATTCTGTGTCCCAAGTTTGGTTCAATTCCACCATTGCTGGGGTTCAGAATGCTCTTTGATTGTAGGTGAACTATAAATCCCAGCAACTACAACACCCAAATGACAACATCAATCTCTCCCTCCAATCCCACCAGTTTTCAAATTTGGGCATATTGGGTATATGTGCCAAATTTGGTCCAGTGAATGAACCATATCAGATATTTACATTATGCTTCATGACAATAGCAAAATCACAGTTGTGAAGTAGCAATGAAATAATATGATTGGGGGGTCACTACAACATGAGGAACTGTATTAAGGGGTCACAGCATAGGAAGGTTGAGAACCACTGATCTAGAGGGTCCACGAACCTGGAGTGCGACAGGTTAATAATTTCTCGCTGTATATTTATTGTTTGAATCTTGTTTACTTTTCTGTTGTTATTATGTTCATTGTCGCAACTCTGTGTTCGGCGCGTGGCATGGGCCCTGGAACTGGCTGGCTTATTGCCCCTTGGTGAAAGGGGGGATAACGCCCAGGCCTCCTGGAGTACCGAGTTACTGTGGACCGGTATTGGGCCAGTGACACCCAGGCATGCAAGCGCCTTCGGACAACTGTGGGCTGTCCGACCCCTAATCCAGGACTCATGCATGGCTGCCGACCCTTATTCCTGTTATCAATAAATGAGTTGCGGCCAATTTTCAATCCAACCACTTGTGCTTGTGCCTTCTTGGGTTTCATGGCGGGAGGTGTATCCCCCATGCACACGCAACACAATCTTACTCATATTCAGGCCCGGATTACCCATAGGCCACCCGAGGCCCTGGCCTCGGGCGGCAGATTTGGGGGGGCGGCATTTCCGGGCCTGAAGGAAGGGGTGAGGGGAAGTCCCGCTGCCCCTAGGGAGACTCACGCGGCTTCCGCTGCCGCCGCCCCGCTCACGCGGGCGGGCGCCACTCCTTCCTTCAGTGAAGGGAGGAGGGGCGCCGGGGCGAGCGCGGCGGCGGCGGGGGAAGCCGCGTGAGTCTCCCTAGGGGCGGGACTTCCGGCGGCGCCTTCTCCCCTCACGCCGGCAGCGGCTCCGCCCCTCCTCCCTTCAGTGAAGGGAGGGGGCGGAACCGGCGAGAGGGAGAAGGCGCCGCTGCTGCGCCGCCCCTCCGGCGCCGGATGTGCCTTCCCCTGCCGCCTCCTCGCTTGCACGGGAGGTGGCGGGCCGGGGGAAGGCACGTCCGTCGCCCTAGGGGCGGCGCGGCAGCGGCAAGGCTTCTCCCGGCTCCTTTCCCTCAGTGAAGAGAGGAGGCGGACTAGCCCGGCGCGAGAGAAAAGGAGCCAGGAGAAGCCTCGCCGCCGTCGGGCCACCCCTGGGGCGATGGACGTGCCTTCTACCGCCGCCTCCTCGCTTGCATGGGAGGCAGCGGGGGAAGGCACGTCCGTTGCCCTAGGCGCAGCGCGGCGGCGGCGAGGCTTCTCCCGGCTCCTTTTCCCTCGCGCCGGACCCGCCCGCAAGAGGCCACGCCTCCTCAGCGGCCGCAGCCGTCCCCGGGCGGGGTTTAGAGAGTGGCCTAGGCGGCAGAAGCCCTTAATCCGGCCCTGCTCATATTTACTCAGAAACACATTCCACAGAATTCAAGGAGGCTTCCTTCCAGCTAAGAGGCGGTATGATTGCTCACTGTCTCAAGCAAGATATTTCACATACTGGCTTGTAATGCTTCTTGAAAACTAACTAAGATAACTGATATTATAGGAATGCAGATTTGAGATGGTTCACAGAAAATTATTCAAGTTTTGCTTTGCCTCAAAATAAACCATGTTAATTTAAAAGTGAAATTTATTACAAGATATGTAAGCAGGAGTATAACAAGTGCTTATTAATTATCAGTACCTCAACATGCTATCTGATTATGCAATATAAATACAGAGGAAAAAGCAATGTTGTGAAGTCTGAATACAAAATTTATTGCGATGCTGTCATCTAGAGGTAGTAAACTATATGATGTATGTACCATAAAAATAAGTTAATGCCTTTATTTCCCATGCAAATTGTGAAACTGCCCTTTCAGATATAAACATGTGCCTGTATTACAAATGTAACGCAACAAATTAACCATAGTTTTCCACCCTTCTATTTGATTTGACGTCCTGGGATTGGCTATTCCTTCTTTTAAGATATGCTTCTGTGCAATCATTATTCTATTTAAAACTTGGCATATGGGATTTTAAAGTGAGGTTTGAGCCAAATACAAGCTGGATTTGGCTGCTGTTATGCCTTCATTTGTGATTGATCATTTAAGAGAAAGCAGATTTCAATATTAGTGCATTACATCATATCCTGAGACATTAGAAAATATTGCATAATAAGATGTTAACTGCCATTGGATTTAAAAACTCACCTGAGGTTTTTGCTGAAATCCTCACTTTAGGGGTACTTCTGGGCCGCTGCCCCCTACGGGCCAGGCTATTCTAAATTGTTCGGTAACAATAATGCAGAAAGGCAACTCCTCCCAAAAATTACTGTATTTTTGATACATACAATACACTTCGCCCTCCAACAAGTTGGGGGGCGGAGCAATTTTGTCTCCTCCCCTCAGAGAAAAGATTGGTTAATTTTGCAGAATGTACTGGAAAGGAGGAGGGGCTGGCATAGTGTGCTGCCAGCCCCTTCTCCCTCATTCTGCAATAAGACATCGTTGAGTGAGATTTCTCCTGATGTTTCCCTTACGGGTTGCCCGGGTTGAAATATACAGGGGACCCAGGTAGTACGCCTTAATAGCTGAGGGGTAGACTTTAGGAGACGCTACTCCAGCTTACACACACCAAGTTGAACTGACACCAAAAGGTTAGTTGAGTTACAAGTTAAATAGGTAACTATTTAATAAAAAAGTTGCCCAAAATTTGAAACCATATATATTTGTGTCTGTCTCGTTATTTCGGGGTTGGAAGACAATACACTTCGCCCTCCAACAAGTTGGGGCGGAGCAATTTTGTCTCCTCCCTCGGAGAAGAGATTGGTTAATTTTGCAGAATGTACTGGAAGGGAGGAGGGGCTGGCATAGTGTGCTGCCAGCCCCTTCTCCTTCATTCTGCAATAAGACATCGCCCACCACTCCCGCCCATGGATAGTATGGGGAGAGTCTAGTCTCAAAAGTTGAGAGAGATTTCTCCTGATGTTTCCCTTACGGGTTGCCTGGGTTGAAATATACAGGGGACCCAGGTAGTACGCCTTAATAGCTGAGGGGTAGACTTTAGGAGATGCTACCCCAGCTTACACACACCAAGTTGAACTGACACCAAAAGGTTAGTTGAGTTACAAGTTAAATAGGTAACTATTTAATAAAAGTTGCCCAAAATTTGAAACCATATATATTTGTGTCTGTCTCGTTATTTCGGGGGGTTGGAAGACAAATAGATGCTCCTTTACATGTAGGCGGCTAAAACATGTGAAAATTGAATTAAATGTTTTCCTTCCATACCTTCTAACAAAGGAGGTTCTTCATCGAAGTTATCCGAATAAGTGATATTAGATGGAAAGTCCGAAGCATGTGCTGGTTGAAAGATCTGCCCTGAGTACAGTTGGGATGAAAGCATTTCTGGATGAGCTGAGGCATCGGATTGTGGCAAATCAGCTGGCCAACCTCTGCAAGGAAGGAGACATTGAGAGAGGACAGAAGTACTGCCATGGAGTTAAAGAAAGCATTCCTGGACATTGCAATGCATATGTGAGGTTTTTTTAGGTTTTACATATGAAATTGACTGTGGCGCAGCTGCCTGGGAGTCAGCTGCATAAGATCTCTACTGACCAGAAGGTCATGAGTTCGAAGCCTACCCAAGTCGGGGTGAGCTCTAGACCAAATTGTGTAGTTTGTTGTCGACTTTTGCAACCCGAAAGACAGTTGCATCTGAGAGGGGGCCAGCGAGTGAGGAGGGGCGAGGTGGTCTCCGAGAGCTCCCCCTTAAATTGTGGGGTTCTTCAGGGGGCCATACTCTCCCCCCTATTATTTAACATCTATATGCGACCACTTGCTCAGCTGGTGCGTAGCTTTGGGCTGGAATGTCATCAGTACGCTGATGACACCCAGCTCATTCTGAAGATGGGGGTCAGGCCCAAAACCGTACCCGATAATTTCCATCTCTGCCTCGAAGCCGTTACTGGATGGCTGCAAGCCAGTAGGTTGAAGGTGAATCCAGGGAAAACGGAGATCCTCTGGCTGGGTCGTCCGGGCGGTAGGGATTGTCAGATTATTGCATTTTGAATAGCAATTCATGAGTCAGCACAAGATATATTTTCGCAGTTAGAGATGCCCTGCAGTGTGACATGTTTGACACCAGATGGCGCTGTCTCAAGACTGCTAAATGGAACTTTGAGGAATGTCAGTTACAAAGTGACAGTTGGGATTTAATATCTGTGAGGAAAGGATGTTTAGAAAGGTAGCTGTGATGGCTGTTGTTTTTCGATGTTTTTCCAGTTATTGTTAAATACTATTCAATACAAAGTTATATATTTACCTTGTGAATTGAATGAGAGTTTCATTATTCACTCGAACAGAGACTGGAGTTTTTGGGCCGATGGGGAATTAAACTTCTATATTTCTGTTGCCTATCCGCTGTGACATAAATACTCAACGCCGAAGAGGGATGTCCAGCTTCCGACCCTGGATGGCGTGGCGTTATGCTCGTCATCTTCAGTAAAGAGCCTTAGAGTTCTTTTGGACCCTCTGCTGTCAATGGAGGTGCAAATCTCCGCTGTCAGCAGAGTGGTGTTTTTCCATCTCCGCCAGGCTAGGAGGCTGGCTCCTTACTTGTCTCAGCACGACTTGGCCATGGTGATCCAAGCCACGGTGATCTCAAGGTTAGACTACTGTAACGCTCTCTACATTGGCCTGCCTCTGTCGGTGACCCGGAAACTCAAGCTGGTGCAGAACGCCGCAGCTCGGTTGCTCGCAGGAGCTCCTGCGAGCTGCCACATTACACCAATTCTGCAGGAACTGCACTGGCTTCCTATTGAGTACTGGATCACCTTCAAAGTGTTAGTCTTGACTTTTAAGGCCTTGTATGGTCTGGGGCCAGTGTACCCAAGGGACCACCTAACCCCATACTGTCCCATGAGAACACCTAGATCTGAAGACTGGAATCTTCTAGCCGTGCCCAATGTCAAACAATACCACCTAACTTCAACATGGATAAGGGCGTTCTCCATCATCGCCCCAGTTATTTGGAACACACTACCCCCGGATGTTCGGGCCTTGCGTAATCTGTTGGCTTTTCGGAAGGCCTGCAAGTCGGCCCTATTCCGGCAGGCCTTTGAGTTGTGATGTGCTATCCCCTAGGACTTGTGTTATCTCTTAGGAATTGTTTTATCCTTGTGGTTTTATTGCTGTTGTAGATTTGTTGTAGATTTGTTGTTTTATTGTGGTGCTTGATGTAAGCCACCCCGAGCCAGCTGGGAGTTGCGGCCAATAAATCTAACATAAATAAATAAATAAGTAGGAAATTTAGGTACCACTTTGTGGGGAGGCTAACTTAACTGAATTATGAGGCCATAAAATCTCTCCAGGAAGTCTGCAAAAGAATGAAGGAATGTGACAGCTCCCCCTGGTGGCCAGAAGCCGGAATGTTAAATTGCCCATGAGTGTCTGTCTATATGTTGTGTCTGTCTGTCTGTATGTTGTGTGTCTATGGCATTGAATGTTTGGCTGTATATGTACATTGTAATCCATCCTGAGTCCCCTGCGGGGTGAGAAGGGCAAAATATAAATACTGTAAATAATAAATAAATAAATAAATAAATAAATAAATTGTGTCAGTGCTGCAAGTTTTGATCAGCCTCTCCAAAACTAAAGTTATCAGTCCTCCTGCACCAGGATCCAACAGTCGGTGTGACAGAGTAGGCTGCCCCCATTCCAGAATGATTGATTGATTGATTGATTTTATTATTTATGAGTCGCCCTCCACGTCAGTGCTCCGGGCGACTTACACATAAAACACATAAAACAGTTCAAATAGTTAAAAGCTAAAAGAATAGGAAATTAATTAAAATAGTTCCAGTAACTCAGGCTAAGTCTGTGAGGTGTCCTTAGCCGTAAGCCTTTCGGAAGAGCCAGGTCTTCAATGCGGTCAGGAACTGGGGCATGTCCAGTATAGCTCTCTGCTCCGCCGGCATCAGGTTCCAAAGAACAGGGGCCGCGATGGAAAAGGCTCTCCGTCTTGTGATGTCGAGGCGGGCCTCACTCACACCTGGAATGCGGAGAAGGTCCCTGTTCACTGAACGCGGCGACCTTAAATGGACTGGTTCGAACAAGCGGTCTTTTAAATAAGCTGGGCCGGCGCCATGGAGGGCCTTAAAGGTAAGCGACAAGATCTTGTGGATGGCTCTGAGCTCGACTGGCAGCCAGTGCAGGCGCTGTAGAGATGGCGCGATATGGCATCTCAGTGGTGTCCCGGCGAGGAGTCTGGCGGCTGCATTCTGCACTAGCTGGATTTTACGAGTGGTTGACTGCGGCAACCCCACGTACAAGGCATTACAGTAGTCCAGCCGCGATGTCACTGTGGCATGGACCACCGTAGCCAGCGCATCTGATGGAAGGTAAGGTGCCAGTTGACGTGCCTGGCGTAGGTGGAAGAAAGCTCCCTTACTTGTCGCAGCAACCTGGGCCTCCAGCGAGAGTCTCGAGTCTAGTATCACACCGAGATGAATGAGAGAGCAGGGGAATTGTAGAATTCTCGGTGCATTCAGGAAATACAAGAAACTATTCATTAAACTAAGCACTAACTCTAATCCCAACCACAGTGCTAATTCTACTGTTAACCTTCAATTTTCTGGATTTCTCATTAGGCTCAAAAATACACATAATTCAATGCTTTTAAAAAAAAAAAAAGTCCTGATGCAGATCTACCTACAAGAAGTAGCTCCGTTTCCAGACACCAAGCTTATGGGTAAATGTGGATGGCAACAACTTTATCATACAAAATATTATCATCTATATCAGTGGTTCCCAATCTTTTTTTAAAAAAAACCGGGGACCACTTGTCTAGGGACCACTTGACCAAGGACCATTTTGACCAGGGACCACTCTCCAATATTAGTACCAAAAGGGTTATGAATTAGTTTTTGGTCAACTTTAGATTTGGTTTGGTTATTTGGGGTGCTGATTCAGAAAACTGCATTGGATAGATCACATCAGCTCTAGTTTGTGATACAGAACACATGCCATCCAGTAGTTGCCATCTGCTCGCCCACAGAAAACCATATTTAATAATCTAAAGCTGATGTGGTCCATCCAATGCAATTTTCCGAATCAGCACTGTGCCGTCTTCCAGAAACCTGTTTTGTGTTGCTCCCAGTTCTGAATCGCAGCTTCCTTTTGCATTTTCCTTTAGGGTTGCCATAGACCCACTGGCACCCTGTTAATCATTTACAGGTTTGCAGCCAGTTTTGCAGAGTTTGCTGGTGGATGTCCTGCAAAATGTATCCCTTTGGTTTGGAGCCTGCCCTCTTTTCCCTGGGGATGTGTTCTCCATTTTGAGATCTCTAGTCAGTCTTTCTCAGGCAGGAGAAGAGCTCAGATGTGCTTGGCCAGTCAGGTTAGCTGTATATAGGCCACCGTAAGTACTGACTTACTATGCTTGAATGACCAACTGCTTGACTGAATTGCTTGACCGCTGGAGTTAGATAGGCTAATGATACCCTGCTGTGATTAGCACTGCTTGTTGTATATTGTAGCTATCTAACTGCCATTTTAGCATCAGTTTGCCTTCTTACTGGCCCTAGGCATAGATAGGGAAGGTGTAGTTCCTTCTATTCAGTAACCTAAGGTCAGGGTGAGGAATATCTTCAGGTTTCCTTGCCATTCGGAGGAAGCAAAGGGAGACTTTGCAGTCTTAGTTAGCAACCAAGGGAATTTTCATCTTACCCTTGTTTTATATTTTGCAACCATTAACTCTGTGCCAAGTCCTTCAAATACTTTGTAGCTGAATAAACTATTTGTTCTTCAACTTCAACCTGGAGTGGTTTTTTGGGTTGCTGGACCCCTGAGCTTCTCATTGCCTTGGCACTATGAAAGGGTTTCACGAAACCAGTCATTCTCATTGCAATAGTGTAGTAATGGTGAGGCTGTGGACCATATTTTAGTTCTTGGAGACGACTGTTGGTCCACGGACCACAGCTTGGGAACCACTGGTCTATATAGTGCCATCACTGTTCATGCTCAGTAAATGCCAGATAATGCTTACTAAGATTTTTCAATCTGAAGAGGAATCAGAACTGCCAAAAGAGGTGCACCAAAACTGCAGATTGCCAACCCACAGGGTAGGCCCTCAACCAGCTGTTACAACGGCTCAGGACTTTCTCTTCCCAAATTTGTATGGCACTCAGTATTCTCTCCCCTTCCCTTCATTCCCGACAAGAGAAGGAGCCAGCCTTGCTACGTATTCCTTTCGCTCACCTTGAAGCTAACTATTTATTTATTATTTATTTCTTGCATTTATATCCCGTCACTTCTCAACCCCCGAAGGGGGACTCAGGATGGCATTACAATTAAGCCCAATTAGAGGCTATTTACAAAATTACAATAATAAAATCACATATTAAACCATCACATCATAAAAACAATACATAGTTAAAAACCATACAAAAATTGAACAATAAAAACCAGTCTCGACAGTCATATCACCATTGCAATTTGTCCCTTAAAGTGCTGCTATATCTATTGCCCAAAAGCCTGGTCCCAAAACCATGCCTTTAATTTCTTATGGAAAACCATGAGGGCGGGGACCGATGTTAATTCAGTTGGAAGAGCATTCCATAGTCGGGAAGCCACCACCGAGAAGGCCTGTCCCTCGTTCCCGCCAGGCGCATTTGAGCTGTTGGCGGAAGTGAGAACAGGGCCTCCCCAGATGACCTTAGATTTTGAGGTGGGATGTAGGGGTGGATGCGTTCGGACAAGTAAGCTGGACCAGAACTGTTTAGAGCTTTATAGGTCCAAACCAGCACTTTGAATTGGGCCCGGAGATGGACCGGCAGCCAGTGGAGCTGACACAACAGGGGGTGGTATGCTCCTTGTATGTCGCCCCAGTTAATAATCTGGCTGCCGTCCGTTGTACTAATGATGGTATTGGAACTGCTTCCATGTGGCTTCGTACAACATCTTTCCTCATTTATCAACATGAATGAAATACGTGGATGAAACTAAATCAAAACATTCCTCCATTTCAAAAACTTACTTTTTGCTTCCATGGACTTGCCCTGTGTCTTCAGACTCAGGATAAACTTGTTGTTGGTCGTCTGTGGTGTAGTTGGACTGGTAAAAATCTATATTGAATTGCTCAAAGTTTGTCATTCTGAGGAGAAGAGAAGCAGATAGCTTAGTAACTATGGTCTGTAAATATTTTTTATGATTGTCTTTGGAAGCAGCAGTTAGAAACTCATTTTGACATCTATAACAGCCATTTTCTTCACAATTAAAATAATTAACTGATTCTGTTTTATCAAGGATCCAATTGATGTTGCTGCTGTCCCTTTTTGTTTCTTTCCCTCTTTTCAAAGACTAGGGAGATAGAAATGTTTCTGAATTTAAATACAACTATAGAATCATCCTGCTCAAAAAGTACAAGTTGAGCATCCCTTATCTAGGACCTCAGTATCCGAAATGCTTCAAAATTGCCCTCATGGGTACGGGAGATAGTGACACCTGGTGGCAGGGGCGGTCTAAGGTAATTTTATATGGTAAGAGAACATTATTTTGGCGCCCCTCCCCCCCAACATTATTCCCCCCCCCCATGTAAAACAAATATACAATTATAATATCACAATATCATTAGTAGTATTATATTGTATCAATGTATATACAATATATTATAGTACATACTCATACTATATTATATCATAATTATATTATACTACACTAGCTGTACCTGGCGCGCGTTGCTGTGCCCTATTTAGGAGATGCGAGAAAGTCTGAGTATGTAAGAGTTGGAATTGTTGTTAGTTATGGTGTTGAAGTGAATTGGGTGTTTTATGTTTGTGCCTCAGCTCTTTGCCTGCAGTCCTTCGGGTTTGACTTGTACCATGGCCAGGACGGATCAGCTTGGGGAGGGCTTCTCCTGTCAGGGGATCTCTATCTTCACAGGTGCGTCCAGTGTCTGTTGGGGGACTGTTAAAAATCCTTTCCGTATCCTTTTTAGCCACCTTTCTCAAGACCTTCATGTCTAGCTTACTTTCTGCTCCTCTCTTTTTCAAGATGTCCTGCTCTGTGTGTTTTGCACCCATTGGTCAATGTCCGATGAGGCTTTCCTCATGGACAGGCCATCTGAGGGAGCGCTGGGCATCAGAAGGTACTTGGTGATGACCTCCATCCCTTGGAGCCAGTATATAGAGGGGCTGGAGCACCCTCCTTGGCAAACCCCATTGTTGCTGGATGATCCTCTTATTAATGTGGAATTCAAGCCACTGGAGATCTTTTGGGAAAGGAAGAAGAGCTCCCCTTGAATGGTGTTGATCTCCATCATGGTCTTCTGATTTGAAAGTGTTGGAGTAGGCTCTGGCACTCCTCTGACAGTTTGTTATGGGTCGGAATGTTCATGTTGGCTGGCCAGTACAGCAGTTATGCAAATCCGCCCTTATTGGCAGCCAATCATGATGTCCGAAAGTAGAGGCTGGGAGAGTCTTTGGCTGCCCGGAGGATGCTGGGAAATGTAGTTTTTTATTTTACTGTTGTTTTGGGGGCCTTTTAGGTTTTGGGGGGGAAAGTTTCTTTGCTACAAACGTACCTTGCTTGAGGCCTATTTCTGTTGGCAAGTTTTGTGTTTCTGCGTTGTAAGGTTTCTCTGTTTGAGGTAGTCTTCACATGACGGCTCTTCCTTTATATATATAGATTACAATATAATTATATTATAATATATTGACATTATAATATAATATAACATTCTATTATATTATTATTATAAAATAATAAATAAAATTATTTATTTAAATAAAATTATCCTCTACTAAATATTTTCATTACTCCTATAAAACTCAAATAACCCAAAATAAAGTAAAAGAAAATATTATATATTACTATTTGCCTGCGCAGTTGCGCTTGTCTCTCCTTGATGTTCCCAGCCGGTGCCTGCGCGCAGGGGGAGGTGGGCGGTTGTGGTAGGGTTCACACGTGATTGGGCCTGGCAAGGGAGTTCGCCTCAGCGTGTGGCGGCTACTTCCGGTGGGGGCTGTCAGGAGGCAATACGTTGCCAATACCCCTTTGGCTCCACTCCCCTCTCCCTTTGTCTCCACCCCCTGCCTGCCCAATTGGGTCACCGTATTCGGCGGCAGGGCGGAGACAGAGAGGGGAAGCACTCCCTGCCTGCCCGATAGGGAGTGCTTTGCTTACAGGCTTCTGCGCACAGGAGCTACTGGGCATGCACTGAGGTTTTTGCGCATGCGCAGTTGCTCCTGCGCTCAACTTCAGCTCCGGAGCAACTGCGCCTGCGCAAAAACCTCCGCGCATGCCCAGAAGCGGCGGCGGAGCGCACAAGGCCTGGGCCCAAAAGCAGGCAGCCGCGGCGCTGCCTGAGGAACATCAGCAGGGCCAGGGCACTGTCTAGCGCCGGCGCCCGGTGGGCAGGGGAATTCGCCCCTTCCCAGATGGCGCCCCATGTGGCCACTTCCTTGGCTTACCTGTAGGACCGCCCCTGCCTGGTGGTTCAATGAATACAAACTTTGTTTCATGTACAAAATTATTTTAAAATAGTGTGCATAAATAGACCTTCGGGATCTGTATAAGATGCATAGGAAACATAAATGAAGTTCACGGTGAGACTGACATTCATGGAGGTCCTATCTCCAAGACATCTCATTAAGAATATACAAATATTTCAAAATCTGAAATAATCCAGTCTCCAAAACAAGTGTTTTGAATAACAAATACTCAATCTGTATTAACAAAGAATTGTAAAGTGCACTGGGTACATTTCTTCACTTCCTCCATGAGATCTGAGGTTGCTTCTCCCAACGTTCTGCTCTTTAATTAGTTGGTACCTACTTGCTGTCACCAATGACACAGGTGTACCTCACTTAACAAGGTAGATGTATTCCTCGGTGTTATTTGGATGCAGAAACAACATGGAAAGAATAGAGGTCCCATCTTATTTCAATTTGTATCAGTCTTGACCCAGCCTTTTAATTGTTCTGAGCCATTCTTTTTCTTTTTTTTGATTTGAATAATTTTTTATTTATTTGTTTTCAAACATGATAAAAGGTATAGTTGTAGTCCCTCCCTAGTGCAGTAGACAGATATGTGAGGGATATAGGTAACCAAGGTTGGAATAGGGGTAAGAGGGAGATAGAGGGGGGGAAAGAAGGATGGTGAGGGGAATTAGGAAAAGAAGAAATAGAAATATGCTTCCAGTCGGGTCGACCGGGGAATCGATCCTTGATTGTTGGTTGCTATTCCTTAGACTGGCGTTCCCACAGTCCGTCTTCTCGTTTTAGGTGTTTGTCATAGCTTTGTTGTTTTCAAGTAATTCAGTATCGGCGTCCAATCCGTTAGCTTTCCCGGAGGTTTATTATTTACTTTACTATTCAGAGTATCCATATCTGACAGTTCTAACAGTTTGATGGCCCAATCAGTTGCCCTTGGGGAGTCCTCCTGTTTCCACAACCTTGCCAGCACCATTCTTGCAGCCGCTGTTATGAAGTATAGCTTTTTATCTTTATCCATATTAAAGGTCGGGTCTGTTAAGTTAAGTAATAGAATTTCCGGTTTGAATTCTAAGACCGTCTCCAGCATCCTTTGGGAATGGGTATGCACATCCCTCCAAAACTTTTTCACCTTGGAACAGGCCCACCAGCAATGCATAAATGTGCCTATTTGGCTCTTACATTTCCAACAAGTTTTATTAGTGTTTTTATAAAACTTAGATAGTTTTAATGGCGTCAGGTGCCAGCGATAAAATATTTTTTGCCAATTTTCCGTTATCACCGTGCATCCCGAGTACCTAATGTTCCTTCTCCAGGCCGCTTCCCATTCACTTAGTAGAATGGAATGTTCCAGGTCTTGGGCCCATTTTATCATATTTCCCTTTACTGTTTCCGTTTCCAGCTCCCAGTCCAGTAGTACTTTATATAGTATTCGTATTTGCTTCTTTTCTTTCTTCATTACCACGTCCCATGGCGAGTCGTGTTGCACGAAGTTTTTCCTTTAATCTTCCTTGTAAAAACCTTTAATTTGTGCATACTGGAACCAGGAGAGATCGGATCCTGATGCTCTAAGTGCTTCTAGGGTTTTTAAGTTCCAGTCTTTCTCCTCTCTCTCTATTAGGTTTTTATATGTGAGCCACTCAGTCGCTGGTAATTCCCTTTTATATTGTGCTTCTGCTGGCGAAATCCACATGGGAGTTGCCTGGTAGAATCTATTCTTATATTTACTCCAGATTTTGAACAGGGGAGCACGGATATGATGATTAGTAAACATTTTTTCTATTTTTGCTTTGTCATACCAAAGGTATGAGTGCCATCCCCTCCTGGCATTGTACCCTTCCAGAGTCAGGAGCCGTTTCTCTTTCAGCCTTGCCCAGTCCAGCACCCACGTGAGAACCGCCGCCTCGTAGTACAACTGGAGGTTAGGTAGTGAAAAACCTCCGCGCTCTTTTCTATCCGTCAAGTTCCTGTAACTCAGTCTGGGTTTCTTTCCATCCCAAATAAAGCTGAGGATTTCTTTTCTCCAACTACTAAAATAATAATTCGTTCTCAAAATTGGTAACGCTTGAAACAAAAAGGTCATTTTTGGCAAAATGTCCATTTTTATTGCTGCGATTTTTGCCAGTAAGCTTAGATGTAGGGGCTTCCAACTCTCCAGTTTTTTGATACTTTCCTTCCAGACAACTTCATAATTATTTTTCAGCAACTGATTGTTTTGTGCTGTAATAGTTATGCCCAGGTACTGTACCTTATTAGTGATTTGTATGTTTGACGCCTCTTGTATTTTCCCTTTTTTATCCTCCTTTATGTTTTTCGTCAATATTTTTGGTTTTGTATAGTTGATTTTTAAACCTGCCACTTTCCCAAAATCTGTGATCTTACTCAGCCATTTTTGAATTGTTTCTGCTGGGTTTTCTATAATGAAGACCACGTCGTCGGCAAAAGCCTTGAGTTTGTACTCTTCTCCATGTATCTTCAATCCTTTCAAGGTTTTGTCAGATCTGATCTCTTGTAGTAGGACCTCCAAGTGCATGATAAATAGCAGGGGGGAAATAGGACATCCCTGTCTTGTCCCTATTTCGATTTGGACACTGTTCGTTGTTCTTCCATTCACTATTATTTTTGCCCTTTGTTTTGAATATATTGCTGATATAGCGTTCGTGAATTGATAGCCCATATCCTTCTCCCGTATAATTTCCCTCAGAAAATCCCAATTCGCGTTATCAAAGGCTTTTTCAGCGTCGAGGAAGAGGAACCCTACTTCCTTTTGGCTATTGGTGTCATAATACTCGATCGCATTTAGGATTGTCCTTATGTTGTTCCTCATGAGCCTACTCGGCAAGAATCCTGTTTGATCCTCCTGTATTGTCGTGCTTAAAAAGTTTTTTAGCCTTTTGGCCATTATGGAAGTGAAGATCTTGTAGTCGTTATTTAATAACGATATTGGCCTGTAGTTTGTCATGCACTTTGGGTCCGACTTCTCCTTATGGATCAAGACTATAGTAGCCTCCCGCCATGAGTCTGGTATAACGCCATTATCTAAAATATTGTTAATTGTCTCTTTTAGGTGTGGAGTTAGTTCCTCTACTAATGTTTTATAATAAATTGCTGAGAGCCCATCTGGCCCCGGCGCCTTATTTGCTGGGAGTTTTTTAATTGCCTCTTTCACTTCTTCCTCATTTATTGGGCTATTTAGCAATTGTCTTTGAGTGTCGTCAATTTTTTCCACCTTGTGCTTTGTTATGTAGGAGATCACATCCTCTATTTTTATGCTGTCTTTGGAGTATAGATCTCGGTAAAAGTTTTCAAACTGTCTGAGGATTTCTTCCTCCTTGTGAATCTGCTTGCCTTCCTTTTCCAATTCGGTTATATATTGTGACTGCTTTCTCTTTGCAAGTTTCCTTGCCAGGAATCTGCCTGGTTTGTTAATATCCGCAAAATAATTTAATTTTATATACTTCAAGTTCCTCGCCATTTGTTCTATTTGTTCTTGATTCAATTCTTATCTGATTAGTTCTACCTCCATCCGTATTTTTTTGTTTTCTGGAAAACTCTTGAACAGTTTTTCTTTTTCTTCTAGTTCCTGCTTTAATTTGTTCTGTTTTATGTATCTACTTCTATTTTTGCGTGTGCCTTGTTGTATGAAGTGACCACGCATCACCGCCTTACTGGCGTCCCATATTATGTCTTTCTTCACCTCCTCACTGCTGTTTAACTCAAAGTATTCTTTGAGTAATTTTTTGTTTAGTTCCACCTCAGCCTCCGTCTGAGCCATTCTTTTTCCATGCCCTAACAAATAGACATTTTATTTATTTATTATTTCGACTTGTATACTGTCACTCCCCAAAGGCTCGGAGCGGTTTACAAATATCCAAGGAACAAAATACATAATATACAATTACACAAAAACCTAAGCAGCACGATCTGAATGCTTGCCGAAAAAGAAATGTTTTGCACGCCCTCCAGAAAGAAGGTAAGCTTCGGATGGCTCGTGTTTCTATCAGCAAACATTCCACAGATATGGAGCCACAACCGTGAAGGCTCTGCGCCTAGTGCTCGATAAATGAAAGGTCCGAATCTGAGGGACTTTGAGCAAATTTTGGTCGAAGTGCAAATAAGATTATTCCTTTTGATATTATGTGTTGTTGGGTAATTCCATGCTTATGTGGCTGTTACTGTTATTTTTTGTTCAATTTGTGACTGTATGTTTTGATGTTGTTGCTTGGAAACCGCCCTGAGTCCCGTCTGTCCCCTACCCCCGGGAGATACGAGTGGTATATAAATTTATTTATTTATTTACATCATTTATATTCCGTTCGTCTCACCCTGCAGGAGACTCAGGGCGGATCACAATGCACATATACAGGCAAACATTCAATGCCATTTGACATACAACATATAAGACAGACACATAGGCAATTTAACATTCCAGCTTTTCTGGCCATCAGGAGGAGCTGTCGCATTCCTTCACTCCTTTTCTGTGTATTTCCTGGATGTTGTATGGCCTCGTAAATTAGTTAAATTAAGCCTCCCCACTCAAGTGGTACCTAAATTTCCTACTTGAGAGATGCAACTGCCTTTTGGGTTGCAAAGAACGACAACGATCTACACAATTGGTCGAGCGCTCACCCTCCCCCACCGGGCAGGCTTTGAACTCATGACCTTCTGGTCAGTAGAGATCTTTGCAGCTGACACCCAGCCAGCTGTGCCACAGTCCCGGTTAGGGTTGCCATATGTCCCTTATTCTAAGGGACGTCCCTTATTTCAGCCCCAAATTTCGTGTCCCTTATTTTCAGATCCTGTATTGACGGGACAGGTGGCAGCAGGAGGCGAGGCTGGGCCAGTACATATACACACATACTTCCTTCCTCCTCCTCCATCCTGCTACCCCTTTTGGCTTCTCCCGTTTCCTCTCGCCTCCTCGCGCGTGACTGGGAATTGTAGTCTAAGGCTCCTCCTCTTGATTGAGAGGCACGTGCGGCCCTTTTGGATGGGACTCCATTTCCCAAGAGCCCTCGCTCCCGGGGGGAGGAGAAGGAGGAAAGGGAAGAGAGAGAAGGGGGCCTTCCGGTCTTCATGGCACTGCCGGTGAGCGGTTTGAGGGAGCTGCCGGTGCGGCGCGGGGAGATGCATGTCTGCATAGAGCTGCTGATCATGGAGACCCAGAGCCAGGTCTACCGCACCCTCGCCCACCTCGACCGCGTTGACCGCTGGGAGAGGAAGGTGACCCCCTGCCAGGCACACAAATCACAGCCACACCGGGGGTAAGGGGCAGGTGGGGGTCTCTTGAGGGCTTTTGAGTCGGATGGGCATCTGTCAGGAGGGCTTGGGTTGTGCCTTCTTGCAGAATGACCCAAGTAGATGATATTGCCCTGAATGCTTGTGAAAGAAGGCTTCTGTTAGACCCCGGTCCAAAGATCAGTCAACAGTGTGATGCAGCTGAAAAAGCCAAGGCTACATCAAAAGGAGTATAGTTAGGGTTGCCTAATGTTTGATTTTCAAATTTTTATGAAGTGTCCCTTATTTTTGTGAAAAATCCCGTAATTTTAGGTAAATGTCCCTTATTTCTTATATCCAAAAGTGGCAACCCTATTCCCGGTGCTAAATAAAGTTTTATTATTTGCTATTATTATACAGCACAAAAAGGGAGAAGTTTTTTCTACTCCAAGGCAAATTAGGTCATTTGAAATTAGTTGTGTGAGGCCTTTTATGAGGGGTCGTAGGGTGTATGTGTGCGTGCACAGAGTGTATTGCTGTCCCTGATTTGGATCTAAACTGGCCCACTATGAAACTTTGGACTGAAGTTGAAATGCATCCAAGAAAGAGAAACGTCATCAACAAATATGTAAGAAAAGGTTTAAACCATAAACATTCGTTACACGGAGCAATAATAATAGTAATATCATCATGCACATTTACCGTTATTGAATGACATGCTAAAAGTCAAATTGATATGTTTCAGTCCCATGTTTCCACGTGTCAAAATTATTTAGCACAACAGTTATGCCACGGAGCAACTCAGCTTTTTGCTAACGAACAGATAATAGATGTTCCGAATTTGAGGAGAAACGGCTGATTTATTTTTTAATAACTCCAGTAAATTCAAGAGATTTTTATTAGCAATGTGACGTTCTCTATTAATTATACACACATAAAGTTACAAACGGAAATATAATTCTTAAATCGTCTCAGGTTAATATTTAAACATTTTAATTATCAGTTCAATGATAATGCTTTAAAAATGCCATTGATATTTCTCTGAAGTAATCTCCCTTCATACAACAAGCCATTATGATCATTTATGATGTACAAAGTATGTATTTGGAAACAGTCGGAGCTTACAGAACTACAGCTTAAATGTTTAAATGTAAGGCCCATACCTCTTCCAAAGTTTAGCTGGAAAAGTCCTAGCGTAGATTCAACTTACAGACAGAGAAAGCAGCCAAGTATACTTATGAGTCAAGCAGGGTGATCTTGAGCTATTTATAAAGTCCTAAATTTGGCCTCCCAACAGATGCAGGACAGAGTGAAGGACCTTTGGGAAGCATTTCCAGCAGGGTTTGTTTGGTAACAATCATAATAAATGAAAGGGAATGTGATCACACACTTCTTTGTTCTTAACACAGTCGTAATTTGGCAGGACCTGAATCTCAAAGTCCCGTTACCTAGGGTGACTTCATACAAAAGAAGTCTGACCTCGTGGATCTTTCAATGACATCAAAGTGATTTTTGAACAAAAATATTGAGGGTGTAGCTTGTCCTAGAAGCCAGCATGGCATCGTTGGACGACGACATTGGGAAACATGATTTTTAATCCCTGCATTTGTTATCGAACAGAATTTGGAGGTCTTGCCATGAAGGCAGACCAGCTAGACCAGGGCCGCCCAGGAAGTCGATCGTGATCGCCGAGTCGATCGCATTGCCTAATTGAGTTGATTGCGGCCCCTTCCGCGCCGTGCTCCTTCCTTCCATGCTGCCAGGGGCGGCCTAAGGTAATTTTATATGGTAAGCGAACATTATTTTGGCGCCCCCCCCCATGTAAAGCAAATATACAGTTATAATATCACAATACCATTAGTAGTATTATATTGTATCAATGTATATACAATATATTATAGTACATACTCATTCTATTTTATATTATACTACATTACTGTAGCGGCAATTTGGAGTCCCAAAACTCCCAGGCAAATACCTCTGACTCTCAGGCGGCGACTTTCGTGCGGGCACAGGAACGAACGACGCAACAATTGATACTGGTCCAAATGAAGCCAACTTTATTTGCAAAACATCAGCTGACGGAGTCTGCCTAGCATAAAGGCTGCTAATATGGCAGAGCCCCGAACAAATGCCAACACTCAGTTTTTATACATTCAATGGCGACAGACTCTTGATCCCGCCCATCTTCATAACTTGCAATAGGCTGGCACTCATGAACCCATTTCTTTACCCAATTAAACAAAGCATTGTTCAGCATTACATTCCTATTTGCTAAAAGATGTGGCGCAGTGTTAATTTCTCATTCTCACGGTATGTTATCGGCCATATGGGCAAGATGTTCTCAAATCGCAACATTTCTACGGCCATTCCCTGTGCCGGCCAACAGGAATAGCTTCCGAGTCCTCGGAACTGGGCCTCCCGCTGCTCCGCCGACGCAGGGGCGACCCTTATCGGAGACGGTAAGGCCCCGGAAGCCCCCCCGATTCAGGACTCTGCGGACCCCTCCACAGGATGGGATTCCTGCTCCCTCTGGAACCAGGAGGGAGAGGTCCGTGTGGACAGGCCTGACGGCATCCAGGAGGTTCCCTACCAGGACCTTCTGGAATACCAATTTTAGACACAGGGCACCCCTACCAGTGAATTCTTTAACCAGGGGATCTGACATCCTGGCGACGGAGAGGCCGGACCCACAGGCTTGTGGTGACCGCCCCCCAACAGCTCTGGGAACCCTTAGGACATCGCTGGACTTGGGGGGCCCTCTCAGGCTCCCCCCGTTTGATGGTCGAGCCACCGTAGGCTAGACCCTGGACAGCCCATGGACCTTGCGGCCATGAGCTCTGGCTTCCCTTCCCCCTCCTTAGATGTAGTCCCCCTCCTTTTGGGTTGTATTGTCTTGTTTGTGTATTCTGTATTTCTATGTTCAAGCTGTAAACCGCTCCGAGCCTCCGGGGAGTGGCGGCATAGGAAGTTTGAAGTAATAAATAAATAAATAAATAAATTTGCCCATGCGCGCTTTCTAACCATTCAGACACAATGTAAACAACGCAGCATGGTGGACTATGGGCCAATCAGGCCGCTTTTTATCTAGAGGCACATGATGTTCTTCTGGCAAATCACTACTTGTGCCTTTGTGCCAATCAGAGCTGATTATTCCCGTCATGGCTTTTGGCGAGCTGCCTCGCTATTCTAAGGCCAGCTATACTAAAACCTTTGCTGTGCATCACTCTCTCCTGACGGTACTCCTGCTAAAAGCATCAATTCCGCTTTATTACAATATAATTATATTATAATATATTGACATTATAATATAATATAACATTCTATTATATTATTATCATAAAATAATAAATAAAATTATTTATTTAAATAAAATTATCCTCTACTAAATATTTTCATTACTCCTATAAAACTCAAATAACCCAAAATAAAGTAAAATAAAATATTATATATTACTATTTGCTTGCGCAGTTGTACCTGTCTCTCCTTGATGCTCCCGGCCGGCGGCAGGGCGGAGACAAAGGGAGAGGGGAAGCACTCCCTGCCTGCCCGATAGGGAGTGCTTTGCTTACAGGCTTCTGCACTCAACTTCAGCTCCGGAGCAACTGCGCCTGCGCGAAAACCTCCACGCATGCCCAGAAGCGGCGTTGGAGTGCACAAGGCCAGGGCCCAAAAGCAGGCAGCCACGGCGCTGCCTGAGGAACATCGGCAGGGCCAGGATGCTGTCTGGCGCCAGCGCCCGGTGGGTGGGGGAATTCGCCCCTTCCCAGATGGCGCCCCACGCGGTCGCTTCCTTGGCCTACCTGTAGGACCGCCACTGCGTGCTGCGCTCCTTTCGCGCAGCGCGCACCTTTCCCTTCTCGTCATGCTGCCCCCTGAGGCGACTCCCCCTCAGTGCCATTGCAGCGTGGCCTGAGGAGGGAGAGACAAGGAGGGCAGCAGAGCAAAGGAGGGGGTGGGCGCCCGGCCCGCGCATGTGCCTTTGGAGCACTTGCGAAGACGAGCCATGAGGGAGGACAAACAGAAGGAGGCTTTGGCAGCCATTTTCTGCCAAAGCCATCTGTGACTGCGAGGAGTTCATCTGCTTGGCCACATTGATCAGCATTGAATGGCTTTGCAGCTTCAAGGTCTGTGTGCTTCCATTTTGCCAGTTTATATCTCTGAAATTATGTCAGGGTGGGAGAAGAAACTATTGTATGTTGGGTGCAGGTTTGAATGTACCATTGGCCACATTGTTCAGCATTGAATGTCCTTGCAGTTGAAAGGTATGGCTTCTTTCTGCATGTTTATATATTTGTGGAGTAATGTCCAGGGTGGGAGAGGAAACTATTGTATGTTGGGTGCAGGTTTGAATGTACCATTGGCCACAATGATCATCATTGAATGGCCTTGCAATTGAAAGGTCTGTGTGCTTTCATTCTGCCAGGTTATCCCTGGCTGATTCAATTCAGTGCAAGTCAACAAAATAAACTGAGGTAATTGCAAAAAATGTAAATAATTATTTATTATGTGTGTTGTGCAATATTGGCTTATTTAGTTATGCAAGGTACAGTATATCAACATACATTGTACATACAAAGAATCCTTAAAAAATTAGAAAATAGTTATATGTTTTACATTCCTGTGTAGGTAGATCTTTGTGACTTGGTTGTTTTTGTCATGCCCCAGCCTGACTCTAGCCCTCAGCAAGACCAACGACATGTTAAATCCAAAGCCTCAGTGAGGCCTGAAAGCAAGCTTCTGCAGAGGCCTCTAGTTCACCAAGCGTTCAAGGGCAAACACAGCCCTGCTGTTTCCCAGGCCGATAAGGAGGCCTGGTACCACGAAGCAGCGGTGCCTCCCAAAAGCCCAGGTGTCAAACTGACATTGCAGCCTCGGCCGAGAGGCCCGGGAGGGGTAAGCCCAACGAGAGAGCCTGAGAAGAAGTTCCGACGCAGCTTGCGTCTTCAAGGGAAAAATCCTATTTAAGCTGCCTTCCGTTGGCTCCAGGTATTTCTCGCCAATGTTAAGTCTCCTTGCCAAGCCTCCACGGAACCTTGCCTGGGCCATTGGGCCTTCCAGCCTTTGGACTCTAATTGCCAAGTCTTTGTGCCAAGAACTTGTCCTGGATCTAGCCCAGGGGTGCTCACACTTTTTCAGCATGGGAGCTACTGATTAAAAAACCAAGGCCCAAAGATCACCTACCCAGAAATGTAAAACGTATAACTATTTTCTTATTTATTTATTTATATTTATTATTCATTTTTATGTGCCGCTCCTTCCAGCAGGCTCGGGGCAGTTTACATAAAATGAAGTTATAAAACATCAACATTTCAATTTAATAACAACAATATAAAACAGAGCATAAAAATACATCCAACCACCCTATTTCTCCCACACTGCCATATTACCACACATATTATCAGCCAGAAAGTAAGAAGAGAGGCTGTTGAACTGCACGGCCATTTAATACTCCGCAATGTAAACAAAGGGGCATGCAAAAATACATCCAACCACCCCATTTCTCCCACATTTCCATATTCCCCAACATATACAGTATTTCAGGGACAAAGCAAGAGAGAGGCTTTTGAGCAGCAATGTAAACAAAGGGCATGCAAAAATACATCCAACCACCCCATTTCTCCCACACTGCCATATTACCACACATATTATCAAATAAACAAGAGAGGCTGTTGAACTGCATGCCATTTAATACTCCGCAATGTAAACAAAGGGGCATGCAAAATACATCCAACCACCCCATTTCTCCCACATTTCCATATTCCCCAACATATACAGTATTTCTCAAGGGACAAAGCAAGGAGAGAGGCTTTGCTAAAAGGATTTTTAAACATTAAAATAAACAAGAGACATGCCACAGAACAATCAAGCACCCACCCCAAAGTAAAAAGACCGACCTTTGAGATGCGGTAAGGAAATGACCCCAAAGCGTCTTCTTCTCCTCCGTCGTTGCTCCTATTTTCACGCCGCCATCATGCCTGCCGCCCCCAAGAGCTCACGAGAAGTCCGAGAGGCAGAATGCGCGCTTCTGCGCATGCACGCGAGGCCAGCCATGCATCGCGTCATCCAAGCCCGCCCCCTTTGGTCTCCTACGACTCTGAGTGGCTGGAGAAGGATGGAGGGAGGAGGAGGAATCCAAAAGAGGGGGCCCATTCTGCCTCTTGGACTCTGGAGCTTTTGGAGGCAGCACACAAGCAGGGTGCGGGGAGGAGCAACGACGGAGGACTTCTTTGCAGCGTGCAGGGGTGCGTGAAGAGGATCAACAGCAAAAAACCTGGTCAGGGACCTGAAGATCACCAGGATGAGGCCTGAAGATCACCCTGGTGATCCCGATCACCATTCTGAGCACCCCTGATCTAGCCCATTGGGGCATCAAGACTCTTTACATTTTTATCCTATTTTACCTTTGGACTATTGCTTTGCAATACCCTGATGCTTGGGAGCATCAATGGACTATATTTCTATCTTCTTTACTTTTTTCACTTATCAATATATATATATTTTTTAACGTCCGTGCAATGTCGTATATAGACAACGAAACTATGGCTCGCAGAACCACCAAACTCAACAACCGAATGAAGCATGCCACAAGGTACATACAGCGCCAAAAAAACCGGACCTACATACCTCCCTACACCCCAAAAAAAGTCCCCAAAAAACTGGCAACGGACCTCCCACTCCGGCCTCTCCGCTGCCAGCGCGAACGTTTAGAACGTTCGCACATGGCAGACAAAGCGCTGCGGCCCGATCGCACAGACTTCACCAGAGAACCACACGCCCCACTCACAGCCTGCGGCCAACACACCTCCCTACCCACGATCACTAACCAACACAAACAAACACACGACCCCAACAACTAAACAACATACTCTACCCCCCTTCCCACGCACATGGCCAGCAAAACGCGGTGACCCCATCCCACAAACTTCGCCACAAAAGCCCACGCCGCAATAAAAATCTGCCCGCAACACTACTTCGCTCCCTTCCCACTATCCCTAACCAAAAGAAACACAATACACCCTCACCCCTTCCCACCACCCCAAAACAAAAAATAAACAACATACCCTGCCCCCCTTCCCACGCACATGGGTGCCACAGCGCCGTGGCCCGAACCCACAAACTTCCCTGCCCGCAACACAAACTTCCTCCCTTCCCACCATCCGTAAGCAAAACAAACAGAACACACCCTCACCCCTTCCCAGCACCACAGAACAACAACAAAAACCCACAAACTTTCCTTACCTTTGACACGAAACATCCCTCACATGCTCAACAGACGCCATCTTCTCTCCACCCATTCTAAACTACATCTCCCAATACCCTTTGCGGCATGCGCACTACCAAAAATTCTTTTAAAATCCCGCGAAACAGCCTAACCCCTCCCCACGACCCCAAAACAACACAAAAACAAAACACCCTCACCCCCTTCCACGGAGGAGGAGGCAGAGGAGGAAACCGGAACCAGCAGCCCCGCATGTCGCCGCCACCTCCTCCTCCCGGCCAGCCTCCGCCTCCTCCCTCCTCCACTTCGTACTCCTTGCCGGAAGGCCTCTCCTCGCCCCTCCGCCATGCCCGGGCAGCCCGCCATCGGTAAGGAAGGGGCCACGGAGGGGAAGGGAGGGGGGAGGAAGGAAATGAGGGGGAGGAAACAGAGAAAGAGAGCGAAAAAGAGAGAGACAGAGAGAGAAAACATACAGAAACATATACACATATACACACAAACCTCAGCACACACCACACACATACACACACAAATACATGAAAACATGCACACATACACACATATGTACATGCACATATACATAAGAACACATACATTCACATTATACACATATACACACACATCAGCACACACATATACATAAAGACATGCACACATACACACATATATACATACACATACACATAAAAACACACACATACACAATATACACATACACACATATACACACAAACATCACCACAGACATACACACACATATACATAAAGACATGCACACATACATACATGCACATATACATAAGAACACACACACATATATACACACACACATCAGCACACACACACACATATACGTGAAGACACGCACACAAACACACATATATACCTGCACATAAAACACAAACATACACAAAATACACATACACATATACACACAAACATCACCACACATACACACACACCATGTGGGTAGAAAGGGTAAGCCACAGACTATGGCACAGCAACGTGTGGAGGGGACAGCTAGTTCTAAATAAAGCATTTAATCACGGGCGGTCTCAAGTGGTTTACTGAGGGATCCTTCAGGTCTAGGGTGCAACAGTTTTATAAGTAGCTCGCATGCTGAAAAAGTGTGGGCACCCCTGAGCTAGACCCTCCAAAGAGGATCCATATTAACCCTGGTGAGAAAGGAAGCCCAATCCCAATTTTCCCTAGAATTTCCCAATAAAGAGCTCACCAAGTTGAAGGAGTACCACTGTTGCGGTCTGCGCTAAGCTTGGCCTGTTTATATTGAATGTGTATGCTTACTTTTATGTGCTTGTGCTAGATCAGGGCTGTCCAACTTCTACGGGCCCAAGGGCCGGAATTCCAGTCACTGATCACCTGGGGGGCCGAAGGGTCTGCCTCCGCCCCCTCCCCGGCTCCAATTTACTTACAATTGACCTTGAGTTGTGGAGTTGTAGTTCACCTCCATCCAGAGAGCACTGTGGACTCAAATAATGATGGATCTGGACCAAACTTGGCATGAATACTCAATATACCCAAATGGGAACACTGGTGGATTTGGGGGAATGTTTCCTAATACCTTTGAGTTATTTGAGTCTACACTCAAATTGGGACACACCAAAAAAACCCCAAACACCTCAATGCCGTCGCAGGGCTTGATGGGGCCTCCTTTCCCAGAGGCGGGTGGAGGAGGCCCAAAGAGCTCCCCTCCCTCCCTCCCTGAAGGGGGCAGGCGCAAAGGAAGCCACATTGCGCCCTGCACGCGGGGGAAGGCAGCACAACAAGGGGGAGGGGGCGCGGAGGAGGGGAAGGAAGCGTCGCCAAGGAAACCGCCGTTGAGGGACTTCTCCCCCCCCCACCCAACGTCCCACTGTTTTTAGATTGATTGATTCGAGCCAGGCCCTTCCTTACCCATACTGCGGGAGCCCCGCCACAGGGCTTGTTAAATAAACCCAGTTACTTTTTTCATGAAGCTTGGTTCTGTGAAGTCTTTGGGGCCCTCTCCCTCAGAGGAAGGCAATCCGCATCCCCTGGGCATAGGATGTTTATAGCAACTTACGTGGTCACTCCATCCAAGCCAAGGCGGACCACCATAGCCACCGAGGTGTTTATTCAGACCAGCTGGAAAGGATGACAGCCACAATTATTCGTCATGCTGACATAAAGGTTACATTGGAAAAACATGCCTTTTCATAAGGTTACAGATCCAAATTTCCCACTTCCCGCCCCCAGACTGGCTTGGTATTGATTGGATGGAATCTTGCTGGCTGGCTGCATTTTAGCCAATTGGGGCTCAGTCCACTTCCGGTTTCCAGCCAATGAGGGCGAAGAGGCGGGCGATGAGTAGAACAATGAAGGCAGAAAAACGTTTTGATGGGATAAAATATGTAGATCAAGTGGCCAAGTGTTCAGCAAGAACCCTCCTGTTCTCAAGCTGAGCAATCCTATTGTAGTTTGGTTGATGATCAAATGTCCCCATCTGTGTGTTTGCTCTGTTTGATAGACACAGATTAATATATTGCTGTAGGGTCTCAGTAAGGTGAAAGGTAACAGAGGAAATGCTGTGACCATATATGGATTTCCCAGGCCTACAGGGATAGTCTCTTTGGGAATGGAAATTGTTTGCCTTTTAACCCATGACTCACTGGCAGACTAAAACTCAGAGACCAATTTGCCATAGATTGGCAAGAACCAGTTTTGGCCCAAAGGGGAGAGACCCTTTGGAAAGAGCTGGCACCTGCTTGTTGTCATGCAAATAAGGCTTGTGGATGGGTGATTGAATCACAGGCTTCAGGAATGCAGCTGACAAGCCTCGCCCAGGGAGCTGGCTAAGGTAAACAGTGGCACTTTCATATTTTCAATATTACATCTATGGGAAAAACTGGGAGTGGATTTACACTGTAGAATTAATGGAAGTTGTAATTTGGTGATGCACCAGCACACTTTGGCAGTATAGACAAAAGACTCTGTAAAACTATAACTCCCAGGATTCCATAGCATTGAGCCATGACAGTTATCAGCACTAAACTGCATTACTTCTATAGTGTGAATGCATCTTTGCTTCAAACTCTGATCTCCTAGAAACAAAGTGCCCTCCACCCAGAATATCAAGGCAGAAAATCCCACAATATCTGCTTTGAACTGGGTTATCTAAGTCCACACTGCTATATATCCCAGTTCAAAGCAGATAATGTGGGATTTCACTCAACTGTGTGGAAGGAGCCATAGTCTAGTAGTCACAACAACATATCACACCAGCTCATAGGGCAAATATTTTTTTTATTGTACACATTATAATACCATTTGATTTTAGCCTATGCCTAGTATACGACTAGTTGTATTGTCTTAATTTACATTTTATAGGCCATTAACATCACTAATGCATGCAAATGCTTCTCTGTCTGTCAAACATTCAGACCAATTGAAGGGGAAACAAGCAATAACACAGCCTTTGCAATAGACAACACCATCCTGCCTCTGTCACTCAAATGTCAGTTTGATGATTATGGTGGCAGCAGAGCTCCAAATGATTGTAAACAATGCATACAATTACTCTAGATCTTTGATTCCTTGACTAATTTTGTGTGGAGTTACATTTTTAAAATGTACCGGTTTAGACTTACATACAAATTCAACTTAAGAACTTGATTATAACTTTTTCTGCAGTGTTATCCCTTCCCTATGCTAACCAAACCTTTATATATATATATATATATATAGAGAGAGAGAGAGAGAGAGAGAGAGAGAGAGAGAGAGAGAGAGAGAGAGAGAGAGAGAGACACAGAGTATATATGGCTGGAGTTGCACGTAAAAATGTACCTGTTTTGATTCAAATAGAAATTCAACTTAAGAGCAAACATACAGAACCAACCTATCTTGTACATAACTTGGGGACTGGCTATATTATAAAACATCTAAGGCTTCCAGATATTTTCGTCCATGCAATTTATGTTCCATTGGAACTATCCACTAGTCAGAGAAATTGGCTGGGTATATTTATTTATTTATTTATTTACTTCATTTCTATCCAACCTTTCTCACCCGAAGGGACTCAAGGCGGCTTACAATTCCGGCAATTGTAATTTCATCAACAATGGTCCACCCTGGCCTCACATCAGGAGGCATGGAGATGCACTATTCGCAATGCTGCGGCCTCTTTCGAGAAGACATGTCAAACGGTTTCTCGAAAAGAAACGACAACACAGAAAGAACCGCAACTTGGAAACACCACCACCCAAGGAGACTTTCTGCTGTGCTTTCTGCAACCAGACTTGCCTATCTCAGATTGGCTTTTTATTTATTATTTATTTATTTATTGTTTCGATTTCTAGACCACTCCTTCTCGGAGCTCGGGGTGGTTTACAACAGTATAAAACACACACAATAATAAAATCAACACATTAACACATTAAAATACATTAAAACTAAATCTCTACATTCTACATTTGGATGAGGACTAACAGCAAAGATGTTAAATTTTATTCTAGTGAGAACGCTTGACAGAAAAGAACCGTCTTACATGCTCTTCGGAAAGAGGACAGCTCTCTAATTCCTCTCACTTCATCGGGCAGGGCATTCCACATTGTTGGTGCCACCACCAAAAAAGCTCTTTGCCTAGTTGAGGACAGATGGTATGTCCGGACAGATGGAACACTAAGGAGATTTTGCTCTTCAGATCGCAACGATCTCTGGGGAACATGTGGGGAGAGGCGGTCCCTCAAGTACACAGGCCCTAGACCAGGGGTGCTCAGAATGGTGATCGGGATCACCAGGGTGATCTTCGGGCCTCATCCTGGTGATCTTCAGGCCCCTGACCAGGTTTTTTGCTGTTGGTCCTCTTCACGCGCCCCTGCACGCTGCAAAGAAGTCCTCCATCGTTGCTCTTCCCCGCTCCCTGCTCGCGTGCCACCTCCAAAAGCTCCAGAGTCCAAGAGGCAGAATGGGCCCCCTCTTTTGGATTCCTCCTCCTCCCTCCATCCTTCTCCAGCCACTCAGAGTTGTAGGAGACCAAAGGGGGCAGGCCTGGATGACACGATGCATGGCTGACCCTGCGCGCATGCGCAGAAGCGCCCATTCTGCCTCTCAGACTTCTCGTGAGCTCTTGGAGGCGGCACTCATGCTGGCGGCGTGGAAATAGGAGCAACAACGGAGGAGAAGAAGAAGGGCGCGTTGGGGTCATTTCCTTACCGCATCTCAAAGGTCAGTCTTTTTTACTTTGGGGTGGGTGCTTGATTGTTCTGTGGCATGCCCCTTTTTATTTTTAATGTTTAAAAATGGTCTTTTAGCTCCAAAGCCTCTCTGCTTGCTTTGTTCCTTGAGAAATATATGTTGGGGAATATGGAAATGTGGGAGAAATGGGGTAGTTGGATGTATTTTTGCATGCCCCTTTGTTTACCTTGCTGTGTATTAAATGGCCTTGCAGTTCAACAGCCTCTCTTCTTACTTTCTGGCTGATAATATGTGTGGTAATATGGCAGTGTGGGGGAAATGGGGTGGTTGGATGTATTTTTATGCTCTGTTTTATATTGTTGTTATTAAATTGAAATGTTGATGTTTTATAACTTCATTTTATGTCAACTGCCCCAAGCCTGCTGGAAGGAGCGGTACATAAAAATGAATAATAAATATAAATAAATAAGAAAACAGTCATACGTTTTACATTTCTGGGTAGGTGATCTTTGGGACTAGGTTTTTTAATCAGTAGCTCCCATGCTGAAAAAGTGTGAGCACCCCTGCCCTAGACCATATAAGGCCTTGAAGGTTAACACCAGCACCTTGAAAGCAATCCGGTACTCTATTGGTAGCCAATGCAGTTGCTGAAGGATTGGTGTAATATGGCATCTCGCTGGCGCCCCAGCGAGAAGGCAAGCCGCAGCATTCTGCACTAGCTTGAGTTTCCGGGTTACTCTCAAAGGAAGGCCAATGTAAAGGGTGTTACAGTAGTCTAACCTCGAGATGACCGTCGCCTGGATCACTGTGGCCAAGTCACTCCCCGATAGGTAAGGTGCCAGCCGTCTACCCTGGCGCAGATGGAAAAATGCGGTTTTGCTGACCATGGAGACCTGGGCCTCCATGGTCAGCGTAAATTCTATCTGGACTCCCAAACTTTTTACTACCAATGACGGGCGTAGTGCCTCGCCATCCAAAGTAGGCAGCCGGGCGACCCAGCCACAAGATCTCCGTCTTTGATGGATTCACCTTCAACCGGCTAGATCGTAGCCATCCAGTCACAGCCTCAAGGCACTGATGGAAAGAATCGGGTACGGAGTCCGGTCGGCTTTCCATCCTCAGCACCAGCTGGATGTCTTCAGCGTACTGATGACACTCCAGACCAAAGCTACGCACCAGTTGGGCCAATGGGCGCATATAGATGTTAAATAATAGAGGAGAGAGGATTGCCCCCTGAGGGACCCCACAATTTGGGGGAGTCTCTCGGAGACGGCCTCTCCCCTCACCACTCGCTGACCCCGATCCCGGAGGAAGGAGGATACCCACTTAAGGGCAGTCCCCTTTACCCTCGAGGCAATTAAGCGGTGGATCAGTCATCATTTAGTCATCAACGCGCTAAATGAAGGGGTGAGTCCTTCCTAAGGATCTTCGTTCGCGAAAGGAATGCCAGACAATTCCGACAAAAATTCAATGCTGGTAAAAACCAGTACTAACAATAAAATTTAAGTTAAAAATTAACATTAAGCAATAATAAAAAAAACAGTACTAACAATAAAATTTAACAGTTAAAAATTAACATTAAGCAATAATAAAATACATTAGTATACAAATTCAAAAAGTATATAACATGCAAAGTGCTCATATCCATATAGCAATCTATATATATAAAAGGGAAGTGGTCGTGCAACGGGGCAAATGCACGCCAAAACTACATTCCCCACACACACGAAAATCACAGGGCCAATCATCCATACCACTAGGTACATCAACCACCCACGAAAACACCCCTAAACACACACAACACCCCCAAAACATCCACCGAAAAACAACATAACTACGCATGCGCAAAACACCGCACACAAAAAATGGCCGCCTACAAAACATCACACAACCACGCATGCGCAACTTCAAACCACATCCCAGCAGAACACAATCCACAACCCCCCTCCATGACTACCCACTACCCACATAAACAACAACACGCACACACCTCTTCCGCAGCCTTCTAGACCTCCTTCACCGCCTCTACACCACTGCTGAACACGAGCGGCCACTCCACATCCGCGACGGAGGACACAGCGGGAAGCAAGATCCCACCAGCAGAAGCCAAAGGGAGGCGGGGCCGAAGGGTGAGCCTCCATTACACGGCCGGCGACGGCGCGCGTGCCCCGGCTCTTCCGCCCCCTTCGCTCTCCTCCGCCGCCTCTCTTCCGCTGCCCGAACGAGACCAAGCGGCCATGGCCACGGAACTACAGTTCCCAGAAGGCACCGCATGGCTCCATGGCAAAGAAGGGCGCAGGAACAGGAAGTCGCCGTGCGGGCCTTGGAACTGTAGTCCCGTGGCCATGCCTGCTTGGTCCCCAGCCAGTAGCCACTCACCTTACAGAGAGGCAGGCATGCAGGAGGCGCTCCACGCGGCAGCCGCTTCCAGCCCTTCCCAGGAACAGGAGACGCGGAATTCCCCAGGCAGAGTTGCGAGTCTCCGCCCAGGGAAGAGGTGCGCTGCAGCTTCTCCTTCCCCCTCCAATATCTTCTTCGCCTCCCTGCTTCCATTCCCCTCAATGCTTTCTCCCTTCGAGGAATGGGGGAAAGGAGGGAGGCTTCTCTCTCCTTGGCCAGGGCAAACCTCTTCCTCTCTTCCCGTCTCACTCCCCCACCCCCCACAGACACACACACTTCTCTGCCACTCATTCCCCACCCCACGCTGCCCTTTCTGTAGATTCCTCCTTCCTCTCCCAATCTAAACTTCCCCCATTCTCCAGCCCCTCTCCCTCCACTTCCCAATACCACCCTTCCCCACGTTCCACCCTCTCTTTCCCATGTCATTCCTCCCCCTTTCACACACACATATACATATATACACATACATAAACACACAAACATACATATACATATAAACACAAGCACACACATATATACCTACACACATATACACATGCACATACATATACACGCACACATATACATACACACCCCCACCAAGACCATAAGTAACATCAACTCCAACCCTTACAAACTCATACTTTCACGCATCTCCTAAATAGGGCACAGCAACGCGTGCCGGGTTCAGCTAGTTATGTATATAAGCTTGCAGCCATGAAAATATCAACCTATCTAGTTATGGCAACACAAAAATAGATGGATTGTGATCGTATCACATATTTTGTATTCTGGGGTAGACAGTTTCCAAAGGTTGTGGGATCTTAAATCTGCCTAAAATGACCACCACCATTATTATTATTATTATTATTATTATTATTATTATTATTATTATTGGAGGAGTGGAAATCTAGGTGTATGTATGGCGACCTATGATACTCTTGCCCTCACACAGTTGTGTTGCATACATCTGTCTGCATTTATAGACATTTCTAAACAGCTTTAACAAACCACCAATAATCACAGACTCTGCTGTTTCTTTGGCTTCTGTGAGTATTGGCTCGGAGAGATATTTTTCTAGTGTTATTTGCAGGTGTTGAGAAAGGCAGGCAAATAGCACTGAGTCAGTGATTTGTAGAGTAACGTTTAAGTACATCCTTAAGAAGTTGTCGGTTTTGCTTTGCTGTGCAATGCATTATTCCTTATATTGCCCTTCTAGATTACAGCATCTTGCCGTTTAACAAGTGTCCCGATATAAGCAATGGCTTGCACAGTATATATGAAGTAATGAATAAATTGCTCCTTGTGCTACTCACAATTAGGCCGGCTCTCAGTGTTGGGGCATGTCTGTAACTTTAACCAGTTAAAGGCTTGTTTGCTCAGGCATTTTCCTGATTATTTCCTTAATTTCCTGTCATTCTGTTGTGTGTCTCCAAGTTATTACTGATTTATGGCGACCCTAAAATGAACCTATCACAGGTTTTCTTGGCAAAAATTGGTCACAGGGGGCTTGCTTTTGCCTTCGCCCGAGAGAGTGTGACTTGCCCAAGGTCTGCCAGTGGGTTGCCATAGCTGAGGGGGATTGAAACTCCCGTCGCTAGAGATGTAGTCCAACACTCAAACCATTCCACCATGCTCAGACCATTACACTACGCTCAGTAGTTGCTAAGGTTGACAATAGGCCTGGGCAATCATGGTTCTAAATCAGGGGCGGGCAAACTGTGCCCCGGGGGCCGGATGCGGCCCTTTGGCTGATTCTATCTGGCCCGCCTAAGGGCCCCTGGCTTGTCTCCCCTGCCTGGCCTCTGCATAAAAATCTCCAGAGAAGGGGACTATAAGGAAGCATTATTTTATTTTAGTGGTTTTTATTATTATTGTATAATAATTTTATAACAACAATAAAATAATATAATAAATAATATAATATGTTATATGATATATTATAATTTCAATATATTATGTTTATATATATATACTATAATATAATAATTACGATATTAATACTAATAATATATGAATATTTCTTGATATATTAATATGTTAATATTAATGATGTGTAATATATAGTAAATATAGTAAGTGAATAAATAAATAAATTATGTAGATTAGCATGTAGTTCCGCCTCTAGGTGCGGCCCTCCATAATATTTTTGGCTCGTGTGGCCCCTTGGAAAAAATAGTTGCCCACCCCTGTTCTAAATGGTTCTAAAGTACTTACAAAACTAAAGTTATGGTGGTGAAAACTAGGTGGCGCTGGTGCTTTGCTTCTACAGTGTTGCTAAAGTTCTGGTGGTGAACATTTCAGAACTTTAACAAAACTTTCAAAATGTCATTATTATTTCATTATTGGCGATTTTAAAGACAGAACCAATTAGGAACTTGTAGGGTTTTCCCACTGACTATTGGCAAACCATTATTGGTTTTATCCTTAGGATTTGTAGGGGTCCTTGGTCACTGGCAAACCTGTGACAAGGAACAAAGAAAGTTCTAGGCCGGGGCAGTCCAACAGGCGGCCCCAGGGCCGTACACGGCCCCCTAGCCCCTTTCCTCCGCCCTCAGCATTTTAATAAAAAATAAAAATAGAAAAATAAAACAAAATAAAAAAATAAAAAAATTACCCACGTCCGGGTTTCGGAGCAAGTATCGCAAGACTACGCGAGCCACACGGGTATTTCGCTCTCAATGCGAGATCACGCCCGCGTTGAGAGCGAAATCCCGTGTGGCTCGCGTAGTCTCGCGATACTCCTCCTGTTGCCGAAATCTCGGCTACTGAATCCCTGCGGCCCACACAGACCTTCTTCGGTGCCTGGCTCGGTTGGTCGTGACCTGTCTCGTGGATCGGCTTCTCCTGGATCCCGCGTTTGGGAAGGTAGGCTGAATCAGGGGCTCCCCTTATGTTAATATTAAGTATATGGAATTGTTTATTTATGCCCCCATTGTGTTCCATTCCCTCCCTCTCCCCTTATCTTAAGGGGAGGGGAGGGGCGGAGCCAGGGCGGGGGCGGAGCCAGGGGCAGAGGCAGACCCTTCACCCCCCCCCCCCCAGGTCATCAGTGACTGGAATTCCGGCCACAGGTCTGGTAGAAGTTGGACAGCCCTGTTCTAGGCAATAGGAGAATGCATACATGGGAAACTCTGTGCACAGCAAAAACCGTGCCAAACTTAGGCGCTCACCAGCCATTGTTTTCCAAGGTCCAGCTCAGTAGGAATGTTTCAATAAATGTTGCACTTCGCATGATTTTCTCACCATTCATACCAATTGTCAGGCCCCAGGCCTCGGTTTCCCTAGCTTCCCCAGAACCACACTTCAGCCATGATGGCTTTAAGAAATCCTCCAGGCCTGTCTGCCTTTCTCATGTGAATCCAATGCAATGCAAGCAGGTTCAAACATTCAAGGGCACGACTGTTATTCCTAGCGATAAGCAGAAGTGCTTGGGACCAGGAGCTCCACTGCCTCCTCTCCACAGTTGTGGGCACTGATTGGGATCACATACCTTGCCGCTGAGGTTTACCTAAACAGCAGCTGCAGTCCATCGTGTGAACCATGACACTCGACGCAACCACGTCGGAAGATCAGAGGGTTTGAACACTATAACTGTTTGGTCTTAGAAGGGCTTCCCATCTCGAGCCAACTTTTGCATCCCAAGATCATGGATTCCTGAACAGGCCTTTCGGCCTTCCTACTAAGACTCTGCCTGATCAGCTTGCTGGCTGTCCTGCTTGGAAACTAGCCCGCTTGGGCCTCAGCCTTTGCCTCATTTGCCTTGCTGCGGATTGCTGAAGGAGCTTGACTCCTTGCTGCCAGTGAGAGACTTGCCCGCTTTGAATCCTGTTTGACTCCTGCTTTAAATCCTGCTTTGAATCCTGATTGATATGGGACTATAATCCATTGCTACCTTCCTGGAATATTGCTGCTATTCTGCTGGTGCTCTTTAAGGCATCTCAGATTGACTCCTAGGCTCTTTCCTTTACCAGTTATCTCTATCTCTATACCTTTATAAAGCGGAATGTTTGTATGTATGTATGTTTGTATCCGGAGGGCGGAAGGATATGTGGCAGCTTTCTGATTGGGTCCCACTGTGGGATTATTTGCATAAACAACTCCCATTGGCCAGCCAACACAAACATTCTGAAACTCAAAAGTGCCAGAGGGGGGTAAGGGAAAGGCCTGAGGCAGTCAGGCATGGTGGGAGTTTCAGTCCAAAACACTTTGCAGCCCCCAACAATGAGACAACAAAATCAAACTTGGCACACAGAACCCACAAAACCCACTTTACATCTTGGTGCAGTTTGAGGGAGGATGGACCATGGATAGGCCAGCATTCCAACATCCCAAATCTCAAAGGTGCCAGACAGAGTTCTTTACAAAAAGGCTTCCTTTAGCTGATTTTACAAACTAGGCCTCAGCCTGAATTGACAGGAAGGCTTCCTCAACTTGATTTTCGAGACTAGGCCTCAGCTTGACAAAACTTGGCAAAGAGTGTCCCCATGGCCAACTCAACATTCTGGTGCAGTTTGGGGGAGGATGGATTATGGATGATGGGACTTGCAGTACCTTTACTCACTTCCTGATACCACTGCGACTCTCATCCAGTGACTTATCAAGACCAAACTTGGCACATAGAGCCCCCATGACCCACTTTACACCCTGGTGCAGTTTTCAGGAGGATGGACCACGGATGATGGGACTTGAAGTACCTCCACACACTTCCCGAGACTGCTGCGACCCTCATTCAATGACTGATCAAGGCCAAATTTGGCACACAGAACCCCCTACATCCTGGTGCAATTTGGAGGAGGATGGACCATGGATTATGGTCCATGGTCCATAATCCTTCACTCACTTCCCAAAACCACTGCAAGCCAAATGAACAACTGATACGGACCAACCTTGGCACACAATGCCTTCCTCAAATAACCCGGGCACCGCCGGGTCCTCAGCTAGTTCTAAATAAACCTTTTGTACCTCAGCTGAACTCTGTGGTTTATCAAGGGAGGTTTCCAAGTGCCTGGAGGGCGACACCAATAAAGGAAGCAGGGAAAAAGTTCCCTGTTAGATGCTTCATCTTCACTTGTCTCCGTGTGATTTCATTCTGCTGGCAACCCTACAGGAACTGCCATTTATAACGAAATTTTGAAAGTTTTGTTAGAGTTCTGAAATGTTCACCACCAGAACGTTAGCAACACTGTAGAAGCAAAGCACCAGCGCCACCTAGTGTTCACCACCAGAACTTTAGTTTTGTAAAGTACTTTAGAACCATGATTGCCCAGGCCTAGTTGACAATTACCATGATTTGTAATGAATATTTTTCAATAAATTGTGTTATTGCTTAATTCAGTGTTTTTCAACCTTTTTTGAGCCACGGCACGTTTTTACATTTACAAAATCCTGGGGCACACCACCAACCAAAATGACACAAAATGACACTCTAACACAGTAATACATATACTTAATATATTTTTAAATGTATTTATACACTCAGAGTGAAACCTGGGCCTGTTTCGATGAACACAACATATATATGACTTCCTCTCACATATTTATACATGGCTATCATGTCTTCCTTCAGCCTTCTCTTCTTCAGGCTAAACATGCCCAGCTCTTCAAGCCACTCCTCATAGAGCTTGCTGTCCAGACCTTTGTGAAATTTCACCCTGAGTGAAACTTGCTTCCAGTTAACTATGGATGTCATGAAGCTGTTATAAACGGTTCCTTGGGGGGGGGGGGGAGTCTCAAAAAAACCCAGTAAAATAGTAAAAAAAAATTTCCAAGTGGAGAGGCTCAATTTGTTTCTTGGATACTTGTGAGGGGGCTGCTAGGAGGGGGGAGAGTGCCAATTTCCCACGGCACACCTGATGATCGCTTACGGCACACTAGTGTGCCATGGCACACTGGTTGAGAAACACTGGCTTAATTGAATAAGTATTCAATTATTTTTATCAATCGATTTATTACATGTGTTCATACTGTAAACCAGAAGCATGTGGCCTGCCACAGACTGTTGGACTACAAATCCTAATATTAAAAGTACACTAAACAATATAAAATAATACAACAAAATAAAAACATTTAGGCACAGTAACAATGAGCGGGCCACATGTGAAAGATAAAATGTTAAAACCCAGAGTGAGATAGAAGTAGATTTATGGTTTATAGAACATAGATTTATGTTTTGTGTAATTATTTAAACTTTGTGAGTAGTTGTTATAATTTGTAATCAATGTTTTATTCATGGGGCCATTTGTTCATTTTGTATTGTTCCAAGGCATTGAATGTTTGCCATCCTTTGTTGGAAACTAATCTGAGTCACCTTGGGGAGATGGGGCGGGTTATTATTTATTTATTTATTTATTATTTCGCATTTGTCTGTGCCCCCCCCCAACGGCTCGGGGCGACTTACAACAGTTCGTAAAATACAATTGTCAGATAACTCATAAACCACAGTAATACCATTCAGATGGAATTACAATTAGAACAGTTGAAGCAACAAATGGAGTCGCAGTGGGCTGACAGCTAGGCGGTGCGAGCTACAGTTTAGCTAACTCCGAAGGCTTGTTGGAACAGCAATGTCTTAACTGCTCTCCTGAACGGGAGGAGGCCCTGGGTGGCACGGATGCCGGCCGGGCAGTGCGTTCCACATGTAGGGGCTGCAACAGAGAAAGCCCGGCGGCGGGTTGCGGACAGATGGTAGGTCCTCACATTTGGGATGACCAGGAGGTTTAGCTCTTCGGAGCGCAGTGATCTGGTGGGATGATATGGGACAAGGCGGTCCCGCAGGTACACTGGCCCCAGACCATGTAAGGCCTTAAAAGTCAGGACTAACACTTTGAAGGCAACCCGGCATTCAATTGGGAGCCAGTGCAGTTCGCCTACGCGTGATGTGGCGTGATGTGGTGGCCAATCGGGACCCCTGCCAGGAGTCGCGCTGCAGCGTTCTGCACCAGTTTGAGTCTCCGGATTACCGACAGAGGAAGGCCAATGTAAAGAGCGTTACAGTAGTCCAGCCTCGAGATGACCGTGGCTTGGATCACTGTGGCTAAGTCGTGCCGGGACAAATAGGGGCCAGCTTCCTCGCCAGGCGAGGATGGAAAAATGCTACCCTGCTGACGCTGGAGACGTGGGCCTCCATCGACAACAGGGGGTCCAAGGTTACTCCTAAGCTCTTAACAGAGGGCGACGGACATAATTTCACGCCGTCCAGGGTTGGAAGCTGAACATCCCTACAGCCCGGAGGACCCAGCCACAGGATCTCCGTCTTTGCCAGATTCACCTTCAACCTACTGGCTCACAGCCATCCAGTGACGGCCTCAAGGCAACGATGGAAATTATCGGGTACGGATTCGAGGCTGCCCTCCATCTTCAAGATAAGCTGGGTGTCATCAGCGTACTGATGGCACACCAGCCCAAAACTACGCACCAGCTGGGCAAGTGGTCGCATATAGATGTTAAATAAGAGGGGGGGGAGAATAGCCCCCTGAGGAACCCCGCAAAGAAGTGGGGAACCCCTGGAGACATCCTTGCCCCTCCTCACTCGCTGTAGCCGGTTCCAGAGGAAGGAGGTCACCCAATTAAGGGCTGTCCCTCTAACTCCGGCCCTGGCAAGGCGGTGAGTCAATAGATCATAATTGACTGTATCAAACGCCGCTGTGAGGTCCAATAACACGAGCAGCGCCGATCCGCCCTGATCCAGCTGGCAGCGCAACTCATCCGAGATGGAGACTAGAACCGTCTCCGCCCCATGCCCCGGACGGAAGCCGGACTGGAAGGGGTCTAGCCAAGCTGCGTCATCTAGGAAGGACTGCAACTGCTCCATTGCCACCTTCTCAATTACCTTGCCCAGGAACGATAAATTCGAAACCGGGCGGTAGTTGGAGGGGACCATTGGATCTAATCCCGGCTTCTTCAACAATGGAGAGACCACCGCCTCTTTTAAACCCTCTGGAAATACTCCCTGGGTTATAAATTAAGTTATTATTTATTAAAGTCATATCATATCCCAAGATTTGATCCTGGATTATCTGTTTATCCCAGATTATATGCCAGTGGAGACTCATATAATCCAGTTCAAAGCAGATAATCGGGGATCAGATCCTGGGACATAGGACAGTGTAGAGCCAACCCTAGATGAACATTAAAAAAAAGACTCTGAGCAGCAAGCTGTTTTTAGAACTGGTGGAGGTGTAAAAGCTCCTGGCTCCATAAGAGGGCAGTATTTCCACATTCCATTGGCTTCTAAAGCGCATGCGCTCTCTTCATATCTCTGTAGCAGTGAGTCAGTGCAGAGCAGTCACTTCCTTGTTGTCCCTCGTTGATTGTAAACTTGGAATGTTGAAGACTGACTGTTCCATTCTCTGAAGACGACACTTCTGGGTTAATATTGTCTTTTCCCTCTCTGGCTGCAGAAGCAAATGAATTTTCAGATAAAAAAACAAAATAGAATGACAAAGGAATACTTTGTTTCCTCCTAGGAAAAAAACAAACAAAACAAGGAGAAGCCATTTAAATCCACAAGCATGTGGACAATTTCAAGAGAAAGGAGGAAACCATGAAAATGAACAAACTTTGGCTACCAGTATTTAAAAATCTCAGGACAGCAAATATAGAGCCACCCTCAAAGGGGGGAATTCCAGACCAGAATCAATCAGGGCCAGCTAACACCTCCAAACAAAGGATTCCGCCAGGCAGGAAGCACCCAGGCTTTGAAGCCGCAAGGCCATTCAAGAGCTCTTTCCCCCACCCTGGACCTTCCACAGATAAACCCCACTTGCCTAGTTTCCTGACATAGATGAATGCCTGTCGTAGATGTGGGTGAAACATCAGGAGAGAATGCTTCTGGAATATGGCTATTGTTTATTCGTTCAGTCGCTTCTGACTCTTCGTGACCTCATGGACCAGCCCACCCCTGAGCTCCCTGTCGGCCGTCACCACACCAAGCACATAGAAGAACAGGCATTGCTGAAGGAAAATCAACATGGTTTCTGCAAAAGGCAAATCATGTCTTACTAACTTGATAGAATTCTTTGAGGGTGTAAATAAACACATAGATAAAGGGGACCCAGTCGATATTGTTTACCTTGACTTTCAAAAGGCTTTTGACAAAGTCCCTCACCAAAGGCTCCTAAATAAGCTCTTCAGCCAGGGAATCAGGGGACAGGTCTTGTCCTGGATTGGAACCTGGCTAAACTGTAGGAAACAAAGGGTGGTAATAAATGGACACTTCTCTGGATGGAAAGAGGTGAGAAGTGGCGTACCCCAAGGTTCAGTTTTAGGACCGTTACTTTTTAATTTATTCATAAATGATCTGGATGTAGAAGTAAATTGTGAGGTAGCAAAGTTTGCAGATGACACTAAACTGTTCAGGGTAGTTAAAAATGAAACTGACTGTAAAGAGCTCCAGAAAGATCTCTCGAAATTGAGTGAATGGGCAACAAAGTGGCAAATGCATTTTAACCTAAACAAGTGTAAAGTCATGCACATCGGGGCAAAGAACCCCAAATACACTTATCAACTGATGGGATCAAAGCTTTCTGAGACAAACCAGGAAAGGGATCTCGGGGTTTTGGTGGACAGCTCAATGAAGATGTCAACCCAGTGCGCTGCAGCAGCGAAAAAAGCAAATTCTATGCTTGGCATGATCAGGAAGGGAATCAAAAATAGGTCGGCAAATGTTGTATTGCCTCTCTACAAATCTATGGTGAGGCCACATCTGGAGTACTGTGTACAATTCTGGTCACCGCACCTCAAGAAGGATATAACGGAACTGGAAAAGGTACAAAGAAGGGCAACAAAAATGATCCAAGGGATGGAGCAGCTCCCTTATGAAATCAGGTTGCAACGCCTTGGTCTTTTCAGCCTTGAAAGACGGCGTTTAAGAGGTGACTTGATCGAAGGGTATAAAATCATGCATGGGATAGAAAAGGTGAATAAAGAAAAAATATTTTCTCTGTCACCCAACACTAGGACTAGGGGGCACTCCCTAAAGCTCCAAGGTAGGAAAGTTAGGACTAATAAAGGGAAATATTTCTTCACCCAGAGGGTCATTGGGTTATGGAACTCACTTCCAGAGGAGGTTGTGACAGCTGTCAGCCTGGACAGCTTCAAGGCAGGATTAGACAGATTCATGGATACCAAGGGAATCAGGAGTTACTGAAACGGACATCCAAGTGCCACCTCTGTGTTGATGGAGGCAGGCAGGATTTTTCCCGGTACTGGTTGTGGGGGTCGGGAGCAGGTGAGGGTTTTGCCCTCCTTTCTGCTAGAGATCCCCGTGTACAACTAGTGGGCCACCGTGTGACGCAGAATGCTGGACTAGATGGGCTGGGGCCCGATTCAGCATGGCTCTTCTTATGTTCTTATGTTCTTCTTCAGAGTTAGGGGGGCTGCCCTTAAATGGGTGGCCTCCTTTCTTCAAGACCGGGGACGTGTGGAGAGGGGAGGGATGGCTTCTGGGAGACTCCCATTAAGTTGTGGGGTCCCCCAGAGAGCTATCCTCTGCCCTTTATTGTTTAACATCTATATGCGTCTGCTCGCCCGACTGATCCGCTATTTTGGCTTGGAGTGTCATCAGTACGCTGATGACACCCAGCTGGTGCTGAGAATGGACGGCAGGCCGGACACCCTACCCGATTGTTTCCATCAACGCCTTGAAGCTGTGACTGGATGGTTGCGTACCAGTCGGTTGAAGGTGAATCCATTGAAGACGGAGATCCTATGGCTGGGTCGTCCTGGTATTGACTGATTGATAACTGGCAAATAGAGGGAGAAAATGTGGAGGCAGTGACAGACTTTGTATTTCTAGGTGCAAAAATTACTGCAGACGCAGACTACAGCCAGGGAATCAGAAGACGTTTACTTCTTGGGAGGAGAGCAATGGCCAATCTCGATAAAATAGTGAAGAGCAGAGACATCACAATGGCAACCAAGATCCACATAGATCAGTGTTTCCCAACCTTTTTTGAGCCGCGGCACACTTTTTACATTTGCAAAATCCTGGGGCACACCACCAACCAACATGACACAAAATGACACTCTAACACAGTAATACATATAGTTAATATGTTTTTTAAATGTATTTATACACTCAGTGTGAAACCTGGGCCTGTTTCAATGAACTCAACATAGATATCCTGGCAGGAATGGCAGAAAGACACAAACTTCCCACACAGAACTCCCATAACCAAGAGAAAATGCTATAAGAGTTTGGTGGGCATTGACCTTGAGTTTGGGAGTTGTAGTTCACCTACATCAAGAGAGCACTGTGGACTCAAACAATGTTGGATCAGGACCAAACTTGGCATGAATACTCAATATGCCCAAATATGAACCCAGATGGAGTTCAGGGGAAATACACCTTGACATTTGGGAGTTGTAGTTGCTGGGATTAATAGTTCCCCTACAATCAAAGAGCATTCTGAACCCCACCAATGATAGAACTGGGCCAAACTTCCCACACAGAACCCCCAGGAGGCAAGAGGAGGTCTCTACTTGGGGAAAGGGAGGCAGGCCTTCCCAATGCATGGAGAGGGAGAGACCAAGTAGACAATGGGTGGGGGTGTTTGTAATTTGGTGCCTTTCTCGAGGCAGGTTTCTTAGGGTTTTTATACTTCAACACACTAGACCCCCCCGGAGGTTCCAATTTCCCACGGCACACCAGATGATCGCTCACGGCACACTAGTGTGCCCCGGCACACTGGTTGAGAAACACTGACATAGATAAAGCAATGAATTCCCCGTAGTAACCTATGGATGTGAGAGCTGGACCTTAGGGAAGGTTGAACAAGCAGTTCAGTACGAAGGCTGCAGTGCAAAGGCCTCTGCGTCCTCCAGCGGAGTCTCCCTGCCACTGCGGAAGAAAGCGTGGCCTTCCCCGGCGGTGGCAAAGGCGACGGAAGGAGCAGGACGGCCCGGGGCTTCTGCGGGGAGAGCAGGCCTCACTTCTTCGTCCCCTCAGGCCGCGGCTGCCCATCCCCTCAGAGCCCTCTCTGGCGGCGGCATGGCGAGCATATTAGATATTTGCATTATAATTTATAAGAGTAGCAAAATTATTTATGAAGTAGCAATGAAAATATAGATGGGGTCACCACAACATGAGGAACCTTATTTAGGGATCACAGCATTAGAAAGGTTGAGAACCACTGCATTAATACATATATCTTTCTGTTTAATTGCTATTACATTTTTTAAAAAATTAATTTCTAGGGGGGCGGTAAGCCAAAAAAGTTTGGGAACTACGGCTCTAAACTATCTAGTCCGTGAGCTGCTTTTTGCTGATGATGCTGCCCTTGTCGCCCATTCAGAAGCAGCTCTGCAGCGCCTCACATCCTGCTTTGCAACAGCTGCAGAGCTGTTTGGGTTGGAAGTCAGCCTGAAGAAAATGGAAGTTCTCTACCAGCCCGCACCACATAAAGAACACCATCATCCCCACATCAGCATAGGCTAATCTGTGCTTAAGTCCGTTCAACAGTTCACCTACCTGGGAAGCATCATCTCTTCAGACACCAAGATTGATAAAGAGATAGATCACAGATTAGCAAAGGCATATAATGCATTCGGAAGGCTTCACAAAAGTGTCTGGAGTAACAAACACCTGACGCAAAGCACAAAAATCAGTGTGTACAGAGCTATTGTACTATCTATTCTCCTATATGGGTCTGAAACATGGGTCACCTATCGCCAACACCTACGACTCCTCCAACGCTTTCATCAGCGCTGTCTTCGCACAATACTAAATATACACTGGACTATGTGACGAATGTTGCTGTCCTTGAGCAAGCAGGGATCACCAGCATTGAGGCCATGCGATTGAGAACACAGCTGCACTGGGCAGGGCACATCTCTAGGATAGTGGGCCACCGCCTCTCAAAGATACTACTCTACGGTGAACTTGCCATGGGCAGCGCAAGTGAGGCGCCCTCAAAAAGAGATATAAGGACCCCCTGAAACAACATCTCAGGCTCGGCCAGATTGATCACCAACAATGGTTCACCCTGGCCTCACATCAGGAGGCAAGGAGACGCACTATCCACGATGGAGAAGACACGCCGAACGAGTCTCGGCAATGCAGAAAGAACCGCAACTTGGAAACAACATCACCCAAGGAGACTTTCTGCTGTGCTTTCTGCAACCGGACTTGCGTATCTCAGATTGGCCTTTTTAGTCATTAATGCGCTTGTAGAATGCACTTGTAGATGAGTCCTTCCTAAGAATCTTCGTTCGTGAAGTAAAGCCAAGAGAAAAGAGGACATTAGAAACAACTTGAAGACACACAACAAACAGCACTGTCTTAATTTCAGATTTAAAGTACTGGTTTGAAGACTGCTGCTCCTTATGCCAGTTCAATGACTTGAAGACAATAAAGCAGCGACCTCTGTCCTCTTACTAAGTCAGGGGTGCCCAGGACGGTGATCGCGATCACCCGGGTGATCTTTGGGCCTCACCCGAGTGATCTTTATGCCCCATACCAGGTCAATCGCTGTTGGTCCTCTTCACGCGTCCCTGCACGCTCCAAGCTGTAGCACAGCAGTTCTCGTTTGTGCCTGGGGACCAGGGAACAGCACCGGGGGTGCCATTAGCATTAGGGCCTGCACCAGCAGAGATAGATTCTGAAGAGGATTTGGAAGGGTTACCTGAAGGAGCGTTTCCCATCACTGGGGCTCTTTCCCCCACTGAAAGCTTGGCTTGGGATGCAAGTTGGCTTGACCCCTATACAGACATAGATGATAACCAGGTGCGAATGGAAAGCAGTGATAGCGAAAGTTATGAGCACCCGGGTGGGAGAGGCTCACAGGAGTTGCTGAGTGAAAACATGGAAGAAAGCGCCTGGGAAGATTCTAGGGAGGAGAGCTCTCATGGAGATAGGGACCCAGGTGCTGGGAGGCAAGGCCGAACCTTTGATAGGAGAAGTAACATTGAGTCCAGGAGAAGGGGATGGTACCACAGCCTAGACAGGCCGAGGTCCGTCAGCAGAGATTGGAGACGACGAAGCCTAGAGCGTCGGGGACCTCGGCCGAAAGATTAAGTATAGGATTCGTGGGAACGAATCCCCAGTGCTTCGGCCACATCTCTTCTGAGCAGACGTGTAGCGAAGTGGGTCCACGGAGCTAAGTTGGCTAGTGGCCACCAAGTCTTGCCTTGCATTTACCTTGCCTTGTTCCTGAATCCGCATTGCTGCGCGGAGCCTTGCTTAAGCCTTTGGATTACCTTGCCAAGCTGTTTTGGACATTGATTGCTTCAAGCCTTTTGGATTACTTTGCTATTCTTATGGACAATATACCTTTTGAACGGTTTTATATTCAATAAAGTAGTTAGCCTTCAGTCCGTCTCTGTGTGTGTGATTAAGGGGCCGGTCAAGTCCGTGCATCGTGACACAAGCGCGCCTGAGACTCCAAGAGGGAGAATGGGCACTACTGCACATGCGCGCGCATGCAAGCTGTGCTCTGTGACGTCTGTGAGTGGCCGGAGAAGGACGGAGGGAGGAGGAATGCAGAAGGGCAAAAGAGGGGATGGCGTGGATGACGCGATGGCATCCACGCCCGCTCTCTCTTTGGCTCTTCTTACTTTCTGCCTGAATGTATCTGTGGGGAAATGGCAGGGAGGGAGAAATGGGTGCCTGTGTGTATTTTAGCATGTCCCATTCTTTATATTTCTGAGAAACAAATGGCTTTGCAGCTACCAGGTCTCTCTGTTTACTTTCTGCCTGAGTATATCTGTGGGGAAATGGCGGGGAGGGAGAAATGGGTGCCTGTGTGTATTTTAGCATGTCCCATTCTTTATATTTCTGAGAAACAAATGGCTTTGCAGCTACCAGGTCTCTCTGTTTACTTTCTGCCTGAGTATATCTGTGGGGAAATGGCAGGGAGGGAGAAATGGGTGCCTGTGTGTATTTTAGCATGTCCCATTCTTTATACTTCTGAGAAACAAATGGCTTTGCAGCTACCAGGTCTCTCTGTTTACTTTCTGCCTGAGTATATCTGTGGGGAAATGGCGGGGAGGGAGAAATGGGTGCCTGTGTGTATTTTAGCATGTCCCATTCTTTATATTTCTGAGAAACAAATGGCTTTGCAGCTACCAGGTCTCTCTGTTTACTTTCTGCCTGAGTATATCTGTGGGAAAATGGGCGGCTTACCAAGATGTCTATTGAGGGGATTGCCTTTGCAGGGGAGCAAGAAGCCTGAATACCCATATGGATGGAAGTTGAGCAGGATCAGACCTGGCTGGTACTTGGATGGGAGACCGCCAAGCTACATCATTTCTTTCAAAGGAAGGCAAACCACCTGGGAGTATTCCTTGCCTGAGGCCCCATCTACACAGCCTTATAAAATCCAGATTATCTGCTTTGAACTGGATTATATTAATAAACTAGCTTGGGGTCATTTGAGAAAGGCATTGTCTGCCAAGGTTGGTCTTTCTCCGTTGTTTATGTGGCTCGCAGTGCTCTCAGGAAGTTAGTGAAGGTACTGCAAATCCCATAATCCATGGTCCATCCTCCAAACACCACCAGGATGTAGGGTGGGTCATGGAGGGTCTGTCTGCCAAGTTTGGCTGTGATCTATCATTACTGGGAGAAGCAGTGGTATCATGAACTTACTGAAGGTACTGCAAGTCCCATCATCTGTGGTCTGTCCTCTCAAGTGGATGTAGAGAGGGTCATGGGGGCTCTTTGTGCCAAGCTTGGTCTTGATCAGTCATTGGATGAGGGTTGCAGTGGTCTCAGAAAGTGAGTGAAGGTACTTTAAGTCCCATCATCTGTGGTCCATTCTACTTCAAACAGGACCAGGATGTAGAGTGGGTCACGGGGGCTCTGTGTGCCAAGTTTGGTCCTGATCAGTCATTGAATGAGGGTTGCAGCAGTCTCAGGAAGTGTAGAGGTACTTCAAGTCCCATCATCCATGATCCATTCTACTCCAAACAGGACCAGGATGTAGAGTGGGTCACGGGGGCTGTGTGTGCCAAGTTTGGTCCTGATCAGTCATTGGATGAGGGTTGCAGCAGTCTCGGGAAGTGTGTAGAGGTACTTCAAGTCCCATCATCTGTGATCCGTTCTACTCCAAACAGGACCAGGATGTAGAGTGGGTCACGGGGGCTCTGTGTGCCAAGTTTGGTCCTGATCAGTCATTGAATGAAGGTTGCAGCAGTCTCAAGAAGTATGTAGAGGTACTTCAAGTCCCATCATCCGTGATCTGTTGTACTCCAACAGCACCAGAATGTAGAGTGGGTCATGGGGGCTCTGTGTGCCAAGTTTGGTCTGTATTGGTCATTGGATGAGGGTCGCATTGTTTTCAGGAAGTGAGTGAAAGTACTGCAAGTCCCATCATCCGTGGTACACCCTTCTCCAAACTGCAGTAGGATGCAGAGTGAGTCATGGAGGCTCTGTGTGCCAAGTTTGTAGAGGCTGGCCGATCCGAAACCACAGCCTGAGGGCCTTTCCTTTTCCCTTTTTGCCTCCTAAGAGTGTCGGAATGGTGGTGGTGGCTGGCCAATCATGAGTCCGTATGCAAAATCTCCCTCAGTGGCAACCAATACCCTCTCTGCCTCCTTGGAGTGGTGGAATGTTTGTGGCTGGCCAATCAGAGGAGTTATGCAAATAATCCCACAGTGGCAACCAATCGAAACGCTGCCACATATTCCTCCACATGTTCGCTCCTCCACACCTCCACAAACACTGACTTTTATTATATACATAGATAATAATAAAACTTTATTAATATTCCACTTTATCTCCCCAAAGGGACTCGGGATTCCAATCACAAAAAGGCAAACATTCAATGCCCAAATACGACAACCAATAAACACATCATAGAGTTGGAAGGGACTTTGTGGGCCATCCAGTTCAACCCCCTGCCAAGCAGTAGGAAAATTGCATTCAGAGCACCCCCGACAGATGGCCATCCAGCCTCTCTTTAAAAACTTCCACAGAAGGAGCTTCCACCACACTCCGGGACAAAGAGTTCCGCTTCTGAACAGCTCTCACAGTCAGGAAGTTCTTCCTAATGTTCAGATGGAATCTCCTTTCCTGTAGTTTGAAGCCATTGTTCCACATCCTAGTCTCCAGGGCAGCAGAAAACAAGCCTGCTTCCTCCTCCCTATGACTTCCTCTCACATATTTATACATGGCTATCATGTCTCCTCTCAGCCTTCTCTTCTTCAGGCTAAACATGCCCAACTCTTTAAGCCGCTCCTCATAGGGCTTGTTCTCCAGACCCTTGATCATTTTAGTCGCCCTCCTCTGGACACATTCCAGCTTGTCAATATCACTCTTCAATTGCGGTGCCCAGAATTGGACACAGTATTCCAGGTGTGGTCTAACCAAGGCGGAATAGAGGGGTAGCATGACTTCCCTGGACCTAGACACTATTCTATTGATGCAGGGCTGAGGCCCCATCTACGCAGCCCTATAAAATCCAGATTATTGGCTTTGAACTGGATTATATTATTAATTAAATAATAAAACTTTATTAATATTCCACCCTTTCTCCCAAAAAGGACTCGGCGGATTCCAATCACAAAAAGGCAGACGCCCAGTGCCCGAATACGACAACCAATAAACACATAATTGCAAAATAAATAAAATAAATAACCCAACACATAAGAACAAATTATGACTTAACATCTAAAATTAAGACATAACATCTCACATAAATTATATCAACATAAAACAAAACATCAGACCGAAGTGGTCTGCGCTGCCATATAATCCAGTTCAAATCAGATAATCTGGATTTTATATGGCAGAGGGCCCTGAGAAAACCCCTTGAAATCTATGGGGTCACCATAAGTCAACAGGTGACATGAAAGCACATACAGAAACGAAGTAGTAGTAATTATTCTTATTATTTGGTTACCCGCCTCCTACTATGGATCAAAATGGGGAACCATAATATGTTAAAATGCAATCATAACAACAACAACTTTATATCCTGCCCCATCTCCCAAAAGGGACTCGGGACAGTTTACAAGGCAATAATAGTGCAACACAGAACATATCAAATACAATAGAGATTAGCCAAAATCAATAAACAACACCAGATAGCATAACAACATGCAAACATAAGACACCCCAATCAAACCAATGAAACACAGCAATAGAATTGTAGTTAAAACTAGCTGAACCCGGCACGCGTTGCTGTGCCCTATTTAGGAGATGTGAGGAAGTGTGGGTATGTAAGGGTTGGTAATGTTGTGACAATGTGTTTTGTGTGTGTATATATGTGTATGTGTGTGTATGTATGTGTATGTATGTTTGTGTGTCTCTGTGTGTGTCTTTATGTGTCTGTGTACGCATGTGTGTGTGTCTGTGTATGTATATGTGTTTGTGTATGTATGTGTATGTTTGTTTGTATGTATTTGTGTGTGTATGTGTATGCATGTGTGTGCGTACGTTTGTGTGTGTGTGTCTGTGTATGTATGTGTCTGTGTATGTACACTTCCCCCCTATCTTTCCCCCCTCCCTCTCTCTGTCTGATTTCCCCTTTTTCTCTCTCGCTTCCCCGTCTCTCTCTGTCTCACTCTCCCCCCCTCTCCGGCCCTGCCTCCCGCCCTGGCGCGCAAGCCCAGCGTCGCACGTGTCCGCAACTTGCCTGACGCCACCCACGGGACGCGTACGACGCTGGCCATGCGCGCCAGGGGAGGCAGGGCCGAGATCGGCGATCCGCCCTCCGCCGTCTCCCGCGGATCCATCGACCGCGCCTGAAAGAATGTAAGCTGCCGGGCTTACCTTCCTTCACGCGGCGCCGCTGCAACCGCGGGGGACACGGCGGAGGGCGGATCGCCGATCTCCGGGCCTGCCTCCCGCCCTGGCGCGCATGGCCAGCGTCGTACGCGTCCCCATCCCTTTGTGGCGGGGCGGGGTGGCGTCAGGCCAGTTCGGACTACACTTGCCAGAAAGCCCGGTATGGCCAGTTCCTGGTTTTGCGGAGGTTTCTGGGAAGTGTAGTGCGGCGCCCCAGAGCTGCTCTGGGACCGGGGTCGTGTGGGCACGGGCGAGGATGGTGAGGAGGCGGTTAGGGCGCTGGTGGTATGGCTGCGAAGGTTCAGGGTGAGTGGGGAGAGAGGGAGACGGGATGGGTTGGTGTGTTGGGGGGGAGGGGGTTTCGGAGTGCGCCTGCGCGATTGCTCTCCCTGTGTTCTGCGCTCGCGGCTGAGCAGACCGGGAGGCAGTGGGGCGGTTTTTGGGGGCTTGGTTTGGGGGTTGGGAGGTGGGTGGGTTTTTTGTGTTAAGGTTATACCTCGTGGTCTGGGGGAATGTGTCTTGTTGGATTGGTGTTTCTGGGGGGCATAGTTTGGCCGTGCATAAAGTCCTTTGCACGACCACTCTCTTTTTATATATATAGATAAACGATATAAACCAAATTTAGTGTCCCAGCCACAAAACTGATTAAAATATCAGCATTCAGAGTCTACTTCAATCTATTTAGGTCGTCCAATTTAGGCGATACATTCGCCATTGTCAAAGGTCTGCTTGAATAGCCGTGTTTTCAGTTCCCTCCGAAAGGATTGAAGTGTGGGGGATTGCCTGATCTTTCTGGGGAGGGCATTCAAAAGCCAGGGGGCATAACCAAGAAGGCCCTCTCCTTCATCCTCGCCAAGTGTGCTTGGGACAGGGGTGGAATCGAGAGAAGGGCCTCCCCAGCACATCTCAGAATCTGTGCAGGTTCATATGGGGGCGGGGGCAGGCCCGGATTAACAAATTTTTGCGCCCTAGGCCACATGTTGGAATTACCGCACCCCCTCCCTCTCCCCTGGGGAGGCAGCAAAAGACGGGAAGGGAGGCCACTCACCCAGGATGCTGCCCTTTCGGCGGAGGCAGGAGAAGAGACGGGGCTGCTGGCGCGCACCTGCCTGGCCTCCGAGCCGCCACTCTTCGTCCTGTTGCGCCAAAATCCGAGGAGGAAGGCGCGGGAGCCATGGCCGGTTTGGCCGCCCTGCCAGCATCCTCCGCCCGCCGACAGCCTTTGCAGCGGGCAAGGAAGGAAAGGCAAAGCGCGGAGAGGAGCCCCTGCAGATCCCCAGCCTCACCGGCCACCGCTCCCGCACCTTCCTCCTCCTTGGATTTCGGCGCAACAAGAGATGGGAAAGAGATGGGGCTGCTGGCGCGCGCCTGGCCCGAGCCGCCACTTTTTGTCCTGTTGCGCCGAAATCCAAGGAGGAGGAGGAAGGCGCAGAGGCAGGAGAAGAGCTGCCTCCACCGAAAGGGCAGCGTCCTGGTGAGTGGCCTCCTTTCTCGCCTTTTACTGTCCCCTCAGGCCGCCGCCGGGCCCTCTACCCCGCCCAAATGGAGGAGGCCTCTCTCTGGGGCAGGCGCCTGCAGCTGGGCGTGCTCTCCTCTGCCGGCGCCCATCTGGGAGGGAGGGAGACCTTGCTGGGGGTTTCCTCCCAGAAGCACACTCTCCTGACGTTTCACCCTCAGGGGTGGGCTGAGACAACTTTTTTGGGGTGTCCATGATTTTGCGCCCCCTTCGGCTTGCGCCCCTAGGCCACGGCCTAGGGTGGCCTTATGAGTAATTCGGGCCTGGGCGGGGGGAGGAACGCGGTCTGTAGACACGTGATATCGGTTAACACTTAGACCAGTTAAAACACATACTGTCTGTTGAAAAGAATGTATAAGATCAAAACTAGAGGTCCCATAATTTGCTATCCAACAATAAAATGATCAATGCATTAATCCTACAGTGTAGATGCCCCCTAAGAACGGCTTCAGCGGTTATTGTAGTTGTCCAAATCCTATTACTCTTTGCAATCTAGTGTGGGAGTAGTGTTAAGATCTGAAGTGGGGACACTTACATTTGTAGCAGACATTGCCACAATATGTCTCACTTCAGGTTTAATTTACACACTGAATGAACCGAAAAACATTTTTTAAATGTTACCTTACTATGGTTTTTTTAATTTTATATTTATTTTATAAATATAGTAGGTTCCATGTTTATTTATATGTTGAAATACCTTCCATGAGTAATGCAAACATTTAATCAGTTGGGGGAGCTAAACGATCAATCATCGAAACTAATTCAGGTCAGCATGAACACCAGGAGGCAGGCATGTAGCCAGGGGGGGGGGTTAAGGGGGCTTCGGCCCCGCCCCCCCGAAATTCTCAGGGTGGTCCGTGAAAAGGCCTTACTGGTACATTATTTAAACTGTTATGTTTATTTATATCATGATCTGATCACCATACTCATTAAATCCCACATTAATGGGGTTATTGGGATAACAATACAAAAGGTTTGCTAGGGTAGACCCTCTTCCGCCCAGTCTCAGCCCCCCCGAACCAAACTCAGCCCCCCCCCCCCGAATCAAAATCCGGGCTACGGCCCTGCCAGGAGGGCTGAATAAACTATTCAAATTACAGAAAATAATGGTATGCAGTGACTGGATAATTGCTGTGATTATGTTACTAAAGCTTTAATTGTGGATTTAAAAAGCTGTTGAGTAATTAACAGGCCATGCAGTTGAGCCTGACATATTAGGGTTTTTTAAGCTGTGTACTATGGAACTAATCTAAATATCCTGAAGCCAGGGCTGTCCAACTGGCGGCCCGGGGGCCGTATAAGGCCCCCCAGCCCCTTCCCTGCGGCCCCCTAAGCTTTTAAATAAAAAAAAATTAATTAAATAATAATATTTAAAAAAATTACCCACTTCTGGGTTCCGGAGCAAGTATCGCGAGACTACGGAAGCCACACAGGATTTCGCTCTCAACGTGAAATCTCGCCTGCATTGAGAGCGAAATCCCGTGTGGCTTCCATAGTCTTGCGATACTCCTGTTGCCGAAATCTTGGCTACTTAATCCCTGCGGCCCACGCAGACGCGATTTGGACCTTCTTAGCTGCTGCCTCGGTCGGTTGTCGCCTCTGCTCGTGGTCCGGCTACTCCTGGATCCTGCACGTTTGGGAACGTAGGCTAACCTTTATGTTATTATTATGTAATTGTGTATGGATGCCCCTTATGAATTCCCTCCCTGCATTTCCCCTTAGTAAAAGATTATATTTGATTGTATGGATGCCTCTTATGAATTCCCACCCTGCATTTCCCCTTAGTAAAAGATTATATTTGAGTGTATGGATGCCTCTTATGAATTGTAAGTAAATTGGAGCCGGGGGAGGGGCGGGGGCGGAGCCGGGGTGGAGCTGGGGCAGGGGCGGAGCCGGGGCAGACCCTTCGGCCCCCCAGGCCATCAGTGACCGGAATTCAGGCCCCTGGGCCAGTAGAAGTTGGACAGCCCTGTCCTGAAGCCATCTCCACACTTTTGCTATTACAAAAAAGCAGCATACCTCTCTACATTTTGCCAAAATTAACAAGTCCAAAGCTTTCAACATAAAGCTAAAATAGACCTTAAGAAGATTTCGGTATTGGATTACAGTTTTAGAATAGGATGCCGTTGGAGAATTCTGGGATTGGTGGTGCAAAAAGTCACATTCCCAAGTTCTGATTCAAAGAACATGGGTTGATAAAATAAAAGAAGCACCGAAAAGCTTGTCGGAGTAAACTCAAATACTTTGCTCAACATCCTAGTAAGCAAGAAACATTGGCAACTACAGTCTTTTTTCTTTTTAATTTTTTAATTTTTTAAAATTATTAGCCTATAAGTAAAAATAAAACACTCTAAATACATGGAAAGAGGGGGAACAATTAAGATGATAGAAAAGTAGGAAAAATCAAATAGCCCTTAAAAAAAGAAGAAAAAGAAGGGGGGAAAAAGAAAAAATTAATAAAATTTTAAAAAGAAAAAAATATTTTAAAAATTGACTTCTATTCCAAGCTTAATGGTCTTCTATTTCTTCAGTTTTCTTAACTTTAAATTTTTTACTTAATATTTTTTATTTCCTCTTAATGAATTTTTGTAGTATTGGAAAAGTTCCCAGACTGTCACTTTAATCGGATTATTTGAGTTTTTCCTTTTTGAAAAAGGTGAATTTGTCCATGTCTTTTATCTCCCTTAATTTAATTATCCAATCTTCAATATCGGGGGTTGATTCTTGTTTCCAAAGCTTAGCGAAGGATATTCTTGCCGCAGTTGTCATATATAAAAAAAGTTTATCTGTATTTTTGTCTAGAATTAGATCTGAGTCTGTGATTCCTAAAAGATAATATTCCGGTTTTTTCTTTCCGCCAAGCCATTTCTTCAGGTTTAGAAACAATAGTCACTTGGGGCTAAATCCGGATAATAGGGCGGATGAGGGAGCAATTTTCAGAATTTTTTTGAATTCTTTGTGTATATCTGTAAATTATTTCATGGCTGCCTTACATTGCCACTACTGTCTTTTTTCAACACCATTGATTACTCAAGAGTACTGCCTAGCTATCTTGGATATTAGTTTTAGATGAGCCATGGATGTACCTAGCGCTACAGCTCACAGAGATGTTAAACAGAATTGAGTGAAATAAATACTACGGACTTGGCAACAACGACAGCTAAAATATTTTGTTCATAGGCTAGGACTCAGTGGTATTATTCCATTAATGAATCTGTTTGTCAGTAGAACTGCGGGGAGGGTGATATGCCTCTACTTTCACCCCTCCTTCACGATGCATCCTCAAACCAAAGGACCTGCTAAGTCCATTTCCACATGGAACCAGAGGCTGCAGTGGAGAGAGGAAGGAAGCAAATTTTGTATTGCTCAATAGCAGGGCTGTCCAACAGGCGGCCCGCGGGCCGTACACTGCTCCCCAGCCTGTTGGACACAGCCCCTGCTACCCTCCTGAAACAATTTATTTTTTATTTTTTTAAAAAAAAAAATTAAAAATTTTTTTAAAAAAAAATTAACTGTTTCAGGAGGGTAGCGGGGGCCGTGTCCAACAGGCTGGGGGGCCGTGTACGGCCCGCGGGCCGCCTGTTGGACAGCCCTGCTATTGAGCATTACAAAATTGTTTCAGGGAGGGGGGCAATGAAGAGGAAGGGAGCCAGCTCCTCCTCCTTGCCTCGCCCCCTCCGTCCCGCTCTCCGCGCCGCCGCTGCGATCCGGTTCGCGGCGGGGGGGGGGGGGAGGGAGGGGAGGAGGAGGAATCCTCCCCTCCTCCTCCTTTCCCGGCGCAGCTGATGTCCCGATCGCCACGGCGCCGGGGAAGGAGGAGGAGGAATCCTCCCCTCCACCTCCTCCTTCCCCCCGGCACCGCAGCAATCGGGACACCGGCTGTGCCGGGAAGGGCGGGAGGCAGCGAGGGGGCGGGCCTCCTCCTCCTTCCCAGCGCCGCTGGTGTCCCGATTGCCGCGCCGCCGGGGGGAAGGAGGAGGAGGAATCCTCCCTTCCTCCACCACCTCCTCCCCCTGGCGCCGCGGCGATCGGGACACCGCCTGCGCCGGGAAGGACGGGAGGGAGCGAGGGCGGGCCTCCTCCTCCTCCCGGCGCCGCTGGTGTCCCGATCGCCGTGGCGGGGGGAGGAGGAGGAGGTATCTTTAGCAGGAAGGGCGAAGCCATGGAGGGCTCCCCTGGCCTTCGCCCTTCCTGCTAAAGTGCCACGCCAGCTTCAGAAACGGGCGAAATTGCTTCTGCTGCTGGCATGACACTTTAGGAGGAGGGGGCGGGGCGGGGGCGGGGTGGATCGCCCCCCCAGGTCATCAGTGACCTGAATGCCGGCCCTTGGCCGGTTAGAAGTTGGACAGCCCTGCTCAATACCATGAATTTGGTTGCTGACTACAGTTGGATTATGGCAAGGAAGAAAGTAAAACGTTGAGGCAGGTTAGGTGTACTTTTAGGAACTAAGCTCTGTTTTCTTTTTTTTCCAGGTTCACCCTGAGCTGTGCCTCTACCTTCGTTCCTATTCTGAGAGCATTTTTCTTCATCAAGCAGTCTGGCCTGTTATTTGAAAATGTGTTTGAGTGAAAGACTCGAGCTTTGGCTTTTATTGAAGCAAGCTTATCTATGGAGTCTGCTATGCTGAACCACTGGCTGCATCTGTGCTGTGTTCTAAAAGCTTTGCCTGCCATCCCACAGTCTGAATGGTGACGTCCTGAAATATGTTTGCACTTGTGAAAAGGGTTGTGTATCTTCATGTCCGGCTTAAGAAATCATATCATGGAGGCATCTCTTCGTATCTTTCCCTCAGAGTGGAAGAATTCCCTCCCCATCGCATTGTGTCCCCTAGGCAGTACCACTCCGGCAGTGGCAAGGTGAAAGTACTTTGGATACTTGTACATATTTGTTGTTTGGAGATGATTTCAGCTTTATTAGATACGAGGGTGGGTCAATAAATCCATGACTTTTTGAATTTCCTGCCTCTTAACTGAAAGGGCAACACTGCTCCTGTCAACAGGCATCTGTCAGTTGTCTCCTGTCAAAATTTGAACAAGCTGCGTCATTTAGTTTGTGTTTGACAGCCATTGATAGCAGACTACCGGGTGATTTGAGGAGAAAATGGAAAAAAGTGAATTTTGTGTGCCCATTAAGCATTATTTTTTGTGGAAAAAAACCATATCTCAAACCAAGGCTAAGCTTGATAAATACTATGGGGACTCTGCACCATCAATTTCAATGGTAAAAAAAGTGGTTTACTGAATTTCGTTGTGGCCGTACAAGCACAGAAGATGCCGAACGTTCTGGACGCCCAGTTGAGGTCTCTACGCCTGAAACAATTGAAAAAATTCACGATATGGTGTTGGCCAATCGGAGATTGAAAGTGCAAGAGATTGTGGAAGCCATAGGCATCTCACAGGCTCAGTGGTTTCAATTTTAAATGATCACTTGGGCATGAGAAAGCTTTCCGCAAGATGGGTGCCGCGTTTGCTCACAATTGACCACAAATGCAATCGTGTGACAATTTCGCAGGAGTGTTTGGCGTTGTTCAACCGCAATATGGACGGGTTTTTGCACTGCTTCGTAACCGTGGATGAAATGTGGATCCACCACAACACACCATAGACCAAACAGCAGTCAAAACAGTGGGTTTCTTGGGGTGAATCAGTGCCAAAGAAGGCCAAGGTGGTTTTGGGATGCACGCAGTATAATCCACATTGACTACCTTCAAAAGGGTAAAACAATCAATGGCGAATATTATGCCAACTTATTGGGTCGATTTAATGAGGATTTGGGGTGGGGGGAACCGACCGCATTTGGCCAAGAAAAAAGTTCTTTTGCATCAGGACAATGCAAGGGTGCACATGTGCAGTTTCCATGGCAACAATCCATGAACTGGGATACGAATTGCTCCCTCATCCGCCCTATTATCCGGATTTAGCCCCAAGTGACTATTGTTTCTAAACCTGAAGAAATGGCTTGGCGGAAAGAGATTTGACTCCAACGATGAAATTATCTGACAAACAAATACCTATTTTGATGACCTCGACAAATCTTATTTTTTGGAAGGGATAAAAAAATTGGAGAAACTTTGGACAAAGTGTATAGAGCTCAAAGGAGACGACGTTGAGGAATAAAATGATTTTTTAATCCAAAAACCTGTGTTTCATTCAAAAAAGTCACAGACTTATTGACCTGCCCTCGTACCTTTCACTTCTATAGCAATATAATGCAACGAAACAACAATTTTGAACTATCACCAATTTACTATGAGTCACTGTTTACAATGATGCCTTTCAATCAGCAAAAACCTGTCCGTTTTTCTGCCTTGTTTATTACAAAGTTTTCTTTTTTTTTGGTTCTTACCTTTTCTATCACTCACATTCATTTAGGATGCTATTATCGCTATTTATTCAATTTCGCAGTTGCTATCCATTTGCAGATTTTCCTTTCTTTAGTGAGAATTAATCTCAAGTGACTGTACTCCAGGTGTATCATTTGCACTAATAACCGCTGGGTCAATTTACTCCTTTAGCAATAGAATAGCGAACTTGTACTAGTATGTATCCTACAGCAAAAAAACAAAAGAAACTTAAACTGTATTTTAGGCTTTAACATAAGTATAACTACATGGATAAAGATATAAATTTGATTGCATGATTTGTTGACTAATTCAATGTTTTCTGACATTATGTGTTTTAGGACATGGTGGATATGTCAATGTTTCCTGTTGAGAATATTAGAAATTTCAGCATAATAGCTCATGTAGACCATGGCAAAAGTACTCTAGCAGATAGACTTCTGGAGATAACAGGTGAGGTAATGTTCGTGTATGTACGTATTAGGCATGGTTTCGAACCCAAAAATTGCGATTCTAAAATCAAAGGGGGGGGGGGGATTTTTTTTTATTAGTAAAAGAAAGACTTACAAAAAAATCCCCAAAAATTTCTAGAATGTAACTTAATTGCTAACGAAATTCATTAGTAGTTCGTATGCCAGCGCATGCGCATTTCCAGATGGTTTTGGCCTACAACTCCCAGAAATCCTAACAGCTGGTAAATTGGCTGGGATTTCTGGGAGTTGTAGGCCAAAACTTGAATAAATCACACTGAATTCTAGATGGGACTCTCCAAATAGGAAGGAGGGAGGGAGGAGGAAGGGGTATTCTATTCTTGGAAGCAGCAAAAGAAAAGGAAGAGGAGCCCCCTGGCTCCTCGCTGCCTCTCTCTCACCCCGATCCCGAGGAGCGAGGGCCCAAGTTTGCCCAGGCTGGTCATATACCTACATTCCATGCACATGCAATAATACAGCAGTAATAACAATGGGTCTAAGAAGAGGTAAAATTCAAACCGAAGTATTCTGACTGGTCCCTCCTCATGCGGTGCAAACGGGCTCTTCTCTTATTAGCCCGGAAATTAGCCCGGGAAAAGCAGCGTTTTCTGCTTGGGTGCACACACATACATATTCTTTGGGGGATTTGCTGCAGAATCTTCTCTATGAGCCCTGGATTCTGCAGCAAATCCCCCAAGAATATGTATGTGTGCTCCCAAGCAGCAAACGCTGGCTTTTCCCCGGGGCTAATTTCCCGGCTAATAAGAGAAGAGCCCGTTTGCACCGCATGAGGAGAGACCAGTCAGAATACTCGGTTTGAATTTTACCTCTTGTTATTGTTATTACTGCTGTATTATTGCATGTGCATGGAATGTAGGTATGACCAGTTGGATTACTTATAATATTAGGCACTTACAGTAGCATTCATTCTATTATACATTAGGTTGGTTTCTCACCCCAATACTCTTTGATGCTTTAGATCCTGGCAGGCAGGAGAGGCAGGGAAGCCTGGAAAAAATGTAAACAGAGAGGTTTACTCAGAAGTAAATCCACAAAGGAGGGCCTTTCATCCAAAGTGCCCTCCTTTGCAGATTTACTTCTGAGTAATCCTCTCTGTTTACATTTTTCCAGGCTTCCAGCCGAAAGAAGGAGCGAGTTTAGGGCTTGCCTTGCCATCATACTTATTGGCAAGGGAGGCGGGAGGGTGGTGAGAGAGAAGGAGGGTGCCCCCCCCTTACGACCTAATAACGACACTTAAGAAAATCCTGGCCCCTGAAGTTCGAAAAAGAAAGTCCACTTCCTGGTTGGCATTCCAGGTGCGGAAATACTCGAAAGTAGCATTTCTTACGAATTTCTTACGAAACGAATCATTTTCATAACTTTACTCATGCCGAGTACGTATCATGTCCCTTGTAGATAGGCTCTGTTTCATTTGTTGAGTTTCATTTTGTTACTCATCTGATACTATTTCATATTGACTGAGGTGAAGGAACACTAGTTTAGAATAGGACAACTCGCTGCCCTCCGTAATTTTTTGTTCATCTATTTCAGTCAGTTATAGATGTGGATTGAAGCTATCGCCAAACTTCAGAATTATTTTGTGTTTTGCACTCTATTTAATACTAATTTCTTTTAAAGAACTCTAAGGCTGGATCTACGCTGCCCTATATCCCAGGATACAATCCCAGATTATCTGCTTTGAACTGGATTATACGAGTCTCCACTGCCATATAATCTGGGATAAGTGGATAGTGTGGGATCAGTTTATGGGGTGTAGGGCAGTGTAGAAGGAGCCTAAGGCCCCATCTACACTGCCATATAAAATCTATATTACCTCATTTAAACCAGAGTATATAGCAGTGTAGATTAATACAATCCAGTTCAAAGCAGGTAATCCAACTTCTACCGGCCCAGGGGCCTGAATTCTGGTCACTGATGACCTGGGGGGCCGAAGGGTCTGCCCCCGCCCCCGGTTCTGCCCCGGCTCCGCCCCCGCCCCTCCCCCGGCTCCAATTTACTTACAATTCATAATAGGCATTCATACAATCAAATATAATCTTTTACTAAGGGGAAATGCAGGGAGGGAATACATAAGGGGCATCCATACACAATTACATAATAATAACATAAAGGTTAGCCTACGTTCCCAAACACGCAGGATCCAGGAGTAGCCGGACCACGAGCAGAGGCGACGACCGTCCATGGCAGCAGCCGAGAAGGTCCAAATCGCGTCTGCGCGGGCCGCAGGGATTAAGTAGCCGAGATTTCGGCAACAGGAGTATCGCGAGACTACGGAATCCACACGGGATTTCGCTCTCAACGCAGGCGTGATCTCGCGTTGAGAGCGAAATCCCGTGTGGCTTCCGTAGTCTCGCGATACTTGCTCCGGAACCCGGAAGTGGGTAATTTTTAAAATATTATTTAATTTATTTTTTATTTTTTCTTTATTAAAAGCTTATGGGGGCCGCAGGACAAGGGGCTGTAGATGGGGGGGCCTTATATTCCCCCAATTTTTGTATCAAGAAGCCGCCAGTTGGAGCAATGGAAATCATAATATAATGTAGATATGCAGTCCAAAAAAGTCTTTTTGTAATTGTCCACATTTATATTTGTATAAATCCTTAAAGGAGGCGTTCAGTGGTCAAAATCAATGAGGAAAACTAATGCTGGCGCTCGATCGTTTCGCCACAGGGCTTCATCAGGACCCGGGGCGCCTCGCGCCTCGATGGAAATGTGGACCACGCCCCGGGTCCTGATGAAGCCCTGTGGCGAAACGATCGAGCGCCAGCATTAGTTTTTATAATAGTAATAGTAATAATAATAGTAATTCATTAGGTGGCAAGAACTGTGGCCTGTAGTTGCTGTGGCCTATAGTTAGAATTGTCGAAGTAGAGGTAGATATCTGGAGTATTATGGCAGAGAGGTACCTACCTATTCCTTACCCCTTTTTCTTACCCTTTCCCTGCTTCCTTCTGTACATCTTTATTTCATTCCTTCCTTCACTCTTTGGTTCCATCTTTCCTCCTCTTTTTCCTTCCTTCCCTCCCTTTGCTCTACTTCTTCCTTTGTCTGCATTCCTTCCCTGTTTCCTTCCTTCGTTCACTTTTCATTTCCTTTTCTCCTGCCTTCCTTCTTTACCTCTGGCCTGCCTTTCTTTTCCTCTTTCTTTCTTTCTTTCTTTCTTTCTTTCTTTCTTTCTTTCCCTCCTTCTCTCTTTCCTTCCTCCACCTCATTCCTTCACAACAGCAACAGTGGAGGACCTCCTCGCAGCCACCCCACAGAGAGCCCCCCCTCCAGCCAGGCCTGTTTTGAGGCCCACGGAGGCAAGAGGGAGCCCAGGCCACGCCACCAATCGAGGCCCCGGCTTTGCCGAAGATGGTGGGCCTCCCTCCTCCCCGCTGTTGCACCTCAGATCGCGGCAGTTCCCCCCCTAGATCACACACACCAGGCAGATGCTAAAAATGTTCTTTTATTTAGAATAAGAAATTGTCCAAAGGTAGAAAGATGCAAGATAATTCAAAATCCAAGGCAAAGGCAGTTCAAAGAGCTCCAAAACAGTGGTAGCAAAAGCTGGATTATATCCCATGGAAAACAAGGTTGCAAGACAAAGCAAACCGCTCCCACGGTCAATCAAGAACTGGAAACCTAGGACCCAAGTCCTTTCCAAGCTGAACATAGCTTCAGGTCTGACTAGAATCCCCAGGGCACAATCTAATAAAGAGAATTACTTTCTATGCGACCAATGCACCCCCTTTCTCAAATTCCAGTCTTTTCTGGAAGATAAGATACTAGCTCTTCTGTCAAATTCTTCCTCATTAGCGGCCCTAAGTGCAAAGCTCTCATGCTGGGAAACTAGATCCTCCCTAACCTCGCAATGCTCACCTGGCAAGGGAGTAGAGAATTTCTCGTGGGAATCAAGGTCGCTAGGCCTCTCACTATCTAATTCAGAACTAAATTCCATGGAGTCATCATTATCCTCATCTGCAGTTACATATCCATGTAACCACCCATCATCCCAGGCTAAGTCTTCTTCTGCAGACCCATATCCATCAGGCCACGCATCATCCCCGATCGGGCCCTGATCGGCTGGGGCCCCCGGTGTCTGTCTGTGGCCACTAGGCTGGGACACCACACTCACAGAGAGACGCACTCCCCCCGCTGGCCTGCTTTTTGGTCCGTCGCAGGACACAGGGAGCCCGGCCCGAGTCAGCAATCGAGCTCCCGGCCTCAGGGAAGATGGCGGGCATTCTTCCTCCTTTTGTTTTTCTTCCCCTCTGTGGGTTCCATTTTCTCCCCATTTTCGCCCCTTCCATTTTCTCCCCAGTGTCATCCGGTGTTTTCACCCTGGTCGTCTTCATCCTCCTTCGCTTCCAAGCCTCCTTTTCCTCCATTTTTTCCTGTCTCTCCTTTTCTCCATGCCGGCTGGGGGATGCTGGGGAGAAGGGGTGTTTGTGTTTTTGTGCAATTTTCCATGCGTGCACAGTATTTCCGTGCATGCACAGTTCAGCTCTTGTGTGGGGGATGCTGGAAAATGTAGTCCACCAGGTTTTTAGCATTTTTTAAAGTGTTTGTGTTTTTTGTACAATTTTCCGAGTATTGGTCACACCTTGTACTGTTTGGGGTGTTGTGGCCAAATTTGGTGTTTCTGCGTTCAGCCGTTTTGTTGTTTTTGATTCTGACACCACGACAGGAACAGATTTATATATATAGATGTGTATGTGGCTGATTTTTCTTTGCCCTTCCTCCCCCTAGTTCTGCTCCATGAATACTGAGTCTGGAACAACATGGGAGTTGCTACAGGAGAAAGGAGGCATCTATGACAATGCCTTCCTTCTTCTGTTGCAAGAAAATTCAGGCAGAGCAAAGTGCCTTCTGTGATCCCAGTGACACACCTGGATAAAAACTATTATCTTCCTCCTTGTGGTGCATATTAATTACTGAATTTGTCTGATCCTTTAGGAACAATTGCTAAAACTGACCATAATAAACAGGTGCTGGATAAATTGCAAGTAGAGCGTGAAAGAGGAATCACCGTGAAAGCCCAGACTGCCTCTCTCGTTTATAATCACGAAGGAACAAACTACCTCCTAAATCTCATTGACACACCTGTAAGTTAATTGCCATTGTGTTCAAAATACTACTGAATCATAGTCTGTGTATCTTTTTTTGTGGAACTGAAGCCTTAATCTTTCTGTTTGGTTGTGTTCTTTGATTTATGCAAAGTCAAACTGTTCAGATGTGCTGGCCATGGGGTGGGTATACCTTTGCACAAACGCAAACTAGTTCCCTATTGTGGGGAATTACTTTCTAGGCATGAGCGTGAATTCCCCTGCAAGCCACCACAAAAGCTGCATGGTTGATGTGCGCTGTTACAGTGAACTAGAACTGGGGGAAACCTAATAATAATACACTTTATTTATATTCCGCACTTCTCACCCCGAAGGGGACTCAGTGCGGATCACAGAACACATACAGCAGACAATCCCTGCCATTTTTAGACGTACAAGACATGCAATAACAGGGGATATAACAGGAGGATCTTGTACATCTAAAAATGGCGCTCCTCCTGGCCTCCAACCGGGTGCTGTTGTTATATTCGTTGTTATATTCGTCACTGGGTGCTGCTGCTCCATTTTGTCACAGGGGGGGACTGTTGTTCATCCTCCTTGCTACCTCCTTGACGGAGAGCCTGCCAGCCAGCCGAATTCTTCTTCTGGTAGTCGTCTTCAATATCTATTGAAGTTAAAAAATCCTTTAGGATACCTCCCCCGCTTATGCAGTACCTAATTTTTCTACTTGCAGCTAGCTTTTGACTGCTTAGGTCAACAGGGGCAGGCTTACAGCTGACTTCCCAAAAGTAAGTACAAACTGGAACGCGGGTTGCTGTAGCACACAAATATTCAATTTTTGTATTCAAGAGATTTATTTAGCATTCATTTAGAAGTTACTTGATCGTAAAAATCATATATCTTCCCAAATGGGGATGTGGAATTCTGGTAGATAGTATTTCAAATGATATATCGCAAAACCCTCTATTCCGAATCCAATTCAAATCTTGGTATATACATATATATTCATTCTCAAGGTATTTGTAATCCGGATAGTAAGGCTTGGCAGGTCGACGGACTATGTATTTAAAGGCCTTGCCGTTTTTCGCCAGGGGCTGGCTTCATCGGGACCCCAAAGAATAACATTTACTTATAATTCCACTGGTCCGATCATCTATAAATTCAAATAAAATAATATACATATCAACATTTTGCAATTCAGGTTTAGCCCACCAGTTACACAGGACAACCCTTATGAAAAGGCTTAACATTATATACATACCAATTCATTCAAATCAACGACAGTATCTTTCTGAGTGGACACGGCCACTACTTCACAATGGTAGTCAACGGACAACACATAACACCGGAGGTCTCGGTTACATACACTCCAACTGAGATGCAGGTGGGACCTATTCCAAAATCTCACTGATTGATAGGCAATCATTGTGACCTAGAGGTAATTCGCTTTTTAGGGAGTGAATCCAGAATACTTCTCTCTGATGTAGTAATTGTTTCTGATCCTGGTACGGTCGTGGTGAAATTATTTCTAATACTAAGATTTTAAAGTCATCAAAATTATGATGTTGTTTAAAATGGGTGTACAACGGAGAAGATGCATTGCGTGTTTTAAATCTCGATCTGTGTTCCTGCGCCCTTGTGCGGAGATCACGCCCACTTTCGCCAACATAGTATCTTAAGCATGGGAAAATTAAACAATAAATAATATTTCTACTGCCACATGTGGCTCCTGTACGTAATTTGAAAGTATGTTTTCCCTCCAGGTCGGTAATTGTTTCCTGAGTAGAAATGTGTTTGCATACAGTGCAATGATAGCACGGTTGTGTGTGGGTTTTGCCTTTAAATGATTTTTGGGGGATTCTGTGATCCGCATGGATCAATAATTGTTTAAGATTCGATGTTCTTTTATTGGCTATCATCGGGGGATTTTCCAATCCTGGAATAGAGCTCACAATGGGCCAGTATTTTCGAAAAATTTTCGAAATACAATGGGAGTGAGGGGTGAAAGTTAAGGGCCAGATAATACGTTCACAGGGTGTTTTAGGGCGGTGATGAAACAGGTTTTCTCTAGGGATTTTGCGGATCTTGTTTAAGGATTTGCGTAAGATTGGGAAGATATATGATTTTTACGATCAAGTAACTTCTAAATGAATGCTAAATAAACCTTTTGAATACAAAAATTGAATATTTGTGTGCTACAGCAACCCGCGTTCCAGTTTGTACTTACTTTTGGGCTGCTTTGAGGACACCCTTCCTCTTTCCTCTTACAGCTGACTTCCCCAGGTCAGCCCGGGATTCAAACTTGCCACAGCTACAGCTTGCAGCTAACAGCTGCTGTTTTAACCACTGTGCTAACCTTCCGGCCTCCTTGACAAAGAGCCTGCCAGCCAGCCAGCTGAATTCTTCTTCCAGTAGTCGTCTTCAATATTTATTTTAAACCTAGTATCTGATTTCTCCCAAAGAGGTATTTTTGTATTAAATACAAAAGACCCAGCTTACTTGTCCGAACGCACCTGCCTCTACGTCCCGCCTCATAAACTAAGATCAGGGGTGCTCACACTTTTTCAGCATGCGAGCTACTTATAAAAAAACCAAGTCAAAATGATCTACCTACCCACTACTCAGAGAGCCATAAAAGCAAGATATTTGGAAATTTATTTCAGTGAGAGTCATATAATATATTTTAACACTGAATTCAACTAAATGTGAGTATAATAAGCCCCTGAATTTATTCTTAATAATAATGATGATGATGATATTCATTCAGCCTCTGCTACTACTAATAATAATAGTAACAACAACAATAGGTTCCTAGAGTAGAAGGAGACCTCCAAGGCCCGTCCAGTCCAACCTCCTTCTGCCATAAGGGAAAAACACAATCAAATCATTCCTCACAGATGGCCATTCAGCCTCTAATAATAATAATAATAATAATAGTAATAACAATGGGTTCCTAGAATAGGAGGAGACCTCCAAGGGCCATCCAGTCCAACCTCCTTCTGCACCTGGGTGGCGTCGGGAGCCTGCGGGGCAGGACTGAGCCTTCCTCCCACTCTGTCTGCGATCTACCAGGACGCCCTACGCGATCTACCAGTAGATCGCCATCTACCTAATGAGCCCCCCTGCCTAAGATCATTCGGGGAGGCTCTGCTCTCGCTCCTGCCAGCATCTCAACTGCGGCTGGCAGGGACGAGAGACAGGGCCTTCTCGGCTTTGGCCCCCCTCCTGTGGAATGCGCTTCCGAGCAAAATACGATCAACCCCATCCCTCCTGGCATTCAGGAAGAAAGTAAAATCTTGGCTATGGGACCAGGCCTTTGCACAGTAACTCAATGCAGCACTTTACCTGGAATGGACTGATGATGACCGACTTAAGAATACGGCTCATCACTTATTGATTGGTGGATACAGACGGAATATTTTCATCTAGATTGATTGCCGATAGTTTGTTTAACTGTTACTGTTTTTAACTTTATCTGTATTAATGGTTTTATATTATTTGTTGTTTTCTGGCATCTAATTGCTGCCTTGTAAGCTGCTCTGAGTCCCCGTCACCCCCCCGGGGGGGGGGGCGGGGGTGTGAGAAGGGCGGGGTAAAAATACTGTAAATAAAAATAAATCAATAAAATATGGTGCATATGCCCATCAAAGTTCATTTGAGTACAAAAATGTGTGGGATTTGGTTCTGAGTCATTACAATTTAGGGTGGGAATTGCGTGGAGTCATATTATTATTATTATTATTTACATCATTTCTACCCAGCTCTTCTCAACCCCCAAGGGGGGACTCAGAGCGGCCTCACAAAAGGCAACCATTCGATGCCGATACACAAAATAAATACAATATAAAACCATAAACATTCAGGATTAAAATACAATTAACATTAACACATAATACACATACACCCAAGTTAAAAACAGAGTTCCGTCCATCACATGAGCATTGAGCCATAACCATCAACTTACCAGTTACAAGTCCAATGCAAAGTGCTGCATTGTGCTAATGTGCCTGGTCCCAGAGCCACAATTTCACTTTTTTTCCTGAATGCCAGGAGGGATGGGGTTGATCGTATGTCGCTTGGAAGCACATTCCACAGACGGGGAGCCACCACCGAGAAGGCCCTCTCTCTCGCTCCCACCAACCACATTTGAGAAGTTGGCGGGAGCGAGAGCAGGGCCTCCCGGCTGTTCCTATATTACGAGAAGGGATGTAGCAGCAGATGCGTTCGGACAAGTAAGCTGGGCCAGAACTGTATAGAGCTTTAAAGGTCAAAACCAGCACTTTGAATTGAGCTCGGAAGTGGACAGGCAGCCAGTGGAGCTGACACAACAGGGGGGTGGTATGCTCCCTGAATGTAGCTCCAGTTAATAATCTGGCTGCCGCCCGTTGGACTAGCTGTAATTTCCGAACTGTCTTCAAGGGCAGCCCCACGTAGAGTGTGTTGCAGTAATCTATTCGGGATGTGACCAGAGCGTGGATGACCGTAGCCAGATCATAGAAATGACTGGGCTTGTAAATTATTCACCTGTGCACTTTTGTTATCAGGTGATTGGGAAATAAACCTGCATTGATTACCTGGACAATGTACTGCTGCTGGAGTGTTGTAGCTACCGTATTTTTCGCACCATAAGACTAACCTGCTGATAAGACGCACCTAGATTTTAGAAGAGGAAAATTGGAAAAAAATATTTTGAGCCAAAAAGTGGGCCTTGGCGCTTGCCTGCTTGAGCGCGGCGTGCCCACCTGGAAGGGTGGACCCTCCTCGGCGCCCTCCGCCATCCCTAAGCCTTTCCCTTGGCCGCCTCCTCCTCGGTCCCGCCTCCGCCACCGCCCGCCTCCGCCTGCCGCCGCCCGCCGCCCGCCGCCGCCGCGGCGCACATGGGCAGTAGGTCCCAAGCACGTCTGACGCCTGACGCAGGCGGCGCCTGGCGCGCTGGCGCTGGCAGGCACGCCTGGCGCTCGGGACCTACTGCCCACATTCGCGCATGGGCAGTAGGTCCCAGCGCCAGGCGTGCCTGCGTCAGGCGTCAGACGCATCAGACGCTTGGGACCTACTGCCCACATTCGGCGCATGGGCAGTAGGTCCCGAGCGCCAAGCGCGTGCCTGCGTCAGCGCGCCAGGCGTGCCTGCGTCAGGCGTCAGACGCGCCAGACGCGCTTGGGACCTACTGTCCATGCGCCGACGGCGGCGAGGAGGGAGGCAGAGGTAGGCAGCGCGGGCGGCGGGCGGTGGGCGGCGGCGATGGAGGCGGGCGGCGGCCGGCGGCGGAGAAGGAGGCAGAGGAGGAGGCGGGACCGAGGAGGAGGCGGCCAAGGGAAAGGCTTACTATCGCCTCCCCCCCCCCTCTTCGCTCCATAAGGCGGCTGATTTTTCCTCCTACTTTGGGAGGAAAAAAACTGCGTCTTATGGTGCGAAAAATACGGTAATTTGTTTAAATTGATGAGAGGCTTTGCAAAATCTATGAGTTCTTCAGAAATCTCAATTATTACATATGGACTTGAATAGTCCAATGCATCTTTTGCCTTCCTGGTGTTTTGGGGTACAGCACCCAAAACCAGCAGCCCCAGAATCCCTTTACCACGCTATGTGCTGCTAATAGGAGCTGTAGATCAAAATTTCTGGAGGATCATGCCATGAAGATCTCACTCATTATCTTCCTGGTCCCAGCCTACTTCTTTCCTGTCTTTTACAAGATCAGGACATGAAGTACATCCCTAATGTAGAATTCCAAAATCCAGAATTCTTCCAAAGCCAAAATTGTCCACATGCATGACTGAGATAATGACACCATTGCTTTCTGATGAGTCGGTGTACACAAATGCTTCACACGCAACATTATTTTTAAAACATTGTATAAAATTACCTCCAGGCTATTTATATTATTTATTTATTTATTTATTTATTTACGGCATTTTACCCCGCTCTTCTCAACCCCCGAGGGGGGACTCAGAGCGGCTTCCAAAAGGCATAATTTGATGCCTACATCACAATCGCAGTATAAAACACAATATAAAACCCTCCGGCATTCGACACTAAAATACATTAAAATACAATTATATTCGCACATCCTATGCATTCACCTATGTTAAAAACAGTGTTCCGTCCATAAAAGCATTGAGCCCTATTCACCAACTTTCCATTAAAACTACTAAAGTGCTGTCCTGTGCTACTATGCGAACGCCTGGTCCCACATCCAGGCTTTCACTTTTCCTAAATGTCAGGAGGGATGGAATTGATCGTATGTCGCTAGGAAGTGCATTCCACAGACGGGGAGCCACCACCGAGAAGGCCCTCTCCCTCGTCCCCACCAGCCACACCTGGGAAGCCGGCGGGAGCGAGAGCAGGGCCTCCCCGGATGATCTTAAAGTACGAGGTGGAACGTAGCGGCAGATGCGTTCGGACAAGTAAGCTGAGCCAGAACCGTATAGAGCTTTAAAGGTCAACACCAGCACTTTGAATTGAGCGAATTGGACCGGCAGCCAGTGGAGCTGACACAACAGGGGGTGGTATGCTCCCTGTATGTAGCTCCAGTTAGTAGTCTGGCTGCCGCCCGTTGGAGTCGGTGTAATTTCCGAACTGTCTTCAAAGTCAGCCCCACGAGAGCGTTGCAGTAATCTATTCGGGATGTGACCAGAGCGTGGATGACCGTAGCCAGATCAGACTTCTCAAGGTACGGGCGCAACTGGCGCACGAGTCAGTTGCTCCCGTATTTATATTTCATATAAAGTATATATGAAATATAAATGTGTTTAGACTTATCTCATCTCCAAGACGTCTTATTTTGTATTTATTTATTTATTATTTATTTTAAACTTTTATATACCGATCTTCTCTACCTCCGCAGAGGGACTCAGGCCGGTTAACAGCAAGGATTCAATGCCAAATTACAATTTAGAACATCATAAAACAGTAAAAAATTAAAATACAAGTAAAATAAATACATATAAACCAGGGCGCCAAGATAAAAAATGTCCAGTTTCGGTCTGCATACATAATCAATACTTAATCTATTATTAAACTCAACCATTATTCTAGATCCAGGATTTCACTAGCTTCCTGAAGGTCAGGAGTGAGGGGGCAGATCTAATCTCAGTTGGGAGGGAGTTCCACAGCCGAGGGGCCACCACAGAAAAGGCCCTGTCTCTCGTCCCGACCAGCCGCAATTGCGAATGTGGTGGGACCAAGAGCAGGGCCCCTCCAGAAGATCTTAACGGCCTTGATGGTTCGTAGGGGATAATACATTAGGACAGGTAAACTGGGCTGGAACCGTATAGGGTTTTGTAGGTCAATACCAGCACTTTGAATTGTGCTCGGAAGCTAATTGGCAGCCAGTGGAGCTGGCGCAACAGAGGAGTTGTACGCTCCCTGTACCCCGCTCCCGTTAGTAACCTGGCTGCCGAACGTTGGATTAACTGAAGCTTCCGGGCAGTCTTCAGAGGCAACCTCAGGTAGATGCAAATATATGAAATATATGCAAATATAGATATTCCAAAATCCTAAAAAAATCTAAAATGCAAAACACTTTGGGTTCCAAGCAATTTGGATAAAGCAGGGGTGCTCACACTTTTTCAGCATGCGAGCTACTTTTGAGCAACCAAGTTGAAAAGATCACCTGCCCGCCAAGCGTCTTGCTTGCTGACGGCTTCTTATTAGTTTGGTTGCTCACCGGTTGGGGGAGGCGCTCCGATCCATGGCGCCTCTCGAGGGCCCGTCGCGCTGCCCTCGCCTGTCTCTCGCCCGGATCCATGGATCCGGCTGAGAGAGAGGCGAGGAGAGCGCACAGGGCCTCCTCCTCCTCTGTCGCCTATGGCAGGGCGGCGACAGAGAAGGAGGAGGCCCCCCGCGTGCTCCCTCGCCTCTCTTTCGCCCGATCCATGGATCTGGGCGAGAGAGGGGCAGGGAGGAGCGCACGGGGGGCCTCCTCCTCTGTCGCCTATGGCAGGGGCGGCGACAGAGGAGGAAACCCCACGCGCTCCTCTCGCCTCTCTTTCGCCCGGATCCATGGATCGGGCGAAGAGAGGCGAGGAGCGCGAGGGAGCCTCTTCCTTCTCTGTCGCCGCCCTGCCATAGGCGACAGAGGAGGAAGGCAGCGTGCTCCCCTCGCCTCTCTTTTGCCGGATCCATGGATCCGGGCGAGAGAGAGGCTAGGAGAGCGCGCGAGGGCCTAATCCTCCTCTGTCGCCTATGGCAGGCGGCGACAGAGGAGAAACCCCCGCCTCCCCTCGCCTCTCTTTCGCCTGGATCCATGGATCCGGGCGAAAGAGAGGCAGTGAGGAGCGCGGGGCCTTCTCCTCCTCTGTCGCCGCCCTGCCATAGGTGACAGAGGAGGCCCCCTGCACGCTCCGCTCTCCTCTCTTTCGCCCGGATCCATGGATCCGGGCGAAAGAGAGGCAGCGAGGAGCGCGCGGGGGGCCTCTGTCGCCTACTGCAGGGCAGAGGAAGGCGGCGCTGGGAGCGTGCGTGCGCGGGAGCGCGCATTGACGGGTGAGGGTCTGAAGATCACCCGGATGAGGCCCAAAGATCACCCGGTCGATCGCGATCACCGTCTTGGCCACCCCTGGGATAAAGGATACATTCAATCTGTATCTGAAACTGGGTTCAGAGCTTTTTGGCAAGCAAATTGATAATAAGGAACAAATTGATTTTCTGGTATCTGTTTTCATTACCTTCCTAATTAAGCCTTGAGATGCCAAATAAACATTTTTTCTTGAAACTGACATATCACACGTGTTTCTTTCATCACATAGGGCCATGTAGATTTCAACTATGAAGTATCACGGTCTTTGTCGGCTTGTCAAGGTGTCTTGCTTGTAGTGGATGCAAATGAGGTAGGCGGTTAAAGTATTTTCCCTGATGTATAAATGAAAAATAATGAAAGTGTATATTTGGTATACTGGTTTTTTTTCTTTTCCTTTTTAATAGAAATCTTAAACTTCCAGTTTTGACGCATATCCCAGAGAGTAGGCCAAGGGACATTCTATGTTGTCGGAAGTAGCTGTGTATATTTCAAGGCTTGAAATGATTAGTGAACACAAAGAAGAACATTTCCTGTAGTAATTCGCAAATTCCAGAAGGGTCCAAGTTAATTCTGTTACTCCATAGACTCAAATACAAACAAGATAGGTTCTGTAGGTTCTGCACCGGGACTGTGGCGCAGCTGGCTGGGAGTCAGCTGCATAAGATCTCTACTGCCAGAAGGTCATGAGTTCTAAGCCTGCCCAGGTTGGGGTGAGCTCTCGACCAAATTGTGTAGCTTGTTGTCGGCATTTGCAACCCAAAAGACAGTTGCTTCTGTCAAGTAGGAAAATTTAGATACCACTTTGTGGGGAGGCTAATTTAACTGATTTACGAGGCCATAAAATCTCCAGGAAATATCCAAAAGAATGAAGGAATGCGACAGCTCCCCCTGATGGCCGGAAGCTGGAATGTTAAATTGCCTCTGAGTCTATATATGTTGTGTGTCTATGGCATTCAGATGCCAAAGTCAGCCTGAAGAAAAAACGGAAGTTCTCTACCAGCACCTGAGACACCAAAACAGGAAGAACACCACCATCCCCTATGGGTCAGCATAGGCAAATCTGTGCTTAAGTCCGTTCTAAATATACAGCAGTTCACCTACCTGGGAAGCATCATCTCTTCAGACGCCAAGATGGATAAAGAGATAGATCACAGATTAGGAAAGGCATATAGTACTCTATGGTGAACTTGCCACGGGTCAGCGCAAGAGAGGCGCCCCCAAAAAGAGATACAAGGACTCCCTAAAACTACATCTCAGGCTGTGCCAGATTGATCACCAACAATGGTCCACCCTGGCCTCACATCGCTGCGGCCTCGGGTCTCGAAGAGAAATGACAACGCAGAAAGAACCGCAACTTGGAAACAACATCACCCAAGGAGACTTTCTGCTGTGCTTTCTGCAACCGAACTTGCCTATCTCAGATTGGTCTTTTTAGTCATCAACGCGCTTGTAAAAAGCGTGGGATGAATCCTTCCTGAATCTTCGTTCGCGAAGTAATGCCGAGAGATGGCATTGAATGTTTGCCTATATATGTGCATTGTGATCCGCCCTGAGTCCCCTGCGGGGTGAGAAGGGTGGAATATAAATGATGTAAATAAATAAATATCTATTTATCTACTCACTTTGGTATGTTTTCGAACTGCTAAGTTGGCAGGAACTGGGGCTGACAGGGAAGAGCTCACCCTGTCTCGTGGATTCGAACTGCCAAGCTTCAGGTCAGCAGTTCAGCAGCACAAGGGTTTATCCCATTGCACCACTGCGGCTCCTTGTTGATCCTGTTTTGTTGATTTTTGATGATCAATTACATAATGCAGGGCTGTCCAACTTCTACCGGCCCAGGGGCCTGAATTCTGGTCACTGATTACCTGGGGGGCCATAGGGTCTGCCCCGCCCCGGCTCCGCCCTCTCCCCCGGCTCCGCCCCCGCCCGTGCATGCATACAGTCAAATATAATCTTTTACTGAGATAAAATGCAGGGTGAGCATTCAAAAGGGGCATCCATACAGTCAAATATAATCTTTTACTGAGATAAAAGGCAGGGATAAAATATTAAATTATTTTAATTTAATATTAAATATATTTAATTCCATCCTCCCCTCCCCCCTTATTTTAATTTAATGTTAAATATATTTAATTCCATCCTCCCCTCTCCCCTTATTTTAATTTAATATTAAATATATTTAATTCCACCCTCCCCTCCCCTTATTTTAATTTAATATTAAATAATATTATTCCATCCCCCCTTATTTCATCTTTAAATATATTTAATTTTATATTTAATACATATGGGGAGATGGGGGGAGGGAATGAGGAGCCCCCTGAGGAGCCCCCTGCTTCGGCCTACCTTTTCCAAACGCGCAGGATCCAGGAGTACCCGGACAACGAGAGAGGGGATGACCGACTGAGTCGAAGAAGGTCCTAATCGCGTCTGTGGGCCTCAGCGATCCAGTAGTAGAGTAGCCTAACAGTATCGCGAGAATACACAATCCACATGGGATTTCGCTGTCAACGCCGGCGTTATCTCGCGTTGACAGCAAAATCCCATGTGGATTGCGTATTCTCGCGATACTTGCTCCGAACCCGGAAGTAGGTATTTTTTTAAAAAATTATTATTTATTTTATTTTTCAATTTTTATTTTTTATTTAAAAGTTTAGGGGGCCGGAGGGAAGGGGCTGGGGAGCCGTATACGGTCCCCGGGCCGCCAGTTGGACAGCTTTGACATAATGCATTCACAGATATTCTTATGTTTTAAACCTTTCTTAGTGTGCTGATTTTTTTTTCTGTGCAAAATGTTTTTAGAAAGAAGAACTTGTGCAAATGCTCACATATTTAATACTGATGTTTTTTTCCTAGGGTATTCAAGCTCAGACAGTAGCAAACTTTTATCTTGCCTTTGAAGCACAACTCGCAATAATTCCAGTCATAAATAAGGTAATGACACATGTCCTGGATTATTGTCCAAACTTAAGAGCTTAGAAATAAAGAATCACGACTTTTTCCACGATAACTGTAGTATGCTGGTAATAAGAAGCCAAGTGCAGAAAAGTAGCTTGCTGTCCTGATCGTGTATCATTTCTATATATTTTCTTCAACGGCTAGCTATTTTACTACTCAACTTTATGATATACTTGATTTATGTTGATGTTTTATCGGGCTCTTCTGAATTCGGTTTTTATACTTAGATTTATGTGTCCTCAATGAGATTTTTTAAAAAAAGTACAATATAGTAATGTTGAGTTATTTATGAATAAACAGTGAGGATGGTAAACAAAACAATTTGCTGTAGCGGCTGTAAATAAATATCTTTGGCTGGAAGTCATTAGACTGTTTTTGATTCTTAAGAAATACATAGAAACTTTCCAGGTAGCATCAACGAAAATGGTATGCAAACATAACACAGATTTACCATATTGTAAGCAAATACGCCTTTATTCTCTCATTTTGGACACAAATACAATTTATTTCTGAAAATGCTGTATGCTACTTAGTTTCCGTTATAGTGAATGCATTGGCCTAAAAGCCAAAAAGTTATCACAATAATATCATTGTTTTATAGATTGATCTAAAGAATGCCGATCCTGAGAGGGTTGAAAATCAAATTGAAACGGTGTTCGATATTCCCAAAAGAGATTGTATTAGGGTAAGATGTCTTTATAGATTTATGTCTGTCGTGTCTGGTTAATTGAGTTGTCTGCTTATGAGGCTGTGCATAGGTAACAAGGAGCTACCCTTTATTTCTTTCCACACCTTCTGCGTGACTATGGCCCTTTCCACACAGCACCGGGAATGTGGCGCAGGTGGCTAAGTGTCCGCTGCATAAGATCCTTCTGACCCGTAGGTCATGAGTTCGAGGCCTGCCCGGGTCGAGGTGGGTGCTCGACCTTTAAGTGTAGCCTGCTGTCGACCTTTGCAGCCTGAAAGACAGTTGCATCTGTGAAGTAGGAGATAAAGGTACCACATTAAGTGGGGAGGCAAATTTTGACTGAATTATGAGGCCATTAAAGAACTCCAGGAACGCAGAAGGAACAACAAGGGACGCTGGGAACGCTGAGAGATGAGGAGTGCGCCAGCTCCCCCTGGTGGCCAGAGTTTGCCTCTGTTCGTCTATATGTTTGTCTATATGTGTGCATGTGTACCTGTAATCCGATCTGAGTCCCCTTCGGGGTGAGAAGAGTGGAATATAAATAAAGTAAATAAATGAATGAATGAATCCCACATTTTCTGCTTTGAACTGGAATATATGGCATTGTGGACTCAGATAACCCAGGGCCCTTCCACACAGCCCTATATCCCAGAATATCAAGGCAGAAAATGCCACAACATCTGCTTTGAACCGGGTAATCTGAGTCCACACTCAGATAATGTGGGATTTCCTGCCTTAATATTCTGGGATATAGGGCTGTGTGATAGGGCCCCCAGTTCAAAGCAGATATTGTAGATTTCTGTCTTGATATTCTGGGTTTTTATCGTGTCAGAAGCGACTTGAGAACATACTGCAAGTCACTTCTGTTGTGAGAGAATTGACTGTCTACAGAGACGTTGCCTAGGGGACGCCCAGTTATGTTAGCTGAGAGGCTTCTCTCATGTACCCGCAAGCTAGAGCTGACAGACGGGAGCTCACCCTGTCTTGCGGATTTGAACCGGCAACCATCAGGTCAGCAACCTAACCTTCAGGTCAGCAGTTCTGCCGGTACTAGGGTTTAACCCATTGCGCCAACGTGGCTCCTATATTTATTATTTATTTATTATTTATTTATTTAAAACTTTTATATTCCGATCTTCTCACCTCGAAAGAGGGACTCAGACCGGCCTTACAGCAAAATTCAATGCAGAACATATACATTAAAATACAGAAATAAAATATATAGATAAAAAACATCAAAATACAATTAAAACCAACTCGCCAGATAAAAATCAACTTCATCTCACTCCAATGTATGTGGTCACTAACTCAATCTCAGTCTTTCTTCTGTGAATGCTTCCTTCCAAAGCCAGGATTTTACTAGCCTCCTGAAGGACAGGAGGGAGGGGGCAGATGTGATCTCGCTCGGGAGAGAGTTCCATAGTCGAGGGGCCACTACAGAGAAGACCCTGTCTCTCGTCCCCACCAGACAGGCTTGTGAAGGTGATGGGTCCGAGAGCAGGGCCTCTCCGGAAGATCTTATCATCCTTGATGGTTCGTAGGGGAGAACACGTTCGGACAGGTAAACTGGGCCGGAACCATATAGGGCAGGGGTGCTCACACTTTTTCAGCATGCGAGCTACTCTTAAATCAACCAAGTCCAAAAGATCTACCTGCTGCCGCCGCCGTGCACTCCCGCGCGCTCCCGCCACCACGCGATCCCGCCACCGTGCGGGCTCCTGTTGCTGTTTTCCGCCAGCACAGCGCTTCTTCCGCCTGCGGGGCATTGCAGGAAGGAGAAAGCACGAGACGGGTCATCCAGAGGGAGCGCTCCGCCCTGCCTGTCTCGCCGGCAACGGAGGCTGCACAGCTGCTTCTGGATGAGAGAGAAGCAGGGTGCTCCCTCCAGCGGCCCTGCCTCGTGCTTCCTTCTTCCTGCAATGCCCCGCAGGCAAAAGAAGCACCGCAAGATCGGAAGCCCGCAGCAAGAGCGCATGTGCGCGCAGGGTGTGCGCGCGCATGGCAGGAGCACCCCATCTGGCTGGTGAGGCCCAAAGATCACCTGGAAGAGGGCCAAAGATCTACTAGTAGCTCCCGAGCTACCTTATGAGCACCCCTGGTATAGGGATTATAGGTTAAAACCAGCACTTTGAATTGTGCTTGGAAGCTAATCGGCAGCCAGTGGTGCTGGTGTAACAAGGGCGTTGTGTGCTCCCTGTATCCCGCTCCCGTTAGTAGCCTGGCTGCCGAGCGTTGGACTAATTGCAGCTTCCGAGCAGTCTTCAGAGGCAACTCCACGTAGAGAGCATTGCAGTAGCCTATTCGGGATGTAACCAAAGTAGGGTTGCCATTTTTTGATATAAGAAATAAGGAACATTTATGGGATTTTTCACAAAAATAAGGGACACTTCATTAAAAACTTAAAATTCAAACATTAGGTAGAAATAGTTTTATTAACAGAATAAGATAATGATTGAAACTCACAAAAGAAACTGACTTACACCCTCTTAACAGTACATGGTATGTTTCTGCATGCTTTGTCATGCAGAAAAAACATTATTAGAACTACCTTATTTTCTCCATCTGTATTTAGTACTTGACTTTGCTGACTTTAAAAGTGCGTTGTCTAAACATTAAAATAAAATAAATTATATAAGATTATTATGTCAATAGTTAATGGTATAGTATAGTATGGGATACACAGCATTGTATAGTATTGGGATGCACAGCTAGGCCTATTTTAAGAGTAACTCTCAAGCAACCAGAAACTATCTTTATCCAACATGATCCAACATTCCCCTTGGGTAACGGTTAATTAGTCTACTGTACTTTGAAAAAGTCCTGTATCGCCTCTTCCTTCCAACGGGGACGCAGGCTGCCCTGCGAGTGGGAATCCCCGGGCAGGCATTGCCATGGAAACCACAGCGCACGCCTTCCTCTGGTCAACCCCTCCCAGTCCTGTCCTACTAGTCAAAAATAAGGGACAGGGCCTGAAAATAAGGGACACAAATTTTAGGGCCAAAATAAGGGACGTCCCTTAGAATAACTGACTGAACTGAACTGAACTGACTTTATTATTTCTGAGTCGCCCTCCACGTTAGTGCTCCGGGCGACTTACACACAGCAATTCAAACAATTAAAATATTAAAATTAGATTAAAAATATTCAGGAGTTAAATGCAGGAGCCAGGCTCAGGTAGTTGAGTTCCTGGTTCTGCATTAGCCATGGGCTTTCCTAAATAGCCAGGTCTTCAGAGCGGTCAGGAACTGGGGCAGGTCGAGGAGGCTCTCTGGTCCGGTGGCATCGAGTTCCAAAGAACGGGGTCAACGGAGAACGATCTCCGTCTCGTGGCCTCAAGCGGGCCTCTTTCAAGCTCGGGACGCAAAGAAGGTTCTTGTTTGCTGGCCGCGGTGTCCTTGAGTAGACAGGCATCAGCAAGCGGTCTTTCAGATATGTTGGGCCCCGGCCCGCAGGGCTTTGAAAGCCAAGGTCAAGGTCTTATGTAGGGCTCTGTACTCAACGGGCAGCCAGTGCAGGCGCTGCAGAGATGGTGTAATGTGGCATCTCATCGATGTTCCTGTGAGAAGCCTGGCGGCCGCGTTCTACACAATCTGGATCCTGCGGGTTAGTGACCGGGGTAGACCCACATATAAGGCGTTACAGTAATCCAGCCGTGATGTAACCGTGGCATGGATTACCGTAGCCAGTGCTTCCGTCGGGAGGTAGGGCGCCAGTTGTCTCGCTTGGCGCAAGTGGAAGAAGGCCCTTTTGCTTGTGGAGGCAACCTGGGCCTCCATCGACAATTTGGAGTCCAGGATAACACCAAGGCTCTTTACTGAGGGGATGGAATCAACGGTTCCCCTTCGAAGGGGGGCAGTGGGAAAGGTGGTTCTGGGCGGCCCGGCCATAAAATCTCCGTCTTTGATGGGTTTATTTTGAGTTTGTGGGCGCGGAGCCATTTTGTCACTGCTTCCAGGCCTCGAGTGAAGTTTTCGGGCACCGAAGTTGCGCCAGGCTCCAACTTCAGCAGGAGCTGAGTGTCATCGGCGTATTGGTAGCACCCTAGGCCAAAGCTCCGGGCTATACCAGCCAAAGGCCGGACATAGATGTTAAACAACATTGGTGATAGTATGGCGCCTTGGGGTACTCCGCACTCGAGGAAAGATTTCCTGGATGTTTGGCCTAGCCATTCAACTCGCTGACTACGTCCGCACAGGAAGGAGCTAATCCAAGCTAAAGCTGCTCCTTGTATCCCTATGGTGGCAAGTTGTCGTGCCAGCAGGTCGTGGTCCACCATGTCGAATGCAGCGGTAAGGTCCAATAATACCAGAACTACTGAGCCTCCCTTGTCCAGTTGGCAGCGGATATTGTCTGAGATGGCCACCAGGATGGTCTCGGTCCCGTGCCCGGGGCGGAACCCTGATTGAAAGGGGTCCAAGCCATCCGAGGTCTCAAGGAAGTTTTGTAGCTGGGTTGCTGCCGCGCGTTCGATCAGCTTACTGAGAAACGGGAGGTTTGAGACGGGACGGTAGCTCGCTGGCATCGCAGGGTCCAGGTTGGCTTTTTTCAGGAGTGGGCGGACCACGGCTTCTTTTAGGGCATCCGGGAAAATTCCCTGCTCCAGGGAGTGGCTTATTATCTGCATCAGGGGGACCGAGAGCTCCTCTGCGCAGTCCTTAACTAGATGGGAAGGGCAAGGGTCCGTGGAGCAGGTGGTTGCCCGCGCTGTGGAGATTATTTTATTAACTGCTTCCAGGTCCAGGGCTTTGAAATGGTCAAATTTCTGGTTAGTTGGTGTATGTGGTCCTTTTACCCTCTCACTCGTGTCGTCAGGCACAGATGGTAGGTCTAGCCGAAGAGCGGTGATTTTCTCTATGAAGAATTCCTGGAATTCTTCTGCTGAGATGGCTGGGGTGTCCCTGGTTTTTGGCTGTGTATTAGTGGTGACCAAATCTCGGACAATCCTGAAGATCTGCGCTGGGCGCGATCTCGCAGCTGTTATTAAAGAGGGACATATGGGAACCCTAAACCAGAGCGTGGACCACTACGGCCAAGTCAGACTTCCCAAGGTACAGGCGCAGCTGGCGCACAAGTTTTAACTGTGCAAAACCTCTCCCGGCCACCGCCGAGACCTGTGGTTCCAGGCTCAGCGATGAATCCAGGATCACTCCCAGGCTGCGAACCTGCGCCTTCAGGGGGAGTGTCACCCCATCAAGCACAGGCTGTAATCCTATGCCCTGTTCGGCCTTATGACTGACCAGGAGTACCTCTGTCTTGTCTGGATTTAGTTTCAATTTGATCGCCCCCATCCAATCCGTTACAACGGCCAAGCACCGGTTCAGGACTTGAACAGCTTCCTTGGTAGCAGGTGGGAAGGAGTGACAGAGTTGGACATCATCTGCTTACAGATGAAACTGCACCCGGAAACTCCGGATGATCTCCCCCAATGGCTTCATGTATATATTAAACAACATAGGGGACAGTACTTCTGTCGATGTGGTAATAAAAGTTGGATTGATTGCAGCCATAAAGTAATTAGTTTATTTACACTGTATACACAAACATAGCACACAGCAAGTACGTCCATACTGATGCAGGAACATCTTCAAAAGATGGCTATTGCAATCTCTTATCAGTAAAGGCACGCCTTTCAAATTCCATTGTGATGATTATTTATTTATTTATTTCACGATATTTATATGCCGCCCTTCTCAACCCCGAAGGGGACTCAGAGCGGCTCACAAGCAAAATACAAATACAATGAACTATAATTATTGCCACAGCACAACATCAGTATTACATATCACATTGTACTATAACAATATCACATTGAACTATAACAATTATATTGCAATATTATTAGTAATATTGCATGTAACACAAAATATTTAGTTATAGTATCATATTATTATTATTAGTAATATATTGCTTAACATTACAACATTATCAATATTATATGTATACACAATATATTATACCATACTATATTATACTATAAAATCAAATACAACATACCATGTCATTGTCACAGTACAACAATTATATATCACACTAGCTGTACCCAGCACGCGTTGCTGTGCCCTATTTAGGAGATGTGAGAAAGTCTGAGTATGTAAGTGTTGGAATTGATGTTACTTATGGTCTTGGTGGGTGTGTGCATGTGTATATAAGTATATGTGCGTGTATATGTATATGTGTGCAGGTATATATGTGTGTGCATATGTTTATATGTATATGTTTGTATGTGTGTGCATGTGTATATATGTGTGTGCATGTATATGGGTGTATTTATGTGTATATAGGTATATGTGTGTATGTGTATATGTGTGTATGTATGTGTATGTATGTATATATGTGTGTGAAAGGGGGAAGAATGACATGGGAAAGAGAGGGTGGAACGTGGTGAAGGCTGGGAATGGGAAGTGGAGAGAGAGGGGCTGGAGAATGGGGGATGTTAAGATTGGGAGAGGAAGGAGGAAACTACAAAAAGGGAAGAGTGGGGTGGGGAATGAGTGGCAGAGAAGTGTGTGTGACTGTGGGGGAGTGAGACGGGAAGGGAGGAAGAGGTTTGTCCAGGCCAAGAAGAGAGAACGCATTGAGGGGAATGGAAGCAGGGAGGCGAAGAAGATCTTGGGGGGAAGGGAAGCGCACCTCTTCCCGGGTCGTAGCCTCGCAACTCTGCCGGGGAATTCCGCGCCTCCTGGTCCTGGGAAGGCCTGGAAGCGGCGGCCGCGTGGAGCACCTCCTGCCTGCCTCTCTCTAAGGTGAGGGGCTACTGGCGGGGGACCAAGCGGGCATGGCCACGGGACTACAGTTCCCAGAAGGCCCCGCACGGCGACTTCCTGTTTCTTCGCCCCTCCTTGCCATTGAGCCGTGTGGTGCCTTCTGGGAAGTGTAGTCCCGAGTGGGTGTGTAGCGGGGCTTTTGGGGCGCGCAAGGGGGNTTTNGTGAGTAGCTTTTGGGGCTTTGGGTTTGCGAGAAAGGGGGAGTGGGTGTGTAGCGGGGCTTTTGGGCCCGCAAAGGGGCTTTGGTGAGTTGCTTTAGGGCTTTGGGTTTGCGAGAAAGGGGGGAGTGGGTGTGTAGCGGTGCTTTTTTTTGGGGCGCGCAAAGGGGGCTTTGGTGAGTTGCTTTGGGGGGCTTTGGGTTTGCGAGAAAGGGGGAGTGGGTGTGTAGGGCTTTTTTGGGCGCGCAAAGGGGCTTTGGTGAGTTGCTTTGGGGCTTTGGGTTTGCGAGAAAGGGGAGTGGGGTGTCGCGGGGCTTTTTGGGGCCCGCAAAGGGGGCTTTGGTGAGTTGCTTTAGGGGCTGTGGGTTTGCGAGAGAGGGGGAGTGGGTGTGTAGCGGTGCTTTTGGGGCGCGCAAGGGGGCTTTGGTGAGTTGCTTTGGGGGCTTTGGGTTTGCGAGAAAGGGGAGTGGGTGTGTAGCGGTGCTTTTGGGGCGCGCAAAGGGGCTTTGGTGAGTTGCTTTGGGGGCTTTGGGTTTGCGAGAAAGGGGGTGGGTGTGTAGGGGGGCTTTTGGGGCGCAAAGGGGCTTTGGTGAGTTGCTTTGGGGGCTTTGGGTTTGCGAGAAAGGGGAGTGGGTGTGTAGCGGGGCTTTTGGGCCCGCAAAGGGGGCTTTGGTGAGTTGCTTTAGGGGCTTTGGGTTTGCGAGAAAGGGGGGAGTGGGTGTGTAGCGGTGCTTTTTGGGGCGCGCAAAGGGGGCTTTGGTGAGTTGCTTTGGGGGGCTTTGGGTTTTGCAGAAAGGGGGGTGGGTATTTAGCGGGGCTTTTGGGGGCGCGCAAAGGGGGCTTGGGTGAGTTGCTTTGGGGGCTTTGGGTTGGCGAAAGGGGAGTGGGTGTGTAGCGGGGCTTTTTGGGGCGCGCAAAGGGGGCTTTGGTGAGTTGGTTTTGGTTGGCGAGAAAGGGGGCGAGGGGGTGTGTTGCGGGGCTTTTGGGACACGCAAGGTGGGAGGGTGTGTTGTTTAGAGTTGTTTTGGGGATTTTGGAAGCGGGGCGAGGGAAGGAGGTGTGTAGCGGAAGGGCTAGCTTTGTGTGCGGCGTGTGGTACTGTGAAGGCTGGCGGGTCGCTGATTTCTGGCTTGTGGCCTTGAGCGTTCCTAAACGTGCGCTGGCAGCGAAGAGAGAGGAGGGGGGTTTTATGTGGTCTTTTTGGAGGGTCTTGTTTGGGGCTGTTGCGAGGCACGTAGGGCCTGTTTTTGGCCGTTAATGTACCTCGTGGTTTGTTGGGGTAGGCTGCCTAATATGGTGTTTTTTTGTGGCTTATGGTTTCTTTGTCTATTTGCCCCGTTGCACGACGTGAAGAAAAAAAAAAGATTGTATTATAACAAATTATATCGCAATATTATTAGTAATATTACATGTAATGTAAATATACAATTATAATATCTTATTATTATATTGTATTACATTACAACATTATCCATATTATATGCATATACAATATTATACCATACCATTATACTATATTATATCATTTTATATTATATTACATTATAATATATATGTTGATTGAAACCCACTATCATCACAGGAAACAAGAAAACATTTTTATTGCCCTTTCTAAGATAACTTAAACCTCTGTGGTCTGTTAAATCTACACATGCTAGACAGCTTTGCAAAACACATAGTCATAGCTTTAAAACATACGCTTTGAAATCTCCCAATTAATCAAAACACAGACTTAACATATTCTGGGTTATATGGCTGTGTGGAAGGGCTCTATGTTTGGAGCCACAAAAGTATGTGGCAACTACTACTTTGAATTAAACTTTATTCTCTATCTGATTATCTCTGATCATCCATTCAGCTAATCAGTTCAGAGAGATCTTTTTTAAAAAAAATTGTTTTATTGAAATTTTGATAAAGAGGGGATAGGATCTAAGGGTCGGGAAGGGAGGGGGTGTTGGGATGGAGGTGGGTGATCACTATAGGGCAGTGTTTCCCAACCTTTTTTGAGCCGAGGCACACTTTTAACATTAAAAAAATCCTGGGGCACACCACCAACCAAAATGACACAAAATGACATTCTAACACAGTAATACATATAGTTAACTGACCTTGAGTTTTGGAGTTGTAGTTCACCTACATCCAGAGAGCACCCTGGACTCAAACAATGTTGGATCAGGACCAAACTTGGCATGAATACTCAATATGCCCAAGAGTGAAAACAGATGGAGTTTGGGGAAAATAGACAGAGAGCCGGAGGGAGGCCGAGAGCGGTTTCGCGCGCACTGAAGAGGTTTGGAAGCAGAGACGGCCCGAGATTTCCTCCGTTCCTCACTAGCGGAGGGAGACCTGGGGAAACGGAAGAGATGAATATCGGGCTTGGCGGAGCCGCGAAACGGGAGAAAGGCTCCCCGCAAAGAACTGGCTCCCTGAGGTGTCCAGGTTCCCACCTCCTCCTCCGGAAGTGAGCCCACAGGATAGACTCTATCCTGTGCGCTCACTTCCAGAGGAGGAGGAGAGCATCGCCCGGTCCCTCCCCTCCTGAGCCTCCAGTGCCTCTCTAGGACCTAGAGAGGGTCATGTTTCCCAACCGTTGTTCCGCGATCAGCTGGTGTGTCGCGGGAAAACCTCGGAGGGGGAAGAAAGGGGGAGGGAGAGGTTTTCTCGCGGTACACCAACTGATCGCTCACGGAACGCTACTGTGCCGTGTCACAGCGGTTGCAAAACATTACTAGTATAGGGCAGTGTTTCCCAACCTTTTTTGAGCCACGGCACACTTTTAATATTAAAAAAATCCGGGTGTACACCACCAACCAAAATGACACAAAATGACACTCTAACACAGTAAAGAACGGCTGGGGATGGTGAGCTGCTGGGAGCAGCTGCTGGGAGTGCCAAAGCCAGGGAGGAGCCAGGCCACACCATGCCCCGCCCCGTCCCCTGGCTTCAGTTCTCCCACAGCTTTGCCAGCCTTGAGGGGGCAGTGCCAAGCCAGCATTGTGCTGGCTCTGTCACCGCTGGCCTGGCACTGCCCCTCAAGGCGGGTGAAGCTGTGGGAGTGCTGAAGCTGGGGAGGGGGGCAGAGCCAGGCCACGCCATGCCGCCCCTGCTCCCCCAGCTTCAGTTCTCCCACAGCTTTGCCAGCTTTGAGGGCAAGCCCAGCTGGCTCTGCCATCACTGGCTTGGCACTGCCCCTCAAGGCTCTGCTGTGGGAGTGCTGAAGCAGGGGCGGGCCAGGCCGCGCCATGCCCCGCCCCTCAGTTCTCCCACAGCTTTGCCAGCTTTGAGGGGCAAGCCAGCATTGTGCTGGCTCTGCCATCACTGGCTTGGCACTGCCCCTCAAGGCTGGCGGCTGTGGCAGGCCGTGCCATGCCCCGCCCCCTTCCCCCAGCTTCAGTTCTCCCACAGCTTTGCCAGCTTTGAGGGGGCAAGCCAGCATTGTGCTGGCTCTGCCATCACTGGCTTGGCACTGCCCCTCAAGGCTGGAAGCTGGAGTGCTGAAGCTGGGGGGGGGCGGAACCAGGCTGCGTCATGCCCCCCCTCTCCCTGGCTACAGCTCTCTCACAGAGGAGGAGCATGAGCGGTGGATGGGCTTCAGTAGGCGGGGCTCCTCCTCCGCGCGGCTTCAACAAGCAAGGGGTGAGAGTCATGGCGGGAGTCATGGCAGATTGGAGGTTGGTTGGGGAAATGGCCGAAGGAGGCGGTGCCCCGGTCCCTTCTTCTTTTTCTTCGCCGCCGCCCGTCCCTTCCTCCTACTCTCCCAAGCAGCAGGAGTTCGGTTGGAGGAGGGGGGAAGGAAGGGGGGCAGAGAGCTTTTCTCGCGGCACACCTGATGATCATTCAAGGCACACTAGTGTGCCACAGCACACTGGGGGTTGAGAAACACTTAAAGGGGATCAAAATATAGGGGGAATAAAATGGGGAAAAAGAAAAAAAATTAAAATTCAAGGCTGGATTACTGCAACGCGCTCTACGTTGGCCTTCCTCTGTCGGTGACCCGGAAGCTCAGGCTAGTGCAGAACACTGCCGCCCGGCTCCTGTCTGGCACGCCAGCTGGCGCCCACATAACACCTGTTTTGCAGGATCTGCACTGGCTGCCAATTGAGCACCGGATCACCTTCAAAGTGTTGGTCCTCACCTTTAAGGCCTTACACGGCCTGGGGCCAGCGTATTTGAGGGACCGTCTCACCCCATATTGCCCTCCGAGATCACTTCGGTCTGAGGACTCCAATCTCCTGGAGATACCTTCAGCTAACTGACTGCTACCCGCCGGAGGGCGTTCTCTGTCATAGCACCTACGCTGTGGAACGCCCTCCCGGCCGGAACTCGGGCTAGAAGGAAAAAAAAAAAACGGGAAAAAAAAATATATACCTGTTTAAGCAGGCCTTTGGTGAGTAAGTCCTGCCCATGCCCCGCCATCTATTCGTTCTTCTGAGGATGATGTGCTGTTCATTGTTTTAACTGTGTTATTAATTACTGTACTGCTGTTGTTTTTAATTGTTTTTAACTGCTTATTGCCTGTATTTTACTGTGCCCTTCGGCTCCTGTAAGCCGCCGAATGAGCCTCAAGGAGTAATTTGCGGCATAGAAGCCCGAATAATAAATAAATAAATAAATAAATTAAAAAAAGAAAGGGAAAAAAGGGAAAAAAGTAAAAAAGAAAACAGACTTGAAAAAATAACAATAAAAAGTCCAGAGAGATCTTGAATGCATCATAGTTTGTTTCGATCTGTACACTGCAGCCACTGTTTTAAACAGAAGGTTTTATCTGTTTTCTTGTTACATCACCTTGGGAATCCAGATGGACAGAATAACTACTTTTCATAAATAAATAATCTGGGTTGTCAGAGCGTGCTTGGAGGATGTGAATATTTATCTCCATTGTCTCAGTATTTCCTGTTGATCATAAAAAGGAATGCTTTATGTCAGCTGTTTTTCTACTGAAGGACTGTCCTTTTCTGTTGTGGTACCCATATTTCTGAATAGTTCTGAGAAATTAGTTGTTGAATAGATGTACTGGTTACTCTTTGTAATGAAGCTAATTTTTTTTTCAAATATTGCTGGGCATCCTAAGTGATTTACAACATAAATATGGCACTCGGCAGTTTGCTAGTTCGTGTGCACTTAGGATTCTATGGAAATAAGTCCGACTTTTAACACTTGTTTTTAGATCTCTGCTAAACTGGGAACCAATGTGGAAAGAATACTTCAGGAAGTGATTGAAAGGATTCCTCCGTAAGTTTTCTTTTCTAGTATCTTTCCTATTATTGAAAGCTCAGACTTGTGGTTTTGCCTAACTTTCTACATTGTAATTGAAAGCCCTTTCATAATAACTGTAACTTAGTAATTTTTTTATTTTAGTATATTGTATTATTAACTCTCACGACAAGGAAAAAAGTAAGAGCAATGACAAACATTTTAATGTTTTCTGTAAAAAAAATAATTGAATATTACATTTTATACAGTATACCAGGGATGCCCACACTTTTTCAGCATGCGAGCTACTTATAATAAAACCAAGTCAGAAAGATCTACCTACATCCTCAAGGCTGGAGAGGGGTGGGGCGGGGGCAGGTCTTGGCACGGCCTGGCTCCGCCCCCTTTCCGGCTTCAGCTCTACCAGCAGCTTCTCCAGGCTTGAGGACGGCAGTGCCAACCAGCATTGTGCTAGCTATGCCACCACTGGCTTGGCATTGCGATCCTCAAGCCTGGAGAAGCTGCTGGTAGAGCTGAAGCCAGAGGGGGGTGGAGCCAAGCCAAGCCCCGCCCCCTCCACTCTGGCTTTGGAGCTCCAAGCAGCTTCTCCTGGCTTGAGGGTGGCAGTGCCAAGCCAGCCTTGGCATAGCTAGCACCAGGCTGGCTTGGCACTGCCATTCTCAAGCCTGGAGAAGCTGCTGGTAGAGCGGAAGCCAGAGGGGGGAGGAGTCAGGCTGCGCCAAGGCCTGCCTCCTCCCCTCTGGCTTTGGCGCTCCCAGCAGCTTCTCCAGGCTTGAGGATGGCAGGGCCAAGCAAGTGGTGGCATAGCTAGCACAATGCTGGTTGGCACTTCCGTCCTCAAGCCTGGAGAAGCTGCTGGTAGATCTGAAGCTGGAAAGGGGCGGAGCCAGGCCGTGCCAAGCCCCACCCCTCCTCTGGCTTTGGCGCTCCCAGCAGCTTCTCCTGGCTTGAGGATGTCAGTGCCAAGCCAGTGGTGGCATAGCTTGCACAAGGCTGGCTTGGGCCTGCCATCCTCAAGGCTGGAGCAGCTGCTGGGAGTGCCGGGGAGGGGGTGGGGCTTGGCGGGCCTGGCTCCGCCCCCCCTTTGAGAAGTGCCCCATCCTGCTGCGATCGACCTCCTTCGGTCCCGATTGCGATCGACTTCCTGGGCAGCCCTGCAGTATACAGTACCAATACAAGGGGCTGCGGTGGCACAGTGGGTTAAACCACTAAGCTGCAGAACTTGCTGACTGGAAGGTCAATGATTCGTATCAGTGGGATGGGGCGAGCTTCCACTGTTAGCCCCAGCTTCTGCCAACCTAGCAGTGTGAAAACATGCAAATGCGAGTAGATCAATAGGTACTGTTTTGGCGGGAAAATAATGGCACTTCATGCAGTCATGCCAGCCACATGATCTTGGAGGCGTCTATGGACAGTGATGGCTCTTTGGCTTAGAAATGGAGATCAGCATCATCCCCCAGAATCGGATTTGACTTGACTTAATGTCAAGGAGAAACTGTATCTTTTAGTATACAGTAATAATATAGCTGTTATTGTTTTCTTTCCAAACTTGAACATTTTAGAGAAATATATATGTGGTATTGGATAGTAACATTTATATACTGTATTTTATAAAGCAAACTTGATATTTTGCTGTGTGTTTTATAATAGTCCCCCGGTTCGCACTGACGATCCATTGAAAGCTTTGGTGTTTGACTCCACCTTTGATCAGTACAGAGGTGTGATTGCTAACATAGCACTATATGGTGGTGAAATTCACAAAGGCCAAAGGATAACATCAGCTCACACAAAAAAGATTTATGAAGTGAACGAAATAGGAATTCTGACGCCCAATGAGCAGCCAACACCTAAGTTGTAAGTATTATGCAGGGGCAGGGAAGCTCTGAATATATTATTTGTAGCCTTCAGGGATATGAAATAGGAATTCATTTGTATGGTTTTGAATTATGTATTGTTTTAACTATGATATGTTTTTAAATGATTTTTTTAACTGTAATTATGTGTAATAGCCTCTTTTTTTTTTTAAACAAGTTTTATTAAGATTTTTAAACATAATATAAAACACGAGTTACAACCAACACTCGACCCAACAGACAAGAGACTTACCCCGAACCATCCCCCACGGGACGGTCCCCACCCTCCACCCCCCCCCCCTCACCGTGATGGCTACCTCTCTCCCCTCCCCCCCGTGCCCTTCACCCCGGGGCGGTCTAAGGTCATTTTAAATGGTAAGCGAACATTATTTTGGCGCCCCCCTATTTTGCCCCCGTTTCGCAGATTTCAAAGAAATATTAATTTAAAATATATGTCTATTACATTATACACTCAACACTAATATTAAACAGGCATTAAATAATATTGCAAATAATATATAAAATTAAAATGTATATTATATTATAAATATTTTATTATATATTACATTTTATTCTATATTATTAAATACTATTCTATAATATTGCATATTATGTATGCTATAGGGCAGGGGTGGGCAATTATTTTTTCCAAGGGGCCACATGAGAGCCAAAAAATATTATGGAGGGCCGCACCTAAAGGCTGAACTACATTCTACATAATATCAATTGAATTTCTTTAATAATAATAAAAAGGCACTAAATTGCGTTTTTGATATATTAATAAGACTGATAAGAGTATATGTTATGGGCAATTAAAAAGAGAGGTTGTCATAGGAAAAATGACATTCACTAAAATTTTACAAACCAATGGTTAACAAAATGTGAACATTTGTATCATTTGTGATTCATTATATTAATGGTCATTTTCAGTCACATTTGCTTCAAAGCACATTTTGAGTTTCACTTATTCCTGGAAAGAATAAAAAACATTGCCTACATTTTGGATTTAATCCCCTCATTTGGTGCTATTATTCAGTTTCTTATTCAGTGAGAGAAATCAAGTCTCTGTTGGTCTTTAACAAGTGCATCTAAGTCAGGTTGAATGTTACAGGTGGAGATGCGAAGCACCCCTGACAGATGGCCATCCAGCCTCTGTTTAAAAGCCCCCAAAGAAGGAACCTCCACCACACTCCAGAGCAGAGAGTTCCAGTGCTGAACAACTCTCACAGTCAGGAGGTTCTTCCTCATGTTCAGGTGGCATCTCCTTTCTTGTAGTTTGAAGCCATGGTTCCATTGTGTCCTAGTCTCCAGGGCAGCAGAAAACAAGCCTGCTCCCTCCTCCCTATGACTTCCCCTCACATATTTATCTATGGCTCATCATGTCTCCTCTCAGCCTTCATGCCCAGCTCTTGAAGCCGCTCCTCATTGGGCTTGTTCTCCAGACTCTTGAGAACAATTTATACATTATATAAATGTAGTGTTCATTTGAGAGATTAACATAACTCAAAACCACTGGACAAATTGCTGCCACAAGACACCCACTAACACCCAAGGAGTGACCATCACTCAAAATTGATTTTGTCATCTGAGAGATGTAGTTGCTGGGAGTTATAATTCACCTGCAATTAAAGAGCATTCTCAACTCCACCAATGATGGAACTACACCAAACATGGCACACAGGACTCCATGACCAATAGAAAACACTAGAAGGGTTTGGTGGGCATTGCCCTTGAGTTTGGGACTTGTAGTTCACCAACATCCAGAGAGCACTGTGGACTCAAGCAATGTTGGGTCAGGACCAAACTTGGCACAAATACTGAATATGCCCAAATGAGAACACTGGTGGAGTTTGGGGGAAATAAGAGCTTGACAATTGGGAGTTGTAGTTGCTGGAATTTCAAAGAGCATCTTGAAATCTAGGAACAAAGGAATTGAACCATGCTTGGCACACTGAACTCTTAAGTACTGAAGGGGTTTGGTGAGCATTTACCTTGAGTTTGGGAGTTGCAGTTCACCAACATCCAGTTGTAGTTCAAACTTGGCACGAATCCTTAATATGCCCAGAGGCAGAAGAGAAGGGGGGAGGCTTGGAAGCGGAGGAGGAGGAAGACCAGGAGGGCGAAGCAAATTGAGGAAGCCGGGAAGGGAAGCCCCACTCCAGCCTCGTCCCTGCTCCTGCTCTGACCACGCCCCTCTCCCTCACTGAACTCCTCCCCCTTCTCTCTTCCGTTCATTCCTTCTTTCTCTCCTTTTGGCAAGGGAGAAGGAAGGAAACGGAAGGGGGGAAAGAAAGAGAGGGAGGGAAAGAAGGAAGGAAGAAGAGCAAGTAGAAAGGAAAGGCAGGCAAAAGGTGCCGAAGGAAGGAGAAAAAGAAATAAAAGTGAAAGAAGGCGCGAGGCCTGAGAAGGGAGGAGGAGAAGGGGCCTTCCTTCTTCCTTCGGCACCTTTTGCCTGCCTTTCCTTTCCTTTCTACTTGCTCTTCTTCGTTCCATGCTTCCTTCTCCCCCCCTCTTTTCCCCTCTCCGTTTCCTTCCTTCTCCCTTGCCAAAGGGAGTGCAGTGAGGGAGAGGGGGCGTGGCCAGAGCGGGACGGCTGGAGCGTGCGAGCGCGCGAGGGGGCGCTTCCCTTCTTCAATTTACTTCGCCCTCCTCGTCTTCCTCTTTCTTCGCTTCCAAGCCTCGCCCCTGGCCCCTCCTCCTCTTCTCCCCCTCCATTGGCCGCTCTGCCTGCCTGCCAGCCACCCTCGGCGGATTCGGAGGAAAAGGCACGTGTGGGCTAAGTCCGGGAGGGAAATCCTCTTCTGCCTCCTCCCTCGCCCCGCCCCACGTGCCTCGGCGGCAGCAGCGCCGACAATAGAGGCGGAGGGGAAAGGCACGGGCGGGCCTCCTCCTCCTCGCGCCTTCTTCACAGGTACCGCGGCACGGACAATAAAATAATATATTAAAATAAAATATTTATTTTTTGCCCGTGATTTCTGCGCCCCCCACGAGATGGCGCTCTACGCAGCCGCGTACTTTTGTCTAATGGTAAGACCGCCCCTGCATTCACCCACATTCCGTAAGTATCGTCGACTTCCTCCTCTTAGAACCAACCCTCTCAACTTTCTTCAGTCTCAATGAACCGTTAATTAAAGCAAATCCCCTTTGTACAATCCGGCAGAATTTAACTAAAGAAAGTGCTATCACTAGTATTTAATTTCCCTTGTTTCTTCAAATAGTCAAGTAAAGGTAACCAGTCTGTGGGGTCCATATCTTGCGTCAGGGCTCTCGAAAGGCAGTCCATATTGACAATGTCCAGTAGCCTGAGGATCCAATCCTCTTCCTTGGGCTGAGCTTTTTCCTTCCATTTTTTTGCCACCACCAGCCTTGCTGCAACAATGCAATAGATAAACAGCTTTTCATTATTCTTACTAATATCAAAGTCCAACAGGCCAAGGAGCATGTATTGAGGTTTGAAACTAAATTTGATCCCCAGGGCCTCCTTTAGATTTTTGTATATCTTCTCCCAGAATTTTTTAATTAATCTACACCCCCACCACATGTGGAGGTATTTGCCTTCTACTTCCCCACATCTCCAGCATTTATTGCTGTACGAGGGGTTGTAAGTTGCTATCTTAGCTGGTGTAAGATACCATCTAAAAAACATTTTCATGCAGTTTTCCCTGAGTTCATAGGCATACGTATATTTGTAATGTTTACTCCAACTTCTTTTCCAGAGCCTCAGGGGAATTTTCTGGTTTAGATCCTGTGCCCATCTAACCATACAGGACTTGACCATTTCCTCCTCTGTACTCCATTCTATAAGTTTCTTATAGAGCACTGAGATTCTCCCTTTCTTTTTCAACATAAGCCCATCCCAAAATTGATTAGCCTCGCTAAATCCTTTAATCCTATCTTTCCGGAATACCTCAGATATTTGCCTGTATTGTCACCCGTCTAGCTTATCCTCCACCTCGTTCAGCTCTGTTAGATCTTTCAGAGTTATTTCAGTACCTTGCCTCCTTAGCAACTCATTATATTTTAACCATTTAGTTTTCCCAAATTGTCTCCTGCCGTACGCCTCCTGTGGTGAGAGCCAGTTTGGGGTTTTATCGAAGAGCCTTTCCTTATATTTCTGCCAGACTTTTAGAAGCGGCTTTCTGAAGCAGTGTGCATTGAAGTTTCTCTCTATTTTTACTCTATCGTACCACAGGTACCCGTGCCAGCCAGCCCTGAGATCGAAATCCTCCAGGGCTAGCAGCAGGGTATCTTTGAGTGTGGTCCAGTCTATCACCCATTCTAGGGCGCAGGCCTCGTAATATGATCTTAGATCAGGTACACTGAGTCCTCCTCTGTCTTTTGCATCTATCATACTTTTCCAGCCAATTCTTGATTTTTTCCCCTGCCAGATGAACTTCCTAAGCTCCTTGTCCCAGATATCAATTTTTTTATTATTTGTTAGCACTGGTATGTTTTGGAAGAGGAACAGGAGCCGCGGAAGCACATTCATTTTTATTAAGGAAATTCTTCCCAGAAGTGATAAATTTAGGAACTTCCAGTTATTTAGATCCCTTTTGATTTTCTGCCACGCAATGTCATAATTGTTTTTGACGAGATCGATATTTCTTGGAGTTATTATTATTCCTAAGTATTTTAGTTTGTTTGTTGCAGCTATGCCTGTTTTTCTTTGTAGTTCTTCTTTTCCTTTCTGGTTTATGTTTTTCACTATCATTTTTGTTTTAGCTTTATTTAATTTGAATCCGCTTACCTCACCAAAATCTTCCAATTTTTGGATCCATAATTCTATTGTTTCCTCTGGTTCTTCCACGAAGCATACCATGTCATCTGCGTATGCCCGTACTTTTAGACTCTCTTTAAAGATTGTGAGTCCCTTCAGCTTTTCATCTCTCCTTATATTCTCAATAGCCTCTTAATGGGGCTCACTGTAACCCGTCCTGAGTCCCCCTTCGTGGGTTGAGAAGTGACGGGATACAAATACGGCAAATCTATGCATATAATAAAAGTCAGTGTTTGCGGCGGGAGGTGCAGAGGAATATGTGGCAGCGTTTCGATTGGTTGCCACTGTGGGATTATTTGCATAAAGGACTCTGATTGGCCAGCCTCAGAACTCCAGCACTCTAAGGCACAAGACAGAGGGATTGGTTGCCACTGAGGGAGTATTTGCATAAAGGACTCTGATTGTCCAGGCTCAGCACTTCAACATTCCAAGACACCAGACAGAGGGGATTGGTTGCCACTGAGGGAGTATTTGCATAAAGGACTCTGAATGGCCATCTACATTCCAAATAGATTCGGATTAATTTCAGAATGGCTTTGTAAATGGCGGACCACCTCCAAAGTGGGTTAAACACCCAGTTAGTTTGCAGGCGGATGCCCCCCCCCTCCCAACGTCAAAACCGCTTCTGATGCGGAGGGAAGGCATCTGCCTCTAAACGGGGTTTTTAAACACCCAGTTTGCAGGCGGATGCCTTCCCCCCGCGTCAGAACCACTTCTGACGAGAGGGAAAGACATTTGACTCTAAACTGGGTGTTTCGGAGGGAAGGATCTCCCCCTTCTTCCCTCCACGTTAGGTCTGGCACAAGAGCTGTACACGGAAGGGAAGGCCAGGGAAGGGAAACCCGCCGATTCCTTTCCGAAAATGGCTGCGGTGTCTTTGAAATGGCAAATTCACTTCCGGGTTCCTTACATCGTTTCAAAACCGCTTCAGAAGTGAGGTAATTCTGAATTCAATCCGAATTTAGAGGCATTCCGAAAAACCTAACCAGGCCTAGTGGCTATGTGTCTGATGCAGGATCTTGAATTAAATAACGGAGGGTTTTAAACAAAGGATTTTGGCAACTTTAATTGTGATTAAATTCAAGAATAGCTTATCTCCAAAATGAAAGTGGCTTGAATTATTTAATGCATTATATACTAACAAATTGTGGTGATTTTATTTAGATACGCTGGTCAGGTTGGCTATCTGATTGCTGGGATGAAAGAGATTACAGAAGCCCAAATAGGAGATACGATTTATTTACATAACCAATCAGTGGATCCATTTCCTGGGTTTAAATCAGCAAAACCGATGGTATTTGCAGGTGAGGTGTTTATATTCAAAAGTTGGAAAGCAGGTTAATATGTGATAATATAAGAAATTTGCCTCTGCTTCTTATTGAATCCTTGCTACTCAGGCCTTGATGCTACTTGGGCATTGATGCTTCTTCTCCTGTTATCAAAAGCATCAATATTTCAGGAAATGTATGTGTTTCTTAATACCTCGCGATGTGACTCGTATTGTTTTAATGTTTTAATACTTTACTGTTTTATTGTACGGCTGCATGGCCACCACATGCCGCCGGTTTTATATGTTGTGACCCGCCCCGAGCGGGTCACAACATATAAATAAATAAATATTTCTAATTTTACTATGATACGAGGGCGGGTCAATAAGTATGTGACTTTTTGAATGAAACACAGGTTTTTGGATAAAAAATCATTTTATTTTTCAACGTAGTCTCCTTTGAACTCTATACACTTTGTCCAATGATTCTCCAATTTTTTTATCCCTTCCAAAAAATAAGTTTTGCCGAGGTCCTCAAAATAGGTATTTGTTTGTGAGATGGTTTCATTGTTGGAGTCAAATCTCTTTCTGCCGAGCCATTTCTTCAGGTTTGGAAACAAGAAATAGTAACTCGGGGCTACATCCGGAGAAAATGGCGGATGAGGGAGCAATTTGTATCCCAATTCATGGATCGTTGCCACGGCAACTGCACATGTGTGCACCCTTGCGTTGTCCTGGTGCAAAATAACTTTTTTCTTTGCCAAATGTGGACGGTTTTTTTTCAAATCCTCATTAAATCGACCCAATAAGTTGGTATAATATTCGCCATCGATTGTTTTACCCTTTTGAAGGTAGTCAATGTGGATTATACCACGTGCATCCCAAAAAAACGATCACCATGACTTTATTGGCTGACAACCCCACCTTGGCGTTCTTTGGCGCCGATTCACCCCGAGAAACCCACTGTTTTGGCTGCTGTTTGGTCTCTGGTGTGTTGTGGCGGATCCACATTTCGTCCATGGTTACGAAACGGTGCAAAAAGTCGTCCATATTGCGGTTGAACAACGGCAAACACTCCTGCGAAATTGTCACACGATTGCGTTTGTGGTCGATTGTGAGCAAATGCGGCACCCATCTTGCGGAAAGCTTTCTCATACCCAAGTGATCATTTAAAATTGAAACCACTGAGCCACGTGACATGCTGTAAGGACTCACCTGTCCTAAGTGGGTGGAAAGCCTGCTTGGAAGTTTTGTTTTTCTGTTGGAAGATAGCTGGCATCCATTTTGGTGAGGGATTTGCAGCTAGCAGCCATCAGGGGGAGGTCATAGCCAGAGAGGGGGCGTGGCCTTAGAGTCAATCCTGCTCAGAGATAGGAGTGCCCTGTGATTGGCTGAGTGCCAGAGGGGAGGAGCAGAGCTGACTAGAGGAGGGATCTTGTCAGAAAGATCCTCTGTCTTGGGCAGAGCTTTGATTGAGAGACATCTCAGCTCTAGCTGTCGTGGTTTGAGGTTGGAGTGACAATATCCTCCAAGCCTTGGCCATAGATTCTGACAAGTCTGTTACTATAGTGGCACATCCAGGGTGTTTGGGGTGACACTGATAGTTAGGTTAGAGCCATTAGGGCTGACTTTGTAGAGTCAGACTAAACACCTTGTCTCCTCAGTGTATAGAGGGAAAAGTGGGTTCTGAGGCTGGGAGTTAGCAGGTGGCTAACTCAGTCAGGCAAGACTCAGGGGGATTTTCTAGTGGATAGAAGCCCCTAGTAGGAACCAGCTGTTCACTGCTATTTTCAGACAATAGGGTGACAGGTTTATATTTTAGTCAAGACTCAGTACTGACTCTTATTCATCCTAGCAATGGAAACCCTGGTAAGGGACATAAATCAAGACAAAGACCTCAAAGGCACCCAGGTGCTAGCACATAAATATAAGTGTAGAGTTTATGCTGATGATATTGTATGTATAATAGAGGACCCTCTCCCCAATATTGGCAAATGGCTAAACAAATTCGAGGACTTCGGAGCTGCCGCTGGCTTCAAATTAAACAAATCAAAATCCAAAATCCTAACAAAACACATAGACGGAAAGGAAAAAGAAACACTCCAGACTATATCAGGACTAAAAATAGAAAAAAAAATCAAATACTTAGGAATATACATTACATCGAGCAACATCCAACTGCTCAAAAATAATTATGAACATCTATGGAAAAAAATACAACAAGATTTGGAAAAATGGAAATATCAAAATTTGTCACTTCTGGGAAGGGTGGCCACAATCAAAATGGTAGTGCTACCGAGACTTTTATATTTATTTCAAAACCTACCGGTTTTAAGAAACGAGCACCTCTTCAAAAAATGGAACATAGACATAAAAAAGTTCATATGGATAAACCGAAAACCCAGAATAGATCTAAAATCAATGACGGATGACCAGAAAAGAGGAGGTCTAGGGCTACCTAACCTCAAACTCTACTACGAGGCGTGCAACCTGGTGGCCATCAAAGAGTGGATCAAGCTTAATAACCAAAACCTATTAGCGTTAGAAGGCCACGACCTCCGGGCCGGATGGCACTCATATCTTTGGTATGAGAGGAGGAAAATTGAAAGAAACTTTAGCCATCACTACCTAAGGGCCACCTTAATTAAGACCTGGGAGAAGTATAAACCACACTTTTTTAGATCCACTCCTCTCTGGCTATCTCCGATGGAAGCACTCCACAAGAGAGAATTAGCTGTAAAGCACTGGCTAACATACAAGCAAATGCTGAAAAAGGTAAACAAGAATTGGGAACTAAAAACTAGAGAAGAATTACTAGATGAGGGATATACTCTGACATGGCTACAATACCACCAGGCGTTTCAACAATATAAAAAAGACAAAAAAATTGGTTTCATGGAGGAGGGCATGTGGGAGAAGATAATAAAAATACATAGGAAAAACATAAGCATTTGTTATAAACAACTACTACACTGGGAAACGGCAGACGAGCAAATAAAGAATTGTCATACAAAATGGGCCCAAGACCTAAAACACACAATACTCCTAAGACAGTGGGAAGAAATATGGACAGAGAAGCTAAAATACTCCCTCATTACAGATGTCACAGAAAACTGGCTTAAGATGCAGTTCAAATGGCATCTGCACCCATCAAGAATAGCGAAATTCAACAAAAACAATTCGAATATATGCTGGAAGTGCAAGAAAGAACTGGGGACTTACTTCCACCAATGGTGGGAATGTAAGAAAGCAGCCGGGTACTGGAAAATGATCCATAAGGAGATGCAAAATATATTTAAAATTAATTTTAAAATGGATCCACAATATTTCCTACTGGGAATATCCAACCCCTTATTAAATAAGAATCAAGAGAAAATCTTTTTCCATCTCAGTACCTGCAGCCGAATAGTACTAGCCAGACACTGGAAGAAAGAAACGACCCCCGACCTGGAAGAATGGTTAATAAAAGCACTGGATCTGATTCAAATGGACTCCATTGCCCAGAACCTGACTAACAAGAGAAACAGAACAGACTGGACAAACTTTAAAAGCTACTTGCAAAATAAAAAGCACAACTTCACCATAGACTTGAATGACCCATAAGAGAAGGTTATATGACGGAATATAACCTATACAAAGCTTTTTGGATACCATTACTTTCTTCTCGTCCTCAATAATAGGTACCCTATATACTCATAGACACCTTGGAATACTCGTGGGAAGCCGCTTTTAACCCCCCATCCATCCCCTCCCCAAACCTGGTAACCCGGTATCCCCTCCCCCACCTCCCACCCCCATCACTTCCCATAACCTGTGTCTGTAAATAATAAAATGTGCAATAAAAATCTATTTTAAAAAAAAGATTTAAGCTTAGTGCACTATTTTTCTGTAACCACACGCTTAGCATCTTATTTTCGGTAACCGCACGCTCTAGCATATTATTATCAGTAACCATACGCTATTGTTGCCTCTCTGTAGAACCATTACGATCTGTGCCTCATTGCTAGCCGTTTGTTAATTAATAAATTCTTTTTATTTGTTAACTTTAAGAAGCCTCCATCTCTCTATCTTTTTGTTCCTCACAGTGTGGTTGTTTAGGGCGGCTCGGTTAAAAGCACTACCAAGCAAACATCTTAATTAACAATCTAAAATCCTAATTTGAATATTAGGTTGGTGGCAGTACTACCGGGAGTATTATTTTAATTAGTAATCTCCAAAACCAGGGGCAGGTCGTCACACATGCCTATGGCTTCCACAACCTCTCGCACTTTCAATCTCCGATCGGCCAACACCATATCGTGAATTTTTTTCAATTGTTTTGCGTGTAGAGACCTCAACTGGGTGTCCAAAACGTTTGGCATATTCCATGCTTGTACGACCACAACAAAATTCAGTAAACCACTTTTTTACCATTGAAATTGATGGTGCAGAGTCCCCATAGTATTTATCAAGCTTAGCCTTGGTTTGAGTGATGGGTTTTTTCCACAAAAAATAATGCTTAATGAGCACACAAAATTCACTTTTTCCCATTTTCTCCTCAAATCACGTGGTAGTCTGCTATCAATGGCTGTCAAACACAAACTAAATGACGCAGCTTGTTCAAATTTTGACAGGAGTCAACTGACAGATGCCTGTTGACAGGAGCAGTGTTGCCCTTTCAGTTAAGAGGTGGGAAATTCAAAAAGTCACTGACTTATTGACCCTCCTTCGTAGCATGGGAAGGGATACCCCACAGATACAATATGATATATGGATATTCGTTGTTCAGTATAGTTGGCCTTCTGCAGTTGTTGGATCAACTTTTGTGGATGTGGTTCTGTATGGATTTGATTAATATGTTCTCTGTGAAACTCAAGGCCCTCCAGCACAACTTTTCTGCATGAAGGTGACCGTAGAATTGGAGAACCTAGAGATTCCTAGAGGACTCACATAGGTTTTACTGATTCAGTGAATCTACTCTTGGTTAAGATATGGTAACTTCTGTATATAAAACTAGCTGTACCCGGCACGCGTTGCTGTGCCCTATTTAGATGCGAGAAAGTCTGAGTATGTAAGGGCTGGAATTGATGTTACTTATGGTCTTGGTGGGGTCATGGCTGTGTTGTTGTGGGTTGTTTTGGTGGGTGGGATGTTGAAGTGCTGTGGAGTTGTTGGTGTGTGGTGTTGCTGGCGTTCTGCATAGCTTGTGGATATACAATGTTTTTTGTCTTTCCGTCTGTTGTGTTGATGTAGAGGTTGATGCTTGTGTGGGTGGGGTACTTTGGAAGTGAGTGGAGGTACTTGAAATCCCATCATCCATGGTGTGCCCTCCTCTAAACTGCAGTTGGATGGAGTGTGGGTCATGGGGGCACTGTGTGCCAAGTTGGGTCTTTATTGGTCTTGGTTCTGGACCACAGTGGTCTGTGGGGAATGAAGGGTTTGAAAGTGCTACAAATCCCATAATCCATGGAGGTACATCAAATCCCATCATCCATGGTCCACCCTCCTCCAAACTGCTGTAGAATGTAGTGTGGGTTATAGGGGCTCTGTGCGCCAAGGTAGGTTACTGTAAATTCAGGCCATACACAATGTCCCATGAGCTGAGGCCTAGTCAGGAAAATCAAGTTAATGAAGCCTTACTGTCAATTCAGGCCATACACAATGTCCCATGAGCTGAGACCTAGTTGGGAAAATCAAGTTAATGAAGCCTTACTGTCAATTTAGAGCGTAAACAGCATCCCTTTAAGTGAGGCCTAGTCAGGGAAATCAAGTTAATGAAGCCTTACTGTCAATTTTGTGCGTGGTTTGTGATTTGTAGGGGTTTAAATTTTCTGTTGGAAGTGAATTGGGTGTTTGTGTTGGCGACTGCTTCAGGCCTTTGCCTTATACTCCTCTGACAGTTTATTATGGGTCGGAATGTTCATGTTGGCTGGCCAATAGAGGCGTTATGCAAATACTCCCTCATTGGCAACCAATCATGTTGTCAGAATGTAGAGGCCGGGAGATTCGTTAGTGGCCGCGGAGGATGCTGGGAAATGTAGGTTTTTTTTGTATTGTTGTTTTGGGGGCCTTCTAGGTTTTGGGGGGGAAAGTTTCTTTGCTAAAAACCTACCTTGCCTGAGGCCTTTTTATGTTGCCAAGTTTGGTGTCTCTGCGTTGGATGGTTTCTCTGTCTCTGTCAGTCACTCGACGACGGGACCTCCTTTATATAATAGATGGAGCTTAAAACTCTAGAATGAAATTGATTCCTTCTGTTGGCGGACTGGCTTCTGTAAGCGGAATAGAGGTCATTTGCCCTCCTTCCATACATCCTCAAAACTTGTGGAGTAAGAGATGTGGAACAGATTTGGGAGCAGGGTTCCTAACCAAAAAACGGGTATGTTATTGCTAGGGAGCAACTGAAAAAAAAACATCAGCTGCCTGCAAAGGAGATTTTAAATGGTTATAAAGAATGTGCTGAAACCTCCTTTTTCGATCAAAGTTCTGTCTTTGTTGGCAGGAATGTACCCAGTAGATCAGTCAGACTATAACAACCTGAAAAGTGCTGTGGAAAAATTGACACTGAATGACTCTAGTGTTACTGTTCATCGTGATAGTAGCCTTGCCTTGGGAGCTGGGTGGAGGTGAGTGTTGCTTCGGGCTTTACCTTTTTTTTGTGTGGAGGGAGGAGAAGGAATTCCTTGATGTTACTTAGTCTTCGGTGAAAGTCAGCATGACCGCCTTCTCATGTATTTACAGGTTGGGTTTCCTTGGTCTTTTGCATATGGAAGTTTTTAATCAGCGTTTGGAGCAAGAATACAATGCATCTGTCATTTTAACCTCTCCTACAGTTCCCTATAAGGCGGTTCTTTCTTCAGCAAAATTGATAAAGGTAATGAAGGATATTATTATTATTATTAACACTTTATTTATTTATTTCCAACATTTCTACCCCGCTCTTCTCACCCCCCGAAGGGGGACTCAGAGCGGCCTAACAAAGGCAACAGTTCAATGCCGAAACACAGTATAAATACAATATAAAACCAAAAACATTGAGCATTAAAATACATTAAAATACAATTGACATTAATACATCATATACATTAACTTAAGTTAAAAACAGTATTCCGTCCATAATAGGAACATTGAGCCATATCCATCACCTTGCCATTACAATCAATCCAAAGTGCTGTATTGTGCTAATGTGCAAACTCCTGGTCCCATAGCCAAGATTTCACTTTTTTCCTGAATGCCAGGAGGGATGGGGTTGATTGTATGTCACTTGGAAGTGCGTTCCACAGATGGGGAGCCACCACCGAGAAGGCCCTCTCTCTCGTCCCCACCAACCGCGTTTGAGAAGTCGGCGGGAGCGAGAGCAGGGCCTCCCTGGATGATCTACGTGGGGCTGCCTTTGAAGACGGTTCGGAAATTACATCTAGTCCAACGGGCGGCAGCCAGATTACTAACTGGAGCTACATACAGGGAGCATACCACCCCCCTGTTGTGTCAGCTCCACTGGCTGCCTGTCCACTTCCGAGCTCAATTCAAAGTGCTGGTTTTGACCTTTAAAGTTCTATACGGTTCTGGCCCACCTTACTTGTCTGAACGCATCAGCCTCTACGTCCCACCTCGTAATTTAAGATCATCCGGGGAGGCCCTGCTCTCGCTCCCGCCTACTTCTCAAACGCGGTTGCTGGGGACGAGAGGGGGGGCCTTCTCAGTGGTGGCTCCCCGTCTGTGGAACGTGCTTCCAAGCGACATACGATCAATCCCATCCCTCCTGTCATTCAGGAAAAAGTGAAATCTTGGCTATGGGACCAGGCGTTTGCACACTAGCACAATGCAGCACTTGGATTGGATTGGTAATGGCAAGTTGATGGAGATGGCTCAAGGCTCTTGTTAAGGACGGAACACTGTTTTTAACTTAAGTGAATGGGTATGTTGTGTTAATGTTAATTGGATTTTAATGTATTTTAACTACTGAATGCTTTGATTTTTATATTGTATTTTATCATGTTTGGCATTGAATTGTGCCTTTTGTTAGGTGGGGTTAAGAAGAGCAGGATAGAAATGCTGGAAATAAATAAATAAATAAATAAATACAATATGTTTGGGGGAGTATGGACAACGGACAATGGGATTTGCATTAGCTTCGACCAATTCAGCTCGGACTTCCACAGCCGAGCCCCCATGAATGACAGACCTGGACCAAACTTGGCACACAGAACCCCCATGACCAACAGAAAATATTGGAGGGGTTTGGAAGGAATCCACAGTGATTAAGTTCACCTACATTTGGAGAGCACTCTAAACCCAAACAACCCTGGATCTGGACCATATTTGGCACAAATACTCAATATGCCCAAATTTGAGTACTGGTCGAGTTGTGGGGGATTGATTTTGTCATTTGGAAGTTGCAGCTGCTGGGATTTATACCGTGTTTCCCCGAAAGTAAGACAGCGTCTTACTTTCTTTTCCCCTCGAAAAGTCCCACTACGTCTTACTTTTGGGGTACGTCTTATATAAAGTAAGACGTACCCCGTCGCCACGCCCACACCGCCGCAACCGGCCCCATTGGCCGCGGCACACCTCCGCGGCGCACCTTTCTGCGCGTGCCTTCCTGCGCCGCCGGCCGCGCACGTGCAGAAACGTATACAGGCGCCATAGCGCGCTTGGAAGCGCTTGGAAGCGACTTGGAAGCCTTCCAAGCAGGCGCGCTTGGAAGCGACTGCGCGTGCGCCGCCCGCCGCGCAGTCGCAATCGCTTCCAAGCCCGCCTGCCGCTTTGGAGCCAGCGCTTAGGCGGCAGGCGCACTTGGAAGCGACTGTGACTGCGTGGCCGGCGACGGGCGGCGCAAGCGCAGTCGCTTCCAAGCACGCCTGCTGGCTTCAAAGACGTTTCTGTGCGTGCGCGGCCGGCGGCGCAGGAAGGCACGCGCAGAAAGGTATGCCGCATCGGTGTGCCGCGGCCGATGGGGGGTTGCGGATCAGCGGCGTGGCGCGGTGGTGGCGTGGCCGTGGCGACGAGGTACGACTTACTTTCGGGGTACGGCTTATATTAGCCGACCCCCCTGACACCCCCGATACGTCTTACAATCGGGGGTGTCTTACTATCGGGGAAACACGGTAGTTCATCTACAATCAAAGAGCATTCTGAACTCCCAACAGCAATGGAATTGAACTAAACTTGAGCAATAGAGAATACTGGACCTTGGAAATTGGGAGCTGCTTGCATTTTCCTTCATGCCACGGCCATCTCCCAGGAGGCGCCTGCAAACGCCGAAGCGACTCAGGGGGCGTTTGCAGACGCGGAGGCTTTCCTTCTCCGCTGGACCAACTGGCAGGCACACATTTACAAGCACGCAACTGTTGCAGCCTGCCAGTTGGAATCCCTAGGCAGGCATTGCCTGGAAACCGCAGCACGTGCCCCCTTCCTTTCTTCAACTCCGCAGTCCCTTATCGCCCCTTCCTTCCAAGGGACCTGTTGGATTGGAAGGGGCGATACAGTGTGCCATGGGCAGAGTTGAGGAGAGGGTGGGGGCGCACGCTGCGGTTTCCAGGAAGCTCCTGCACGGGGTTTCCAACTGGCAGGCACACACTCGCCCGCTTGCGAGTTGGAATCCCGCCACCGCCCCCTTACAGGGCTTCAGTGCCCCCCAAATTCCCCTGAGCCTCCCACCGCCCCCTTGGATCACCTCACCGCTCACTAGGGGGCAATACCACCCACTTTGTGCATATATAAATAGATACAGGCTAACATTCAATGCCTTGTTACATAATATACAATGAAATACAAAGGCAAAGCCTCCTATTTCATTTCCGGCTCTGGAGGCGGTGCTTATTTCCTGGCCTGGGGGAGGTGGTCTTTCTCCATTTCTCTACGTGGTGTTGCCTTTGAAGACTGTTCGGAAGCTTCAAATGGTTCAAAGGGCAGCAGCCAGGTTGTTAACCGGAGCTACGCTCAGGGAGCATACAACTCCACTGTTGCGCCAGCTCCACTGGCTGCTAGTCTGCTACCGAGCATAATTCAAAGTGCTGGCCTTGGCCTATAAAGCCATAAACGGTCCTGGCCCTGCCTATCTGTCCAAACGTATCTCTCCTTACGAACCATCTAGAAACTTAAGATCTTCTGGGGAGACCATGCTCTCGGTCCTGCCATCCTGACAGGTGCGGCTGGCGGGCACGAGAGACAGGGCCTTCTCAGTGGTGGCCCCTTGGCTATGGAATGCCCTCCCCAGGGACATTAGATCGGCCCCCACCGTCTTAACATTTCGCAAAAAAGTAAAAACTTGGTTATTTGTAGTCCAAACGCAGTATAGCTATTTCCAAACGCAGTATAGCTATGACCTCTGATCTTGGAATGGCAGGACAATGCAACTGGACAATGAATTGTTAATGAAATGCGGAGGAGTTATGGTTTTATTATGTTTTATTGATGTTAATAATGTATGTGATTTTAGCTATGTGGATTTTTATCTATTTTTGATTTATTATGAGCACTGAATGGTGCCATTTGTAAACCGCCATGAGTCGCCCTCGGGCTGAGAATGGCGGTAAATAAATAAATAAAAATAAATAAATGTCCAAGTCAAGGAGCCCACGTCCATTGACACCTCTTGGTCGTGTGGCTGGCATGACTGTTAGGAGCATCTTTTTGCCTTAGTACCTATTGATCTACTCACATTTTCATGTTTTCGAACTGCTAGGTTGGCAGGAGCTAGGGTAACAGCAGGAGCTCACCCCAGCCCGCGGATTTGAACTGCCGACCTTCAGGTCAGCAGTTCAGCAGCACAAAGGTTTAACCCATTGCACCACCGCGGCCCCTCCATTTCACCACCATTGGTTAAAGAAACAAATAGAAGATACCATCAACACAGACTCATTGGATTAATTATAATTCAAATAGTTAATCAATTTGCAAGAGTCTAAAAGCAATGCTAATATTCATTTCTTTAGAATAGTCTTTGATCAGATTTTGGAGTGAGGAGGTCAAGCACAAAATTACAAATTGGCGTTGTTTTCCTTTTTTGTAGGAACATAGGACAAAGGAGATCACCATCATAAATCCTGCCGAGTTTCCTGATAAATCAACAGTGGTAGAATATTTGGAGCCTACTGTTTTGGGCACTGTCATAACACCCGATGAATATATTGGGAAAATAATATCTCTGTGCCAGGTAGGTTTATTGGATGAGCAAATTAGGCAAGTTTGATGGTGACAAAGTATTCCGGTGATTCCCAGGAAACAGCTTGTATTTGGTCTTTGGATAACTTCTGTGCATTATAGAGATCTATGGGAAACATTTTAGAGCAGGGCTGTCCAACTGGCGGCCCCGGGGCCGGATCCGGCCCCGTAGCCTGTTGGACACGGCCCCACCTATGCCCTCAGCCGCCATTTTTAAATTTTTAAAAATCGATTTTTTTTTAAAATGGCGGCCGGGGGAGGGGGGAGGGGGCAGGGAGAAGGAAGAGAGCTAGCTCCTCCTCCTTTCCTGCGCCCCCTCCTACCTAGAGGCGGGGAGCCGCGAAAAAGGGCAGAAGGCGGCGCCAAGAGCAGCGCGTCACATGCCTGGCGTGACGCGCTGCCCCTGGCGCTGCCTTCTGCCCTTGGCGGCTCCCGCCCTAGGTAGGAGGGGGGCGCCGATGAGGCGGCGCAAGAGCAGCGCGTCACAGGCCTGGCGTGACGCGCTGCCCCTTGGCGCCGCCTTCCCCGGCGGCTCGCTCCCCGCCCTAGGAGGGAGGGGCGCCGAGAAAGGAGTAGGCGGCGCCAAGAGCAGCGTCACAGGCCTGGCGTGACGCTGCTCTTGGCGCCGCCTACCTCCTTTTTGCGCCCCCTCCCTACCTAGGGCGGGGGAGCGCCGCAAAAAGCGGCGCCAGGGGCAGCGCGTCACGCCAGGCCTGTGACGCGCTGCTCTTGGCGCCGCCTTCTGCCCTTTGGCCGTTTTAGGAGGGGGGGGCGGGGCCTGGGGTTGGGGGCGGGGCCTGGGGGCGGGGCCGAGCGCCCCCCTAGGTCATCAGTGACCTCTTATCCGGCCCTGGACCCCGTAGAAGTTGGACAGCACTGTTTTAGAGCACGTATCTTGGGTGTCATTATTACTTAAGCAGGCCAAGGGTATATCCTAAAACCGGGCAAGATAATATCTGAGGCATGAGCCTATAAGTGTGATTCCTAGATAACTTCAACCTGTTCTTAAAACCCAACCTCCTTTTGAAAGGGATATGGAACTAGAAAGGATGCCTGGCGGTTCCCACTCCTTTGCACAGTTAAGCAGAATTTTGAATGTGGAATTACATTATTATTCTTAATGTTTGGAGCCAACACAGCAAAGTCAACTCATCTTGCAATTTAGGAACAGGCTGAGTGTAAACTACAGGAGTTATCCTAGCATTGGCTGAATTTATTTGGCTTTGCTCTTACTTTTTAGTGCTGGGAACGGGTGATTTTTGGAAATGGTCATGTCTCTAACATCATCTGGCCCATGAGAGGTCCAGCTGCTTCCTCTCCCTTAAAATGAGTCTTCAACTCTGCCTTAAAAGCATACAAAGGAATGTGCATAAAAAAGGCCATTGTGGGCAAATCTTGGAAATCTGGGGATGGGTGGAATTTAATGTCCACAGTAGTTTGTACACTAATCACTTTCTGTTTAGACTACTGCAGTATGTCCTGTATAGGACTATCCTAGAGTACAATATGGATGCTGTAGTACAGTATATGTCGTAATTATTATTGACAAGAACATCACACAGAAGCTATAATGGCTTAAGAACCTGCATCTGGTTCCCATCCAAATGTGTAGTGTTGATGATGCAACTGTATTTCTTCATTTCTAACACAGCTTTTTCCTATATAAACATGTCGATAAATAGGGTGTGTCTTAGAATCACAGGTGTATCTTACGTAATTTTGTTGTTGTTGGTACTGAAATTAGAGTGTGTCCTACGATCGATGGTGTCTTACAATTGAAGAAATATGGCATTTAAAGCTTTAACTGGCTTGGGACCTTGATATGCATGTTAGATATACCTGCTCAGACACTGAGATTTGCTAGAAAGAATCCCTTTTCTGTGTTTCACTGGTGGGAACAATAGCTAATGTGGAGACCCAAGGTAAAGCCTATTCTTCTGTAACAGGGGTCGGGAACCTGTGGTTCGCGAGCCATATGTGGCTCTTTTGAGGATTCCATCTGGCTCTCCGCCTGTCCCTCACATGTCGGCTCTCAGCTGCGGGCGCGGCCTTCACCTCAAATTCCGCGCGCGCAGCTGAGAGCTGGCATGGAGAGCTTGGCGCTGGCCCCACCTCCAGCTGAGCTGTGCGAGCGGAATTTGGAGCGAAGGAGGGCGAAGGCTGCGCGCACAGCTCAGCTGGAGGCGGGGCCAGCACCAAGCTCTCCATGCCAGCTCTCAGCTGTGCTCACAGCCTTCACCCTCCTTTGCCCCAAATTCCGCCTCTTGCCCAGAGCTTCCTGTGTTGTCGGGGGAGGGACTCGGCCTGCTTCCTGCACTCACCGGGCTGTGCCTATCCCCCCCCCCCTCTGCTGCCTGCGGGCCCGCCACGTCTCTCCGGCTGGATGTGGAGCTTCCAGTGTCGGCCGGGGGCTGGTCCTGGCTCGTCCCCGTGCTCCCTTGCCTCTGGGCTTCTTGTGGAGCCACCGGTGTGGGGCAGGGGAGGGAGATGGCCCGCCTCCCAAGCTCGCCGGGGCTACGCCTGCTACCCTCCACCACCTTGCTGCCGGCCGGGGCATGGCACGGGCCGGCCTCGTGTCATTCCCGCACCCCCCAGTTTGGGGCGGGGGAGAGTTTTGGCCCGTTGCCCGCACCTGCCAGGATAGGAGGCCCCAACGTGCCTCTTTCCCTTCAGTTACCAATTTTTTTAAATTAATTAATTAATTATATGGCTCTCACTGAAATAAATATTTCCAAATATTTTGCTTTTATGGCTCTCTGAGTCAAAAAGGTTCCCAACCCCTGTTCTATAATGTTATGGTTGTAAACTTCCTTATCCTTCAAGACTCAGTTGGTACTAATGCTGGGCTCATTTTGGTACTGAAGGAAAACCTAGATTTATATCAAAGTTTGAAGTCTGGGTAGCATGACCTGACTAGGTGGTGAAGTCCTTGAGCATGTATTTATTTATTTATTTAGTTATTTATTGGAGCCCAGAGCGGTTTACAGAGTTAATAGATAAAACACATAAAATGCAATAAAATACAATAAGACCAATTTAAAACCCCCAGTTAAAATCAATTCCAGCAAACTGCGATGGCAGTAGAAATATGCTGGCAGCGGCACAACAGGATGCTGATAATACTCATTAGTTATGGGCCAAATGCCTGTCTAAATAGCCAGGTTTTTACGGCTCTGGAACGGCATTAATCCCCGGATGGCTCGTAACTCTTCAGGGAGGGTGTTCCACAGAGTTGGCGCGGCTATGGCAAACGCCCTCTGCCGCGTGCTGGCAAGTCTATAGACCTTAATCCCAGGCACATCCAGTAGATTGAGCCCCTCTGAGCGCAGTGATCTCCTGGGCACATAAGGGGTAAGCTGCTCCCTCAGGTACACTGGCCCCAAACCATATAAGGCCTTGAAAGTTAAATCTAACACCTTGAAAGTGACCCGGAATTCAATTGGAAGCCAGTGCAGTTCGTGCAAGAGTGGAGTCACGTGGGCAGATCTTGATGCTCCTGAGAGCAGACGTGCTGCAGCGTTCTGCACCAGCTTGAGTTTCCGGATCGCCGACAAGGGTAGGCGAATGTACAGTGCAATATATTCAATCAGTAGTCGAGCTTAGTATAGCTAAGTTATAAATAGATATAGTCTTAATAATGTGTTTACAAATGCAGTTGGCATATGTTAGAATGTAATATCAGGTAAAGGTGTCTTATAAGTGGAAAATTCAGTTGACTGTGTTTTTTGTCAGACTCGAAGGGCTGTTCAGAAGGACCTACTTTACATTGATGACCATAGAGTCATGATGAAGTATCTCTTTCCATTGAATGAAATCGTCGTAGATTTCTATGATGCTCTGAAATCACTATCTTCTGGATATGCCAGGTAATGCAATTTTTGTATCAATACTGTACATTTAGTTTGTTGGATTTTCAGCATCATAACTGGGAGCCTAGCACCCCTTTAAAGGTTTGGGGCAGTAGTCTCACCCCTTAGCTGAAAATAGTTAGGGTCTAGATTCTCTTGTAGTGCGGAAGAGCATAGAAGGCATAATGAACCAGCTCAAACCCTCCGCTCCTCGGAGGAGGCCCTCCTGTCGCCCCTGCCAGTCTCACAGACTCAAGTAAACACACTGGAAAAATGCACGTTGCATATATTTTCATTCACAAATTATAAGTCAGTATCATGAATCTAGTCATACATAAACAATATAATATCACTTTAACGAATGGTGATACTGTAATAGGCACACTACCCATATATGGGGTTCCTACCGACAATATGCGGAGTCCAACATAAGAGTGTTCGTAACGCAGTTCACAAACTGTATCCTAGTAGACACCCACAGTTCTGTCCAGTTGTAATCCAACCAAAGGGATGAAAAATCAAAAATAAAGCTGGTCAAAGCCACATTTGTAATCCATCCTCGATCGGAAAACCACTATGTATATCCACAATGGGCGGTAATGGCTATAAGCTGCTGCAACTTGGCGAGCTGCTCCGGCGAAGTTCGGGCGGAGTCAGTCGCCACACACCAAAGAGGGCCGACGAGGGAGTAAATACCCCGGAATTCCTCTTCTCGTTTCGACATGACGGTCTTTGTCAAGGCTGGATGGAAATCACAGAATAAGGTGAAAACATACACATGTAGGCGGCAAATGAATACATCAATCTTAGGTCTATGGCTCAATGAAACACACACGAAGGCATCACAATGGCAAGAGCAATGTGCATTTTTCCAGTGTACATAGAAACAGTAACAGTAACAGAACATAGAAAAAGGAGACAAAGTCAAGTCAAGTAACATAAGATTAAACCTGTGAGGTTAAGCCTCTCATCCTAAGCTAGAGAAAATAGATAGAAAAAAGAAAGAGAAGGATATAGGATACAATGGACTAGTTTCCCTTAAAGATACTCGTGCTAGATCAGGGCTGTCCAACAGGCGGCCCAGGGGCCGTATACGGCCCCCGAGCCCCTTCCCTACGGTCCCCTAACCCCCTGCAAGACATCAGTTTTTATTTTTTAATTTTTTTTTGAAAAAAAAAATCCAAAAAATTTCATCCTCGGGGTGAGGAGGGGGGGCCGGGCGCGAGTGAGGAGGAGGAGGAGGAGGGAAGCCACGTCAGATGCCCGCCTGTTCCTTGCTCGCGCAGGGCCGTTCGCGGGCTTGCGCGCCAGGGCGGGATCGGCGAGCCGCCCTCCGCCGTGTCCCTAGCTCTTGCAGCGGCCGCGCCTGAAGCTCCCGGGCCTGGAGATATTAGGAAAGCCCCCACTCTGGAAACCTTTAAAAAACACCTGAAAACCTGGCTTTTCTGCTGTGCCTTCAGAGAGTAGTTATTTAATTTCTACCATTGCTCTCCTCAATGCCCCCATTTTTGGAATCCACCCCCCCCCCTCCTCTATAAAGGATGTTTTTCTCCGTAAAGGATGCTATTCCACTTATCTCACTCTAAGTTTTTAACATTTTATATGTGTGCTTGCGGCCTGCCATGTCTTTGTGATTTTAGATATCTCGTTGTATATTGTTTTTTATTTATATGTATTCATTTTTATTGTGTTTCTTGATGATGTTTTGATTTTATTTTATTGTAATTTGTTGTTTGGGCTTGGCCTCATGTGAGCCGCCCCGAGTCCCCATTGGGGAGATGGGGGCGGGGTATAAATAAAGTTTTTATTATTATTATTATTAATTATCTCAAGTCTAATATTTGGGTTTCCCTAAATATCTACATAGCCACCTAACTTTGCTGCAGCGATATTACTTCCTTTACAGCTATAAAATGAACAAATATAAACATGTACAAATTACTGGCTCAGGAGAATTCCAGCATATGTACACATAGCAATGGAACATAACTGTCTTCAATAAAGAATTTGTTAGAGTCTAGTACAGGGGTGCTCATTAGGTAGATCGTGATCGACTGGTCGATCCCAGGACCGAAGTAGGTCGATCCTAGCTGGGTGGGGCGCTTCTGAGGGGGCGGAGCCATGCCGTGCCAAGCCCCGCCTCCTGCCTCTGGCTTTAGCGCTTCCACAGTTTCTGGAGGCAAGAGGGGGGGGGGGGATGCCAAGCCAGTAGTGGCTATCTATGCCATCACTGGCTTGGCATTACCCTCCTCTTGCCTCCAGAAGCTGTGGAAGCGCTAAAGCCAGAAGGGGGAGGGGGCGAAGCCAGGCTGCGCGAAGCCCCTCCCCCTCTCCCAGCTTTAGCGCTTCCGCAGCTTCTGGAGGAAAGAGGGGGTAATGCCAAGCCAGTAGTGGCGTAACAGCCACTACTGGCTTGGCATTACCCCTCTTTCCTCCAGAAGCTGTGGAAACGCTAAAGCCAGAGGGGGAGGGAGCGGAGCCAGGCCGCACGAAGCCCCGCCCCCTTATCCCTGCTCCGCCCTGCTTCTCTCTCGGTAGATCTTTCAGACTTGGTTTTATTACAAGTAACTTGCATGCTGAAAAAGTGTGGGCACCCCTGGTCTAGTAGTACCGATGATATGGGGAAGTTTAACTACCTGATTCCTAGCAGAGGGCGCTCTCATCTCTATGTATGTCCTGTCTTTTATTGCTATGGTTTTGTAGTCTTAGGTATTATATTGTATGTTATATTATGTTGTATTTATATTGTGTATCGGCATCGAATTGTTGCTTTTTGTTAGGCCGCTCTGAGTCCCCCCTCGGGGGTTGAGAAGAGCAGGGTAGAAATGATGTAATAAATAAATAAAGAAATTAATAATAGGTCATCATTTTCTTCCCTTAGAGTCTTAAGATCTCTAGTAAAAGGTGGCGGAATACTTTAAAAACAGTTATGACCCATCCAAAATCAAAAAGTCTTGACACACAGAAAATGTAGGACCATTGAAAGCTTGGATTTGTGTCCTTTGTTATTTTGGGCTGTGCCTTAAATGGAAAGATAAGAATTAGGCCTAGGCAATCATGGTTCTACATCAGTGTTTCTCAACCTTTTTTGAGCCGAGGCACACTTTTTACATTTACAAAATCCTGGGGCACACCCCCAACCAAAATGACACACAATAATATTCTATTTAACCCCACGAGAACATGAACACTGTAATATTACACACACACACATGTAATGTTCATTTATGGGATTAACATAACATAATTGATTATGTTCCTTTATGAACTGAAACTGTTCTCTGCAACCCTCATTGACTGATAATTGTAAATGTATGATATATATTGTGATATTAAATGAAACCTTTATTCTGATTATTCAATGGACACCTATATACTATTACAGTTATTGCAATTTTCTTTATTGGCTCAACCTGTAGTAGCTTGCTTCAAATAAATTGCCAGTAATTTTGAAGGATGCTTTTGGTCCATTTTAAATTTGCACAGGGTCTGTTGGATGGTATTTTGTACTCCACAAGAGAGATATTACTCTTATCTGTAATGATTTATTTTGAACACCAGATGGTGCTCTTCTGTTCAAAAAATCATTACATTGTAAAAAAGTGATCCCTTTCTGTTTTAGGGAGTCGGGACCTCTTTTTCACAGCAGGCTGCATATGCAGGGGACAGAGTAGGCAAAATAATAATAATATAGTCAGTGAAACTACCGTGTTTCCCCGAAAGTAAGACAGCATCTTACTTTCTTTTCCCCCCCAAAAGTCCCCCTACGTCTTACTTTCGGGGGTGCCGCGCACACCTGCGGCACACCTCTTCGCCAGGGCTCCAGGCAGGGGAGGGGAAAGGAGCCAGGGGCGGGAGGAAGCAGCGACGCGTCACTGTGACGCTGCGATCCTCACCACGCCCCTGGCTCCTTTCCCTCCCTTGCTTGAGGAAAGAAGGGAGAGGGAAAGGAGCCAGGGGCGTGGTGAGGATCGCAGCGTCACAGTGACGCGTCATCGCTGTCCGCCCCTGGCTCTCTTCCCCCACCCTTGGAAGGGAGGAGGAAGAGAGCCAGGGGCGAGGAGGGACGACGCGTCACTGTGACGCGTCATCGCTCGTCCCGCCCCTGGCTCTCTTCTCCCACCCTTGGAAGGGAGGAGGAAGAGAGCCAGGGGTGGGGAGAAGGACGACGCGTCACTGTGACGCGTCATCGCTTCGTCTCCGCCCCTGGCTCCTTTCCCCTCCCTTGCCTGGAGCCCTGGCGAAGAGGTGTGCCGCGGAGGTGTGCCGCAGGTGTGCCGCGGCACACCTCCGGTTGCGGCGGCGGCGGGGACGAGTACGTCTTATATACGGGTATGGCTTATATAAGCCGACCCCCAGACACCCCCGATACGTCTTACAATCGGGGGTGTCTTACTTTCGGGGAAACACGGTAGCAATATGCATAATTACAAAAGTTTTATAAAGTTAATGTATCAATATAGTGAATTTCAAACACAGGGAGTACAGTTCGGCACCCACATGATGTTGGCACCTCCATGGGAGAAAAAGGAAAAATCTTCCCTTACCAATTGGATTAGCCTCTGTTTACTGGATACCCTGCAAGTTATATATGTAGGAGTTATTCACAAACAGAGGGCAGCATGCGAAGGAGAGGAACGCAAGTGGGCGGTTCCAAAAGTTTCCACAAGTTTTCCAGCTGCCGATTGGTCCCCTCTGCTAGGGAGGGAAGCCAGTGGGCGGTTCCAAAATGACGCAGCATCATTTTCAAGCTGCCGATTGGTCCCCTCTGCTGCTCCCTTGGTGTTGCCTGTGTTTAGGTAGGGAAGCCAGTGGGCGGTTCCAAAATGACGCAGCGTCATTTTCCAGCTGCCGATTGGTCCCTCTGCTAGGGAGGGAAGCCAGTGGGCGGTTCCAAAATGACGCAGCATCATTTTCAAGCTGCCGATTGGTCCCTCTGCTGCTCCCGTGGTGTTGCCTGTGTTTAGGGAGGGAAGCCAGTGGGCGGTTCCAAAATGACGCAGCGTCATTTTCCAGCTGCCGATTGGTCCCCTCTGCTAGGGAGGGAAGCCAGTGGGCGGTTCCAAAATGACGCAGCATCATTTTCAAGCTGCCGATTGGTCCCCTCTGCTGCTCCCTTGGTGTTGCCTGTGTTTAGGGAGGGAAGCCAGTGGGCGGTTCCAAAATGACGCAGCGTCATTTTCCAGCTGCCGATTGGTCCCCTCTGCTAGGAGGAAGCCAGTGGGCGGTTCCAAAATGACGCAGCATCATTTTCAAGCTGCCGATTGGTCCCCTCTGCTGCTCCCTTGGTGTTGCCTGTGTTTAGGGAGGGAAGCCAGTGGGCGGTTCCAAAATGACGCAGCGTCATTTTCCAGCTGCTGGTTGGTCCCGTCTGCTAGGGAGGGAAGCCAGTGGGCGGTTCCAAAATGACGCAGCGTCATTTTCCAGCTGCCGATTGGTCCCCTCTGCTAGGGAGGGAAGCCAGTGGGCGGCTCCAAAATGACACAGCGTCCCCTCTGCTCCCTTGCAAAGAAGAAGATTTTTCTTTTTTTCTCCCATGGAGAGGAGGAAAAAATAGAGGCGGCAAAAGGAGGGGGGAAGGAAGGGGGGCAGAAAGCTTTTCAGACGGCACACCAGGAGCCTCGCCACGGCACAGCAGTGTGCCGAGGCACCCCGGTTGACAATGACTGTTCTACATGGTTCTAAAGTACTTACAAAACTAAAGTTCTGGTGGTGAAAACTAGTTGGCGCTGGTGCTTTGCTTCTATAGTGTTGCTAAAGTTCTGGTGGTGAACATTTCAGAACTCCAACAAACCTTTTAAAACTTCATTATTATTTCATTATTGGCAATGTATAAGACAGAACCAATTAGGAATTGCCATTTATAATGAAATTTTGAAAGTGTTGTTAGAGTTCTGAAATGCTCTCCACCAGAACTTTAGCAACACTGTAGAAGCAAAGCACCAGCACCACCTAGTTTTCACCACCAGAACTTTAGTTTTGTAAGTACTTCAGAACCATGATTGCCCAGACCTAATAAGAATATTCCCATTCATCAGCATTTGGAAATTGAACAATCTAATGAAGTACAAAAGATCTGTGCTCTTTCAGGAAAACAATACCCAAAATTTATATTGAAATTATGTTTTTTGTAAAGAAACAGGAAGTCATCTTGAATTGTGTTTTCCTATCCTTTTTAAGTTTCGATTACGAAGACGCGGGATACCAGACTGCAGATCTTGTCAAAATGGACATTCTTTTAAATGGGAATCCTGTAGAAGAACTGGGAACCATTGTACATAAGTAAGTGGATTAAAAAATCAATTCCTATTGAAAGTAAGTAGGTAATAGATTCCGTCAGAAAAACACATGGATTTGTTAAAGAGAGAGGCTGGACTTCACGAAACACACTTATGATTCCGTCACCCAAAGTTACACATTTGTATGGTTTTTGTACACAATCCCTATATATCAGTGGTTCCCAACCTGTGGTCCATGGACTAACAGTGGTCCGCAAGAACTAACACCGTTATTACACTGACAAAAAGTAGCATATTTTAAAGCAATTAAGAATGTGGGCTTTATATTAAGCTGAACTATCTTCCCTTTCCTTTTCAGAGACAAAGCATATCCAGTTGCTAAATCTATGTGTGAACGTTTAAAAGATGTTATCCCAAGACAACTGTTTGAAATAGCTATTCAGGCAGCAATTGGAAGTAAAATAATTGCAAGAGAAACGTGAGTTTACCTGTCCTGACTCTGTGTTAAAAGAGAGTTGAATTAGCCTTTGTTGTACAACATGAGAAGGACATATGCTCCATGTGGTCCCTTACCCTAATGATAAGCCATGGTGGTCCAAGTCACGGTCATCACGAGACTAGACTACTGTAACGCCCTTTACATTGGCCTACCCTTGTCTAGGAGGCTGTTTTGGTCCTGAACCGGTGCTTGGCCGCTGTGTCGGACTGGATGAGGGTGAACAAATAGAAATTGAATCCAGACAACACAGAGGCACTCCTGGTCAGCCGAAAGGCCGAACAGGGATAGGGTGACAGCCTGTGTTGGACGGGGTTACACTCCCCCTGAAGACGCAGGTTTGCAGTCTGGGTGTGATCCTCGATTCATCGCTGAGCCTGGAACCCCAGGTTTCGGCGGTGACCAGGGGAGCATTCGCACAATTAAAACTTGTGCGGCAGCTGCGCCCATACCTTGGGGAGTCTGACTTGGCCACAGTAGTCCATGCTCTGGTTACATCCCGTATAGATTATTGCAATGCTCTCTACGTGGGGCTGCCTTTGAAGACTGCTTGGAAGCTTCAGTTGGTTCAACGGACAGCAGCCAGGTTGATAACAGGAGCGGCACTCAGGGAGCATACAACTCCCCTGTTGTGCCAGCTCCACTGGCTACCAGTTTGCTACCGGGCACAATTCAAAGTGCTGGTTTTGGCCTTTAAAGCTCTAAACGGTTCTGGTCCAACTTACCTGACCGAGCACATCTCTCCCTATGAGCCATCAAGATGCTTAACATCATCCAGAGAGGCCCTGCTCTTGGTCCCGCCTGCTTTGCAAGGGCGTCTGGTGGGGATGAGAGACAGGGCCTTCTCAGTGGTGGCTCCTCGGCTTTGGAACTCCCTTCCTAGTGAAATCGGATCGGCCCCCTCCCTCCTGACATTTCGTAAGAAAGTCAAGAATTGGCTGTTCGAGCAAGCATTTGCAGACGAACTTTAATCGAGATCAAAGGATTAGTATGACGACGAAACGGAAACCGATTTTAACATTGTGGAGCTGAGATCTGTATTTTGTAGTTTTAATTGTTAATTTATATGGGTTTATATGATTGTTTTTATCTTATTATGTTGTGTTGTATGTGGGTACTTGCTGCCGCTTGTTCACCGCCTCGAGTCGCCTTCGGGCTGAGAGAGGCAGTATAGAAGCATAGCAAATAAAATAAAAAAATTAAAAAATGATCAGGAAACTTAAGCTCGTCCAGAATGCCGCTGCGCAACTCCTTGCTGGGGTTCCAGTGAGATGCCACATAACTCCTATTCTCCAGCAGCTTCATTGGCTTCAGGTCAAGCACCGGATCACTTTCAAGGTGATGGTGTTAACCTTCAAGGCCTTGTATGGTCTAGGGCCGATGTATCTGAAGGACCGTCTCACCCCCTACCAACCCCAGAGATCACTTCATTCTGAAGATCTGAACCTACTCGAAGTGCCCAGTTTTATTTATTTATTTTTATTCATTTATTTACTTTGCTTCTAGACCGCTCTCTCAGCGCAAAGGCGACTCGAGGCGGTGTACAAGAGCAAAAACTGCTCAAGACAAACATATCAACAATTATCAATACAATACAATTCCAACATATACAAATTAGCATTCAACGTTAAAAACACAATATCAGCGTCTCATTAATTAAATCGACTTCCAATTGCATCGTCGTCGTTCCTTAGGTCTCAATTTGACAATCATACTACATCTGCAAATGCCCGGTCAAATAGCCAGGTCTTAACCTTCCTGCGAAATGTCAGGAGGGAGGGGGCCAATCTGATGTCATTAGGAAGGGCGTTCCAAAGCCGAGGAACCGCCACTGAAAAGGCCCTGTCTCTCGTCCCCACCAATCGCGCCTGCGAAGCAGGCGGGACCGAGAGCAGGGCCTGTCCGGATGATCTTAAGCATCTTGAAGGTTCATAGGAAGAGATGCGTTCGACATGTAAGTTGACCAGAACCGTTAAGGGCTTTAAAGGCCAAAGCCAGCACTTTGAATTGTGCCCGTAGCAAACTGGTAGCCAGTGGAGCTGGCACAACAGAGGTGTTGTGCGCCCTGAGTGCCGCCCTGTTATCAACCTGGCTGCTGTCCATTGAACCAGCTGAAGCTTCTGAGCAGTCTTCAAAGGCAGTCCCACGTAGAGGGCGTTGCAGTAATCTATACGGGATGTAACCAGAGCGTGGACTACCGTGGCCAAGTCAGTTTTAAAGCCATCCGTTTAACATCTACACGGCCCAATATAAACGCGAACTCCCCCCGATGGAGTGGCACCGATATAAAAATCTACTAGAAAAAGCAGGTGAAGAATGGAATCTAAAGACCAGAGAGCAGCTGAACTCATCCGGCATCGATCTCTCGTGGTTCCAATACGCCCAGCTCAAAGACCTCTACAAAATTGATAAGAAAAATAACTTTGCCCAACAAGACACACCTTGGGATGTTGTGATGAGAAAGAAAAGGCAACAGATAAGAACCCTATATGGCACCTTGCTAGACTGGGAAACGGAGACGGAGCTGGTTAAGGGCAACATGATAAAGTGGGCTCAGGACTTCAAGCATACTATCTTATTAAGGGAATGGGAAGATGTCTGGAGGAAAAACAAAAGCTACACTGGGACAACGACAGCTTCAGAAAATTGGCTAAAAATATTCTATCGGTGGCATCTGACCCTCAAAAACTTTCCAAATTTTATAAGAGTCTCAACAAAACTGTTGGAAGTGTAAAGAACAAACAGGCACAGACTTACACTGCTGGTGGGCTGTCGCAAGGTCAAAAATTCTGAAAGCCATCCATGCACATTCACAGAGAATGCTCGAGACGGACATCGAATTTAAACCAGAAGTCTTTCTACTAAATTTGACAGGAGGCAGATTCGAGGCCCACAAAGAAAAAATCTTTTACTACATTACGGCCGCAGCAAGAACTATCCTCGCAAGGAACTGGAAAAAAGAAAAACCTCCAATGATGTTGGACTGGGCTTCCAAACTTATTGAATATTCAGATATGGACACTCTGCAAAATATGGTTAATAACAAAATCCAAAAAAAAGGATAGATTGGCAGCCAGTTATAGACTATGTGAAAAGAACAAAGTTCTGATATCATACCATCAATCAAACAGACCAAAGAGTGGGGGAAAACCCTTCATATTGATGATCCGGTTGATATCAAGCAAGGACTGATCCCCGTATACCCAGACTGGAAGCAGATTTCTTTCTTTATACCCCAATCCCTACCTATTACCCTATCTTCCCTTCACGAACTCCCCCTATCCTGCCCCGAACCCCATCCCTTACTCTATCCTACCATATTCTCTTCTCCCCCCTGTTTTATTTTTTTTGGCAAAAACAACTAATAAAAACTATTCATTAAAAAAAAAAAACATCTACACGGCGCAGAGCCTTCTCTGTCGTGGCACCATCCATTTGGAATGCCTTGCCAACTGAAGTGCGTGCCCTGCGAGACTTGTCATCTTTCCGCAGGGCGTGCAAAACCTATCTATTTCGGCTGGCATTCGATTGCTGAAATTTGAAATTTTGATCTAGCCTTAACTGATGTTTTATTTCTGTTTTTATGTTGTTTTATTTGGATTGTGAGCCGCTCCGAGCCCTCGGGGAGTGGCGGCATACAAGACCAAATAATAAATAAATAAATAAATAAAATAACGTTTTACAGGCTTTTCCCATTTTGAAATGAAGGCTTTTCTAACTATGTAAGTTCTCTGGTGCTGGGATATGTTTGGGATGGCCTTACAACAGGGGTGCTCACACTTTTTCAGCATACGAGCTACTTATAAAACAACCAAGTCAAAATGATCTACCTACCCACTACAAAAATGTGAAACATATAACACAATGTCTGCTTTGAACTGGGTTTTCTGAGTCCACACTGCCATATAATCTGATTCAAAGCAGATAACATGGGATTTTATTCAACTGTGTGGAAAGGACTTCAGATAACCCAGGGTCGGCAGCACTTGGGTGGCGTCGGGAGCCTGTGGGGGTGGGGGGTGGTGACACAACTGAGCCTTCCTCCTGTCTATGGAGGCACAGATTGCCTGCGCCTGCAAGACAGCGTTTTACCACCTGCGTCAGGCAAAACGTCTGGCTCCTTACCTCTCCCGTTGCGACCTAGCCACGGTGATCCAAGCCACGGTCATCTCGAGGCTCGATTATTGTAATGCGCTGTACATTGGCCTACCCTTGTCGGCGATCCGGAAACTCAAGCTGGTTCAGAACGCAGCAGCACGCTTGCTCTTAGGAGCTTCAAGATCCACTCACGTGACTCCACTCTTGCGCGAGCTGCACTGGCTCCCAATTGAATTCCGGGTCACCTTCAAGGTGGCAGTTCTAACTTTTTTAAAAAAATATTTTTATTGAGGTTTTCACAGGTATTGGAGGGGGGGTAAAGTTGTGGGGGAGGGAGGGGATGGGGCGAGGGAAGAACAGGTATCTGGGAAGGAAGGCTGGGGGGGGGGGTCAGGATGGAGCCAGGACCTGGGTGGGTTGGGGGAAGGGTGGGTGTTGTGGGGGGACCCAACGGGGCGAGGTGAGAGGGGGGAGGTTGAAAGCAGTCTCTAGGGCAGGGGCGGTCCTACAAGATAGGCCAAGTAGGCGGCCGCCTAGGGCGCCATCTGGGAAGGGGGCGCCATCCTGGCCGCATGGGGCGCCATCCTGGCCCTGCCGATGTTCCTCAGACATTTACATTTACATTGGGATCCTAATTTTGGACTTATGGGAGACTCCTATGAATTATGAGTCGGGTGATAGGTAATATATTCTGATTTTGATGCATTTACATTGCATTTCTTGTTGATTATTATACAGTTCTGCTTAATATTGTCATACAATATAATACAAATACAATATAACAATAGAATAATGATATATTTTATATTACATGTAATATTACAAACAATATTGCAGTATAGTGGTATTGTACAAAATAGTAATATATAATATTTTATTTTACTTTATTTTGGGTTATTTGAGTTTTATAAGAGTAATGAAAATATTTAGTAGAGGATAATTTTATTTAAATAAATAATTTTATTATTTTATAATAATAATATAATAGAATGTTACATTATATTATAATGTCAATATATTATAATATAATTATATTGTAATGTAGTATAATATAATTATGATATAATATAGTATGAGTATGGTATATATTGTTGTATATACATTGATACAATATAATACTACTAATGGTATTGTGATATTATAATTGTATACTTGTTATACATGGGGGCGGCAAAATAATGTTTTTTGTGCGGGGGGGCACCAAAATAATGTTCGCCTACCATTTAAAATTACCTTAGACCGCCCCTGCTCTAGGGGAGCCCAAAGTCCTTTCTCTTCTGGTGTTGGTCGGGTGTAGTTGGGTGTGTGCTCTCCTTTCTCCGTTGTAGTTTCTTCCCGGACCTATGTTGAGCCCCTCTCAGTTTTACATTGTTGAATGGGTCAGTTTGCCCGTCAGGCGCCTTCTTGCAGGGCAGTCAGTCTGCTGTCTTCCTCTCTTAATTTTTAGGATCCTTCAATTCTTTGGTAAGAGTGTCCATTTCTGTTGTCCGTTCCTTGTCTTATGGTATGGTCGTATCCGTCCCTTTCATCTGCCATGGCCTCCTTTCTAGCCGTACTCTTTGGGAGATTTTAGACCTTCTTCATCCGCCTCTGGATCGTCACAACTAGGGGGCCATATATTGTGAACATCCCTGGAAAGTAAGGATGGTTTTTCTTTGAGGTGTTCATTCTTTTTTGATGCGTTGTTCTCCTCCGACTTCTCTCTCTATTGAGTTGCCCCCCACTCCTTTTGGCTTTATTCTTATTTGTACCCCGAGTGGGTCTTTTGGACAATGAATCAACCTCCTGATTCTTTTCCTCTTTTTCTTTTTGGGGAGTAGAGGCTTCGGGATTCTTATTAGTCATTTGAGTGACTCCCAGTGTGACTTCCACCCTTTCTTTGCAATAAAGTTCTCTTTCTCCTGATGCTTTCTGCCATTTAGTGACCCCCTCTACTCTCTTCTCTAGATCTTCATGTACTGCTGCATTTTTCCCTTGACCTCAGGGGTTTCTTTTCCATCCTCATAGGTGATTGTTGGCTCCAGCCTTGTGGGGGTCGCTTCTTTGGACGAATCTAGCCTTGCGTATTGCGGCTGTTGCTGCATGAGTTCAAATTGCTTTTCTTGTCGGGCCATCATTAGATCGATCTTCTGTAGACACCCATCCTGTGCTTCTCCTAATTTTCGTAGTTCATTAATGATGTCCTTTAGGGTTATTGTTTCCTCCTCTGACCACCTTCCTTGCATTCTCTCTTGATCTTTTACTTCTGTGTTTGATTCGTTTAATGTTGGCATACTCTATTGTCGGTTATTCCATTCGCTGGGAGGATTTGTTCTGCTCTTTGGCAGCAAGGATCCCTTGTTGCATATAAGGGAGGCCTTGGAAATTCCTACTTCTCTGATCCCTCTATCACAAGTGCGCCTTTTCCCTCCCACAAGATGGCGCTCCCGCCAAAAGCTCTTCTTCTTCCCTGTTCTCGGATCTATGGCAGCTTCTCCGCCATTTTGGGTCCTCTGGGGTCCTTTTATCTCTCCCGAATTGGCTTTGCCTGAGGGTCGGCTGCCCCGGTGAGGTCTTCCTGTGGGGGGTTGTCCTCTCTGACTTCCCAGCACTCACATTTGTTCGTCCCCATCTCTTCTTCCTCTTTTGGCCCCGATCTTGGTGGGGTGGGGTGGGCTGGGCTGGGCTGGGCTGGCAGTTACTGCGGGTCGTCCCCCGCTTCCCGTCCCTCGACCCGCTCGCCGCCACGGCTGAAGGCCGGACTCGCTCGATCTCCCCCTCTTGAGGAGAGGGCGATCCCTGGAGTTGGCGGCACCTTCCCTACGGCCGCGATCCCTTTAGACGTGGCTTCGTCTCTGGGAGGGGTGCAAATCGCCCTCCGGTCGAGCAGACAGTTGGCACTCTGAGGAGCCTCAGAGTGTCCGTCCTGCCGCCATCTTTGCCCGCCGGAGTCCCGCAGTTCTAACTTTTAAGGCCTTATATGGTTTGGGGCCAGTGTACCTGAGGGAGCGGCTTACCCCTTATGTGCCCAGGAGATCACTGCGCTCAGAGGGGCTCAACTTATTGGAGGTGCCTGGCATTAAGGTCTACAGGCTCTCTAGTACGCGGCAGAGGGCATTCGCCGTGGCCGCCCCAACCCTCTGGAACACCCTCCCTGAGGAGATACGAGACATCCGTGATTTGCTGCCATTCCGCAGAGCCGTCAAGACCTGGCTATTCAGACAGGCATTTGGCCCATAACCAATGCCGTCCACTAGCGCTGCCACCCGCCGCCATCGCATTTCTGCTGCTTTGTTGCAGTATTGTGGGGAATGGGATTTTAACTGGGGTTTTATATTGGTTTTACTGTGTTTTATGTTTTACTTGCTATTTTAATTTTGTAAACCGCTCTGGGCTCCAGAGAGAGCGGTATATTAAGTGGAACTAATAAATAAATAAATAATAAATATAAACAGTTCTAAACAGTTCCTCGGCCAAACGACCTCTCAAAGAGCCACGTTTTACAAGCCGTGTGAAAATCTTTTACATCACGGGTAGCTCTGATGTAAGGAGGGAGGGCGTTCCAGAGTGATGGAGCGATCACCGAAAAAGCTCTACGCCGGATTGATGTCAGATAGGCTTCCTTAGGGCCAGGGATGTGTAATAAGTTCTGATGGTCTGAGCATGCTGATCTCCAAGGTCGACAGGGAGAAAGGCGTTCCCGTAGGTCCACCGGCCCCTGGCCGTACAAGGACTTGAAGGTTAGTACCAGCACTTTGTGGGTAATCTGGAACTCGAATGGAAGCCAGTGCAATCGGTATAAAACAAGTATTATATCGTTCCTCACGGGAATTCCTAGGAATCCTATGGTCAAAGTTCTCTGATTATATTGAACTAGCTGTACCCGGCACGCGTTGCTGTGCCCTTTTTAGGAGATGCAAGAAAGTTCAATCATCCACGGTGTGCCCTCCTCTAAACTGCAGTTGGATGGAGTGTGGGTCATGGGGGCATGGTGTGCCAAGTTGGGTCTTTTTGGTCTTGATTCTGGGCCACAGTGGTCTGTGGGGAATGATGGGTTTTGAAGTACTACAAATCCCGTTTTCCATGGTGGTACTTCAAGTCCCATCATGCATGGTCGGGGCTCTGTGTGCCAAGGTAGGTTACTGTAAATTCAGGCCATACACAATGTCCCATGAGCTGAGGCCTAGTTAGGAACAGCAAGTTAATGAAGCCTTACTGTCAATTCAGGCCATACACAATGTCCAATGAGCTGAGGCGTAGTCGGAGAATCAAGTTAATGAAGCCTTACTGTCAATTCAGAGCGTAAACAGCTTCCCAGTAAGTGAGGGCTAGTTAGGGAAAGTTAATGAAGTCTTACTGTCAATTTAGCGTAAACAGCTTCCCAGTAAGTAGGGCTAGGAAATCAAGTTAATGAAGCCTTACTGTCAATTTTGGGCGTGGTCTGTGATTTTTGGGGTGTAAATTTTTGGTTGGAAGTGATTTGGGTGTTTGTGTTGGGGATTGGCTCAGGCCTTTTCCTTATTCTGTTTTGGCAGTTTATTATGGATCGGAATTTTCATGTTGGCTGGCCAGTGCAGCAGTTATGCAAATCCGCCCTTATTGGCAGCCAATCATGTTGTTCAGAATGTAGAGGCTGGGTGAGTCTTTGGCTGCCCCGGAGGATGCTGGTAAATGTAGTTTTATTTTTATTCGTTGTTTTGGGGGCCTTTTAGGTTTTGGGGGAAAGTTTCTTTGCTACAAACGTACCTTGCTTGAGGCCTATTTCTGTTGGCAAGTATTGTGTTTCTGCGTTGTATGGTTTCTTTGTTTGAGGTATACATCACATGACGTGAACCCATTTATATAATAGATAGCTCAGTTTGTATGTCAGTCTTTTCCTTGCCTAACGCCCAAGGTATGTTCTCTATATTCCCCTTCCCCGTGACAAAAAAAACTATTTTGCCTTATACTTTGGGCCCAAATCCAGTTGCTAGTCACAGAACCCACTGAATAGTATTATATGTATTTATTCTACTTGTATTTTAATCTTTTATTGTTTTTATGGTGTTTTAAATTGTAATTGGCATTGAATCCTTGCTGTTAACCGGCCCGAGTCCCTCTGCGGAGGTAGAGAAGATCGGTATATAAAAGTTTTAAATAATAAATAAATAAATAGTGTGTCGACACTTATATAAATGCTGCTGAATCCATAGGTCCACTCTAGTGGGGACTGATAATTCATTATTGATCTTAATTTACATTTTTTTTTGATATCTTCTCACTTCACATGCTAATTTATTTATTCAGATTTTGTGATCCAATTCTACATCACATTATGGAACATTTTTGCATAAAAATTGCAGTTTGGTTTACACATCGTAATGTTTCTATTCCAGGGTGAAAGCTTACAGAAAAAATGTCTTAGCAAAATGTGTAAGTATCAATTTGCACCCACCCAGGTGCCGTGATATTTTTTTTTCCTTTTCCTTCAGGATTTTGATTCTAGAGTTTGTATAATTTGCATTTGTTTTTATGCTGCGAGTTCTGGGGATAAACCTATTTTTGTGCTCTTACATTTTGAATGCAATTGGATTTTTTTCTTAATATATGTAAGTGTAGTAAAACGAAACTTGTTTAAAATTGACATCCCTCAGATAGAGAGGTGTTGCTTCTCTCAACACTGTTTGGTTTTAGTAGAACAATTTTAAATTTATTTAGAGCAGTGTTTCCCAACCTTTTTTGAGCCACAGCACACTTTTAACATTAAAAAATCCGGGGGCAAACCACCAACCAAAATGACACAAAATGACACTCTAACACAGTAAAGAACGGCTGGGGGATGGTGGCCTGCTGGGAGAAACTGCTGGGAGTGCCAAAGCCGGGGGAGGGGCCAGGCCGCGCCATGCCCCGCCCCCTCCCCCGGCTTCAGCTCTCCCACAGCGTCTCCAGCCTTGAGGGGGCAATGCCAAGCCAGCGGTGGCAGAGCCAGCACAAAGCTGGCTTAGCACTGTCCCTTCAAGGCTGGAGAAGCTGTGGGAGAGCTGAAGCTGGGGGGAGGGGGCAGAGCCAGGCTGCGCCATGCCCCGCCCCCTCCTCCAGGCTTCAACTCTCCCACAGCTTCTTCAGCCTTGAGGGGGCAATGCCAAGCCAGCAGTGGCAGAGCCAGCACAATGCTGGCTTGGCACTGTCCCCTCAAGGATGGAGAAGCTGTGGAAGAGCTGAAGCCGGGGAGGGGCGGAGCCAGGCTGCACCATGCCCCCCCCCCCCCCGGCTTCAGCTCTCCCACAGCTTCTCCAGCCTTGAGGGGGCAGTGCCAAGCCAGCGGTGGCAGAGGCAGCACAATGCTGGCTTGGCACTGTCCCCTCAAGGCTGGAAAAGCTGTGGGAGAGCTGAAGCAGGGGGCAGGGGGTGGAGCCAGGGGTGGAGCCAGGCCACGCCATGCCCCACCCCCTCCAACCGGCTTCAGCTCTCTCACAGCTTTTCCAGCATTGAGGGGGCAATGCCAAGCCTCCGGTGGCAGAGCCAGCACAATGCTGGCTTGGCACTGTCCCCTCAAGGCTGGAGAAGCTGTGGGAGAGCTGAAGCTGGGGGCGGGGGGTGGAGCCAGCCGTGCCATGCCCCGCCCCTCTCCCGGCTTCAGCTCTCACAGCTTCTCCAGCCTTGAGGGGGCAATGCCAAGCCAGCAGTGGCAGAGCCAGCACAATGCTGGCTTGGCACTGCCCCCTCAAGGCTGGAGAAGCTGCTGGGAGAGCTGAAGCTGGGGGGAAGGGGCGGAGCCAGGCTGCACCATGCCCCGCCCCTCCCCACGGCTTCAGCTCTCCACAGCTTCTCCAGCCTTGAGGGGCAGTGCCAAGCCAGCGGTGGCAGAGCCAGCACAATGCTGGCTTGGCACTGTCCCTCAAGGCTGGAAAAGCTGTGGGAGAGCTGAAGCCGGGGGAAGGGGCGGAGCCAGGCCGCGCCATGCCCCGCCCCCTCCAACCGGCTTCAGCTCTCTCACAGCTTCTCCAGCCTTGAGGGGGCAATGCCAAGCCTGCGGTGGCAGAGCCAGCACAATGCTGGCTTGGCACTGTCCCCTCAAGGATGGAGAAGCTGTGGAATAGCTGAAGCCGGGGGGGAAGGGGCGGAGCCAGGCTGCACCATGCCCCGCCCCCCCCCCCCCCTGCTTCAGCTCTCCCACAGCTTTTCCAGCCTTGAGGGGCAGTGCCAAGCCTGCGGTGGCAGAGCCAGCACAATGCTGGCTTGGCACTGTCCCTCAAGGCTGGAAAAGAAGCTATGGAAGAGCTGAAGCCGGGGGAAGGGGTGGAGCCAGGGGGTGGAGCCACGCCATGCCCCCCCCCCTCCCGGCTTCAGCTCTCTCACAGCTTTTCCAGCATTGAGGGGCAATGCCAAGCCAGCGGTGTCAGAGCCAGCACAATGCTGGATTGGCACTGTCCCCTCAAGGCTGGAGAAGCTGTGGGAGAGCTGAAGCAGGGGGCAGGGGGTGGAGCCAGGCCGTGCCATGCCCCGCCCCCTCCAACCGGCTTCAGCTCTCTCACAGCTTCTCCAGCCTTGAGGGGGCAATGCCAAGCCTGCGGTGGCAGAGCCAGCACAATGCTGGCTTGGCACTGTCCCCTCAAGGATGGAGAAGCTGTGGAATAGCTGAAGCTGGGGGAAGGGGCGGAGCCAGGCTGCACCATGCCCCGCCCCCTCCCCCCGGCTTCAGCTCTCCCACAGCTTCTCCAGCCTTGAGGGGGCAGTGCCAAGCCAGCGGTGGCAGAGGCAGCACAATGCTGGCTTGGCACTGTCCCCTCAAGGCCGGAAAAGCTGTGGGAGAGCTAAAGCCGGGGGCAGGGGGTGGAGCCAGGCTGCGCCATGCCCCGCCCCCTCCAACAGGCTTCAGCTCTCTCACAGCTTCTCCAGCCTTGAGGGGGCAATGCCAAGCCTGCGGTGGCAGAGCCAGCACAATGCTGGCTTGGCACTGTCCCCTCAAGGATGGAGAAGCTGTGGAATAGCTGAAGCCGGGGGGAAGGGCGGGCAGGCTGCCATGCCGCCTTCAGCTCTCCACAGCTTCTCCAGCCTTGAGGGCAGTGCCAGCCAGCGGTGCACAATGCTGGCCTGGCCCTGTCCCCTCAAGGCTGGAAAAGCTGTTGGAGAGCTGAAGCCGAGGGGCAGGGTCAGCTTCAGCTCTCTCACAGCTTCTCCAGCCTTGAGGGGCAGTGCCAAGCCTGTGGTGGCAGAGCCAGCACAATGCTGGCTTGGCACTGTCCCCGCAAGGCTGGAGAAGCTGTGGGAGTGCCAAAGCCGGGGGAGGGGGAGGAGCCAGGCCATGCCATGCCCTGCCCCCTCCCCGGCTTCAGCTCTCCCAGCAGCTGCTCCAGCCTTGAGGGGGCAGTGCAAGTGAGGGGCGGGAGTCATGGTCTCCGTCCCCGGCGCCACTCTCCGCCATTACTCCTGCCCCTCGCTCGCTGAAGCCGCACGGAGGAGGAGCATGAGCGGTGGACGGGCTTCAGTGGGCGGGGCTCCTCCACGTGGCTTCAGCGAGTGAGGGGCGAGAGTCATGGCGGATTGGAGGCTAGCTGGGGAAACGGCCGAAGGAGGCGGCGCCACGGCCCCTTCTTTTTCTTTGCTGCCGCCCGGCCCTTCCTCCTCCTCCCCCAAGCAGCAGGAGTTCGGCAGGAGGAGGGGGTAAGGAAGGGGGGGCAGAGAGCTTTTCTCGCGGCACAGCAGGATGTCTGTCACGGCACATTACTGTGCCGCGTCACAGCGGTTGGGAAACACTGGTTTAGAGCAGGGCTGTCCAACTTCTACCGGCCCAGGGGCCTGAATTCCAGTCACTGATGACCTGGGGGGGCGTAGGGTCTGCCCCCGCCCCCAGCTCCGCCCTCTCCCCCAGCTCCGCCCCCACCCCACCCCTGCGTGCATACAGTCAAATATAATCTATTACTGAGATAAAATGCATGGTGGGCATTCAAAAGGGGCATCCATACAGTCAAATATAATCTTTTACTGAGATAAAATGCAGGGATAAGATATTAAATTATTTTAATTTAATATTAAATATATTTAATTCCATCCTCCCCTCTCCCCTTATTTTTATTTAATATTAAGTATATTTAATTCCATCCTCCTCTCCCCCCTTAATGTATCCCATCTCCCCTTATTTCATCTTTAAATATATTTAATTTTATGTTTAATACATGAGGGGGAGATGGGGGAGGGAATGAGGATCCCAATGAGGAGCCCCTGCTTGGCCTACCTTTTCCAAACACGCAGGATCCAGGAGTACCTGGGACGAGAGAGGTGACGACCGACTGAGTCGAAGAAGGTCCTAATCGCGTCTGTGGGCCTCAGCGATCCAGTAGTAGAGCAGCCGAAGAGTATCACGAGACACGCAATCCACACGGGATTTCGCTGTCAACGCCAGCGTGATCTCGGCGTTGACAGCGAAATCCGTGTGGATTGCATATTTCGCGATACTTGCTCCGAACCCGGAAATAGGTATTTTTTAAAATTTTTATTATTTATTTTTTTAATTATTATTAAAAAGCTTAGGGGGCCGGAGGGAAGGGGCTGGGGAGCCGTATACGGCCCCCGGGCCGCCAGTTGGACAGCCCTGGTTTAGAGCAATTAATAGCATGTTTTGGGTTTTGCATAGATCTTTTCATTGTCTGAGAGAATTGCGAAAAAGTAGTCAGTACTGTGCATCATTACTATATAATCTGAGAAAAAACTAACATGACTTTTTGGGCGAAACAGTACGGAGGAGATATTTCAAGGAAAATGAAACTTTTGAAGAGGCAAGCAGAAGGAAAGAAGAAGCTGAGGAAAATTGGGAATATAGAAGTGCCAAAGGATGCATTCATCAGTGTTCTGAAAAGACAACCTGATAAGTAGTTTTGATTCAACACACTTTCAGGGTTTCCCCCCCCCCCCCCAATTTCATAGTCAATAACTGACCAGCACTGACAAAACACGATTCCTTGAATGTATTTTCTGTGTGTACATACAGCTCTGTGAATGATCATAAATTTAAATAGACTATGTTGACAAATACTGTATGACTTTTAAAAATAAATAATTGTGGATTATGTAAGCAATTGACTTAAACATTTTGGCTGATGGTTGAAATAATCCCGTGTGGCCTTTTGGACATGCTCATTAAACAATCGTGTAAAAAATAAATGAGTTTTTAAAAATGTGAACTTGCTTATTTGGCGTGTGCAGTGGGCCCTTGGTATCCGTTGGGTTTTGGTTCTCGCATCCCACATGGATAGCAACATGCATGGATGCTGAAGTCCAGGTATATATACTGGTGTACCAAAATGGTGCACCTTAAATAAGATGGCATGATTAAGATTTGGGGGGGGGGGGGGACGACGACTGGTGATTTTCAAGCTGGGGTACAGAATCCATGTATATGATGGGTTGTAGATTTTACATCAGCGTCCGCCTTACCACAAGCGGTGGTAACTATCTATCTATCTATCTATCTATCTATCTATGTATAACAGGGTTGTCCAACTGGCGGCCCTGGGGCCGTACACGGCCCCCAAGCCCCTTCCCCACGGCCCCCTAACCCCCGGCAAGACACCGGTTTTTTTAAAAAAGGAAAATTTTCAATTTCGGGGATCTCGAGGGAGGGGAGTGGGCGCAAGTGAGAGGAGGCGGAGGAAGCCACGTCAGATGCCCTAGGGGCGGGACTTCCCCCGCCTCTTCCTCGCTCAGGCATGCGCGCCAGGGCGGAGGCGGGCCGGGGATCGGGGCGAGCCACCCTCCGCCGTCTCCTAGCTCTTGCAGCGGCTTGCGCACCAGGGCAGGATCGGCGAGCCGCCCCCGCCGTGTCCTTGACTCTTGCAGCGGCGCCTGAAGGAAGGTAAGCTCCTGGGCTTACCTTCCTTCAGGCGCGCTGCAAGAGCTAGAGATGGCGGAGGGCGGCTCGCCGATTCTGCCCGCCTCCCGCCCCTGGCGCGCATGCCCGGCATCTTGTGCAACCCGCCCCTTTCGGGCCTGACGTCACCCCGCCGCTGGGCGGGTCGCGCAAGATGCCGGGCATGCGCCAGGCGGGAGGCGGGCCAGGGGATCGGCGAGCCGCCTCCACCGTCTCCCTAGCTCTTGCAGCGGTCGCGCCTGAAGGAAGGTAAGCCCGGGAGCTTACCTTCCTTCAGGCGCGGCCGCTGCAAGAGTCAAGGCACGGGCGGAGGCGGCTCGCCGATCGTACCTGGCGCGCAAGCCCGGTATCTTGTGCGACCCGCCCCTTTTCGATGGGGCTGGGTGACGTCAGCCGTGGCGCCTGACATCACCCGCCCGAAGGGGCGGGCCGCAGGGACGCTGGGCATGCGCACCAGGGCGGAGCGGCCCCGCCCCCACGAACAGCCACGCCCCGCGAGCAGCCACAGCCTCCGCTCCGGCCCCCAAGGTGATCCGTCACCTGCATTCCGGCCCTTGGGCCCGAAGATGTTGGACAGCCCTGATGTATATAATAAAAGTCAGTGTTTGTGGGCGGTGGTGCGGTGGTGCGGAGGGAGGAATATGTGCCAGCATTTCGATTGGTTGCCACTGTGGGATTATTTGCATAAAGGACACTGATTGGCCAGCCTCAGAAGTCCAACATTCTAAGGCACCAGACAGAGGGGATTGGTTCCCAAAGAGGGAGTATTTGCATAAAGGACTCCGATTGGCCAGCCTTAGAACTCCAACATTCTAAGGCACCAGACAGAGGGGATTGGTTGCCATGGAGGGAGTATTTGCATAAAGGACTCTGATTGGCCATTGCCAATCCAACATTCTAAGGTGATGCAGCGGGAAAAGGAAAGGCCTCAGGCAGTCAGTCACTCTGGCCAACAGCAATGACGGATCAGGACCAAACTTGGCACCCAGGGGCCCAATGGTCCACTTCACAACCTGGTGTGGTTTAGGGCAGGATGGGCCACAAATGATGGGATTTGCAGTACCTTCACCTGATTCACTTCCCAAACAACATTGTAGCCCCTATAAATCACAGACCAGGCCCATAATTGACAGTAAGGCTTCATTAACTTGATTTTCCCGAGTAGGCCTCAACTCACGGGACATTGTGTATGGCCTGAATTGACAGTAACCTACCTTGGCACACATAGCCCCTATGACCCACGCTACATTGTACTGCAGTTTGGAGGAGGACCTTGGCACACAATGCCTTTCTCAAATAGCCCGGGCACCGCCGGTTTCCCAAGCTAGTTAATTTATAATTTTAACATAGTATAACATCTTGGCTTTTCTTCTCAAATGAAGATTCAGGAAGGACTCATCCCACACTTTCTACAAGCGTGTTGTTGACTAAGAAGGCCAACCTGAGATAGGCAAGTCCGGTTGCAAAAAGCACAGCAGAAAGTCTCCTTGTGTGATGTTGTTTCCAGGTTGCGGTTCTTTCTGCGTTGTCGTTTCCCCTCGAGACTAGTTTGCCGTGACTTCTCGAAAGAGGCCGCAGCATCATGGATAGTGCGCCTCCATGACTCCCGATGTGAGGCCAGGGTGGACCATTGTTGGTGATCAATCTGGCCAAGCCTGAGATGTTGTTTCAGGGAGTCCTTATATCTCTTTTTTGGGGTGCCTCTCTTGCGCTGACCCGTGGCGAGTTCACCATAGAGTAGTATCTTTGGGAGGCGGTGGTCCTCCATCCTAGAGACGTGCCTTGCCCAGCGCAGCTGTGTTCTCAATAGCATAGCCTCATAGAATAGCCGAATAGACTACTGCAACGCTCTCTACGTGGGGTTGCCTCTGAAGACTGCTCGGTAGCTGCAATTAGTCCAATGCTTGGCAGCCAGGTTACTAACAGGAGCGGGGTACAGAGAGCATACAACTCCCTTGCTGCGCCAGCTCCACTGGCCGCCAATTAGCTTCCGGGCACAATTCAAAGTGTTGGTTTTAACCTACAAAACCCTATACGGTTCCGGCTCAGTTTACCTGTCTGAACGGATTCTCCCCCTACGAACCATCAAGGGCATTAAAATCCCCTGCTCTTGGTCCCGCCATCTTCACAAGCGGACTGGTGGGGACGAGAGACAAGGCCTTCTCTGTGGTGGCCCCTCGGCTGTGGAACTCTCTCCCAAGTGATACTAGATCTGCTCCCTCTCTTGTTGTCTTTTAGGAGACTGGTGAAGACTTGGATGTGGAACGAGGCCTTCTCAGAATAAGCTGAGATTGATTTCAATCTGAAATGGGTGACCACTTTTATAGACCGATTTGAATATGGTTTTACTGGCCATGTGGTTTTTATGTATCTCTGTTTTTATGTATTTTAATATTTATTTATTTATTATTTCGCATTTGTCTGTGCCCCCCCCCCCCCCAAACGGCTCAGGGGGACTTACAACAGTTCGTAAAATACAATTGTCAGATAACTCATAATACCATTAAGATGGAATTACAATTAGAACAGTTGAAGCAACAAATGGAGTCGCAGTGGGCTGACAGGCGGTGCGAGCTACAGTTTAGCTAACTCCGAAGGCTTGTTGGAACAGCAATGTCTTAACTGCTCTCCTGAACGGGAGGAGGCCCTGGGTGGCACGGATGCCGGCGGGCAGTGCGTTCCACATGGTAGGGGCTGCAACAGAGAAAGCCCGGCGGCGGGTTGCGGACAGATGGTAGGTCCTCACATTTGGGATGACCAGGAGGTTTAGCTCTTCGGAGCGCAGTGATCTGGTGGGATGATATGGGACAAGGCGGTCCCGCAGGTACACTGGCCCCAGACCATGTAAGGCCTTAAAAGTCAGGACTAACACTTTGAAGGCAATCCGGCATTCAATTGGGAGCCAGTGCAGTTCGCGCAGGATTGGCGTGATGTGGTGGCCAATCGGGACCCCTGCCAGGAGTCGCGCTGCAGCGTTCTGCACCAGCTTGAGTCTCCGGATTACCGACAGAGGAAGGCCAATGTAAAGAGCGTTACAGTAGTCCAGCCTCGAGATGACCGTGGCTTGGATCACTGTGGCTAAGTCGCGCCGGGACAAATAGGGGGCCAGCTTCCTCGCCTGGGGAAGATGGAAAAATGCTACCCTGCTGACGCTGGAGACGTGGGCCTCCATCGACAACAGGGGGTCCAAGGTTACTCCTAAGCTCTTAACAGAGGGCGACGAACATAATGTCACGCCGTCCAGGGTTGGAAGCTGAACATCCCTACAGCCCGGAGGACCCAGCCACAGGATCTCCGTCTTTGCGGATTCACCTTCAACCGACTGGCTCGCCGCCATCCAGTGACGGCCTCAAGGCAACGAGGGAAATAATCGGGCACGGAGTCGAGGCTGCCCTCCATCTTCAAGATAAGCTGGGTGTCCGCAGCGTACTGATGGCACACCAGCCCAAAAACTACGCACCAGCTGGGCAAGTGGTCGCATATAGATGTTAAATAAGAGGGGGAGAGAATAGCCCCTGAGGAACCCTGCAAAGAAGCGGGAACCCCGGAGACATCCTTGCCCCTCCTCACTGCGTTGTAGCCGGTTCCGGAGGAAGGAGGTCACCCAATTAAGGGCTGTCCCCCTAACTCCGGCCCTGGCAAGGCGGTGAGTCAATAGATCATAATTGACTGTATCAAACGCCGCTGTGAGGTCCAATAACATGAGCAGCGCCGATCCGCCCTGATCCAGCTGGCAGCGCAACTCATCCGAGATGGAGACCAGGACCGTCTCCGTCCCATGCCCCGGTTTTAAGATGTTTTAAATTTGTATAGCATTGGATTTTGCTGTAACCCGTGCTGGAGGTGAGGTCGGGGCACAAAATTTTTAAATAAATAAATGGTCTTAGGAACCCCTTTGGCAGAGAAGGCTGGTCCAGATCTACCATTGTTTGAGTCCACAGTGCTCTCTGGATGTAGGTGAGCTACAACTCCAAAACTCAAGGTCACAAAGAGGCTGTCACAAGGCTGTTGGCCTACAGTATTTTCACTGAAGTTCTGTATGCCAAGTTTGGTTCAATTCCATCATTGGTGGAGTTCGGAATGCTCTTGGATTGTAGGTGAACTATAAATCCCAGCAACAACAACTCCCAAATGGCAAAATCAATCCCCCAACTCCACCAGTATTCAAATTTGGTTGCATCCGATACTTGTGCCAAATTTGGTCCAGTGAATGAAATTGCATCCTGCATATTATTTTCCTTACGATTGATAACAGTAGCAAAATTACAGTTATGAAGTAGCAAGGAAAATAATGTTATGGTTGTGGGTCACAATATGAGGAACTGTATTAAGGGGTTGCGGCATTAGGAAGGTTGAGAAATACTGCTCTAGCATAGCTATCCCCAGTAGTAGCTGACAAAAAACCCTGAAACAATCACCTATAAGTGTTTCCCAACCGCTGTTCCATGACACACTAGTGTGCCGTGAGCGATCACCCAGTGTCCCAGCATAAATCCCAGCATCTACAACTCCCAAATGGCAAGGTCTATTTCCCCTGAACTCCACCTGCGTTCATATTTGGGCATATTGAGTATTCATTTCAAGTGTCGTCCAGATCCATCAGTATTTCAGTCCACAGTGCTCTCTGGGTGTAGGTGAACTACAACTTCTAAACTCAAGGTCAATTCCCAAGCAAACCCTTCCAGTACTTTCTGTTGGTAATGAGAGTTCAATATGCCAAGTTTGCTTCAATTCCATTGTTGCAAGAGTTCAGGATGCTCTTTGATTGTGTGTTAACTATAAATCCCAGAAACTGTAACTCCCAAATGTCAAGGTCTATTTTCCCCAAACTCCATCTGTGTTCACATTTGGGCATATTGAGTATTCATACCAAGTTTGGTCCTGATCCAACGTTGTTTCAATCCACAGTGCTCTGTGGATATAGGTGAACTACAACTCTAAAACCCAAGGTCAATGCCCAACAAACTCTTATACTATTTTCTCTTGGTTATGGGAGTTCTGTGTGGGAAGTTTGTGTCTTTCTGCCATTCCTGCCAGGCTATTTATGTTGTGTTCATCGAAACAGGCCCAGGTTTCACACTGAGTGTATAAATACATTTAAAAACATATTAACTATATGTATTACTGTGTTAGAGCAGTGTTTCTCAACCTTTTTTGAGCCGCGGCACACTTTTAACATTAAAAAAATCCGGGGGCACACCACCAACCAAAATGACACAAAATGACACTCTAACACAGTAAAGAATGGCTGGGGTTGGTGGCCTGCTGGGAGCAGCTGTTGGGAGTGCCAAAGCCGGGGGGGGCGGAGCCAGGCTACGCCATGCCCGCCCCTACCCCCGGCTTCACCTCTCCCAGCAGCTGCTCCAGCCTTGAGGGGCAGTGACAAGCCAGCGGTGGCAGACAGCACAATGCTGGCTTGGCACTGGCCCCTCAAGGCTGGAGCAGCTGCTGGGAGTGCCAAAGCCGGGGGAGGAGCCAGGCCGCACCATGCCCCGCCCCCTTCCCCCAGCTTCAGCTCTCCCACAGGCTGCGCCATGCCCCGCCCCCTCCCCCCAGCTTCAGCTCTCCTACAGGCCGTGCCATGCCCCGCCCCCTCCCCCCAGCTTCAGCTCTCCTACAGAGGAGAATGAGCGGTGGATGGGCTTCAGTGGGTGGGGCTCCTCCACACGGCTTCAGCGAGCGAGGGGCGAGAGTCATGGTGGGGAGTCATGGCGGATTGGAGGCTGGCTGGGGAAATGGCCAAAGGAGGCGGCGCCCCAGTCCCTTCTTCTTTTTCTTCGCCCAAGCAGCAGGAGTTCGGCAGAAGGGGGGAGGAAGGGGGGGCAGAGAGCTTTTCTCGCGGCACAGCAGGAGGTCCGTCACGGCACACTAGTGTGCCACGGCACACTGGTTGAGAAAGACTGTGTTAGAGTGTCATTTTGTGTCATTTTGGTTGGTGGTGTGCTCAAAAGAGGTTGGGAAACACTGACCTATAAGACTAGTACTGTCTTCAAACTAATTTGCAATGGTATTGTGGTATTATATCTCACAAAGACAAAGGTGTGGATTTTAAGATATTTCAAATTTCAGAGGTAACAGCTGTCTGGGTGTAAACATTCACGATAAAATGCCCTTTTATCAGTTCATCAGTTATTTTACACAGGCCAAGCCCCACAAAAAGTAATTGAGACAAAATGAAAAGATATATTTCTATATTTGAGTTACATCTGTGACCAGCTTGTTTACACCTGCGCTCTTTAAGCTCAAAATGTTCCACTGGTTTCCAGCAGCATATAGCATGTAACAGGCAAAAGAGATCTAGGTAGGAAAGCAGAAAAGGAGAGCTTATAATAGTGCGAGGAGGAATGTGTGCACATTTGGACCTTTGGGGGGAAGAGAAAACCCTCCACAGTATTTAAGGTTCTTCACTTTAGCCAGTTTTCAGCATATTGCACTGCAGTGCTTCTGCCACCTAGTAGCACTGCCAGGGCCAGAAATGAGAGTCCAGCATGGATGTGTCCGTCAGTTTTGTTCTTTCATACTGTGCAAAGGGTCCACAAGTTTGTTGTGCACATGCATCAGACCTTAAAGAAATGAAGCAGCAGTGTTAGAAACCCATTATGTAAATAATTCAGCCTTTATTATTATATTACACTTAAAATTTTATTTATTGGATTAGATTAGAGCAGGGGTGCCCACACTTTTTCAGCATGCGAGCTACTTATTAGGCATGAGAAAAAAGTTATGAAAATGAAATGATTCGTAAGAAATTCGTAAGAAATGCTACTTTTGAGTATTTCCGCACCTGGAACGCCAACCAGGAAGTGGACTTTCTTTATAGAACTTCGGGGCCAGGATTTTCTTAAGTGTCGTTATTAGGTCGTAAGGGGGGCACCCTCCTTCTCTCTCACCACCCTCCCGCCTCCTTGCCAATAAGTATTATGGCAAGGCAAGCCCTAAACTCGCTCCTTCTTTCGGCTGGAAGCCGGAAAAAATGTAAACAGAGAGGATTACTCAAGTAAATCTGCAAAGGAGGGCACTTTGGATGAAGGGCCCTCCTTTGTGGATTTACTTCTGAGTAAACCTCTCTGTTTACATTTTTTCCAGGCTTCCCTGCCTCTCCTGCCCTGCCAGGATCTAAAGCATCAAAGAGTATTGGGGTGAGAAACCAACCTAATGTATAATACAATGAATGCTACTGTAAGTGCCTAATATTATAAGTAATCCAACTGGTCATACCTACATTCCATGCACATGCAATAATACAGCAGTAATAACAATAACAAGAGGTAAAATTCAAACCGAAGTATTCTGACTGGTCTCTCCTCATGCGGTGCAAACGGGCTCTTCTCTTATTAGCCCGGAAATTAGCCGGAAAAGCCAGCGTTTTCTGCTTGGGAGCACACACATACATATTCTTTTGGGGGGGATTTGCTGCAGAATTCCGGGCTCATAGAGAAGATTCTGCAGCAAATTCCCCCAAAGAATATGTATGTGTGTGCACCCAAGCAGAAAACGCTGGCTTTTCCCGGGCTCACAGAGAAGAGCCCGTTTGCACCGCATGAGGAGGACCAGTCAGAATATTTCGGTTTGAATTTTACCTCTTCTTATACCCATTGTTATTACTGCTGTATTATTGCATGTGCATGGAATGTAGGTATATGACCAGCCTGGGCAAACTTGGGCCCTCGCTCCCTCAGGATCGGGGTGAGAGAGAGGCAGCGAGGAGGCGAGGGGCTCCTCCTCCTTTTTTTTGCTGCTTCAAGAATAGAATACCCGCTCCCTCCCCTCCCTCCTTCCCTCCCTCCTTCCTATTTGGAGAGTCCCATCTAGAATTCAGTGTGATTTATTCAAGTTTTGGCCTACAACTCCCAGAAATCCCAGCCAATTTACCAGCTGTTAGGATTTCTGGGAGTTGTAGGCCAAACTCATCTGAAAGCGCATGCGCTGGCATACGAACTACTAACGAATTTCGTTAGTAATTACGTTACATTTTAGAAATTTTTTTGTAAGTCTTTCTTTTACTAATAAAAAAAAAAATCCCCCCCCCAATTTGATTTTAGAATCGCAATTTTTGGGTTCGAAACCATGCCTACTACTTATAATAAAACCAAGTCAGAAAGATCTACCGAGAGAGAAGCAGGGCGGAGCAGGGGGAGGGGCTTGGCGCGGCCTGGCTCCGCCCCCCTCTGGCTTTAGCGCTACCACAGCTTCTCCAGGCTTGAGGAGGGTAGTGCCAAGCCAGTGGTGGCTCAGCTCAGTGTTTCTCAACCAGTGTGCCGTGAGCAATCATCAGGTGTGCTGCGAGAAAGGCTCTCTGCCCCGCTTCCTTCCCCCCTCCTCCTGCCGAACTCCTGCTGCTTGGGAGAGGGGGGGAAGGCTGGGCGGCGGCGAAGAAAAAGAAGGGGCGGGGGCGCGCCTCCTTTGGCCGTTTCCCCAGCCAGCCTCCAATCCGCCATGACTCCCGCCACGACTCTCACCCCTCGGCCACTGAAGCCGCGCGGAGGAGGAGCCTCGTCTACTGAAGCCCGTCCACCGCTCATGCTTCTCCTCTGTGGGAGAACTGAAGCTGGGGGAGGGGAGGGGGCATGGCACGGCCTGGCTCCACCCCCTCTCCCCGGCTTTGGCTCTCCCACAGCATCTCCAGCCTTGAGGGGGCAGTGCCAAGCCAGCATTGTGCTGGCTTTATCACCGCTGGCTTGGCACTGCCCCTCAAGGCTGGCAAAGCTGTGGGAGAACTGGCCGCGTGGAGCGGGGCATGGCGTGGCCTGGCTCCTCCCCTCCCCCGGCCCGGCACTCTCAGCAGCTGCTCCCAGCAAAAAAAGGTTGGGAAACACTGGCTTAGCTAGCCACTATTGACTTGGCACTACCCTCCTCAAGGCTGAAGAAGCTGTGGTAGAGCTGTAGCTGGGGGAGGGGGTGGGGCTTGGCGTTGCCTGGCTCCGCCCCCTTCCCCCTCTGGCTTTAGCGCTACCACAGCTCCTCCAGGCTTGAGGAGGGTAGTGCCAAGCCAGTGGTGGCATAGCTAGCACAAGGCTGGTTTGGCATTGCCATCCTCAAGCCTGGAGAAGCTGCTGGTAGAGCGGAAGCCAGAGGGGGGTGGAGCCAGGCCACGCCAAGCCCCTCCCCCTCCCCACTGGCTTTGGAGCTCCCAGCAGCTTCTCCAGGCTTGAGGATGGCAATGCCAAGCCGGTGGTGGCATAGCTAGCACAAGGCTGGCTTGGCATTGCCATCCTCAAGCCTGAGAAGCTGCTGGTAGGCGGAAGCCAGAGGGGTGGAGCCAGGCCCGCCAAGCCCCGCCCCTCCCCACTGGCTTTGGAGCTCCAAGCAGCTTCTCCAGGATTGAGGATGGCAATGCCAAGCCAGTGGTGGCATAGCTAGCACAAGGCTGGCTTGGCCCTGCTCTCCTCAAGCCTGGAGAAGCTGCTGGTAGAGCAGAAGCCAGAGGGGGTGGAGCCAGCCCGCACCAAGCCCCGCCCCTTCCCCCTCCAGCCTTGAGGAGGTAGGTAGATCTTTCTGACTTAGTTTTATTATAAGTAGCTCGCATGCTGAAAAAGTGTGGGCACCCCTGGCATAGTGGGTTTGTGCATTTTTCTGGTGGAGCGCAGCGTGCACAGAACTGGCCTCACCCTTTAAACCAAAGGTTCGTCTGCCGGGGCCTAGCAAGCTTAGGACAGTGGCAGCAAGGTCATCAAGTCGTAGGTTTGATTTGAGTTTCCTTCTCTAGATGGTTGACCTTACAGGGTTAAGACTAGCACCATCTGCCCACGTTTGAAATTAGAGTTTTCCTTCTCTTAGGATGGTTGCCAAAAGGCTAGAGAGCCCATCCTGCCTGTTGACGCTCTTTGTCAGACCCTTTGGTTGTGACCTGTCTGTCAAGGGAGGCCCTACTGGTGGCTATTATGCCACCGCCAGCATAGCTCACAACTTCATTACGGTACGCAAGCCTCTCCCCTACGACAAGGGGGCGCCAATGGAGAGGAGATGGCCACTGTAATCCTACAATATTTAGAGTACTACAGATCGGCCACCCTTGTGTACAAGATGTTCGTGATTGATTGTATCTCGAGGGATAATGCTCACCTTTAAAATACTTGACAGTTTTAACTCGTAGTTCTAAGGTAGCATCTTCATCACATACAAAGATAGTGTGTGGGTGTTGTTGGAAAGCAGAAACGGTCCACATATGATTGACCCCTTCTTCAATTGCCTTGTACAAGGCAAAAGCTTTGTGTGCACCGGTTATCAGAATCATCACCTGCAAAACAGATATGATTATAAACAGTTATAAAAAAAAACAGCACTTACAGAAATTGGTATGAGTACATGTATGCTAATTGTTACAGTAATTTCATATATTTCCGATTGTGTTTTATAACATCACTAGCTTGGGGACCCGGCGGTGCCCGGGTTATTTGAGAAAGGCATTGTGTGCCAAGGTTGGTCTTTGGTACTTCAAGTCCCATCATCCATGGTCCACCCTCACTGCAGTAGAATTTAGAGTGGGTCATGGGGGCTCTATGTGCCAAGTTAGGTCTGTATTGTTCTTTGTTGGGGGCCACAGTGGTCTGTTGGAACAAAAACATTTGAAAGTACTATAAATCCCATAATCCGTGGTCCACCTCCCCTAAACCTCTCCAGGATGTTAAGGGGGTAATGGGGTTATGTGTGCCAAGTTTGGTCTTGAGCAGTCATTGGATGAGGGTCGCAGCACACTCGAGAAGTGAGTGGAGGTACATCAAGTCCCATCATCCATGGTCCACCCTCCTCCATACTGCAGTAGAATGTAGAGTGGATCATGGGGGCACTGTGTACCAAATATGGTCTTTATCGGTCTTTGTTGGGGGCTGCTGTGGTCATGGGGAATGAGTAGAGGTACTTCAAGTGCCATCATCCATGGTCCGCCCTCCTCTAAACTGCAGTAGAATGGAGAGTGGGTCATTGTTTGGGAAGTGAATCAGGTGAAGGTACTGCAAATCCCATCATTCATGGCCCATCCTTGCCCTAAACCACACCAGGTTGTGAAGTCGGCCATTGGGCCTCTGTGTACCAAGTTTGGTCCTGATCCGTCATTGCTGTGGGCCGCAGCGACTGACTGCCTGAGGCCTTTCCTTTTCCCTCTGCGTCACCTTAGAATGTTGTAATCTAGAAACTGGCCAATCAGAGTCGGTTTTGCAAATTCTCCCTCAGTGGCAACCAATCATGTTGTTTGAATGAAGAGGCTTAGATTCTTGAGTGCTGGCCAATCAGAGTCATTTATTAAATACTCCCTCATTGGCAGCCAATCCCCTCTGTCTAGTGCCTTAGAATGTTGGTGCAAATAATCCTACAGTGGGAGCCAATCAGAAAACTGCGACATACTCCTCCGCACCACCACCCGCAAACACTGACTTTTATTGTATACATAGAAGATAGATAGAAAGATACCAGTAAAGTCTACTAGAAAAACTGACACAGTGGCTTAAGTATTGGACTTTGAGGACCAGAGTCAAAATCCCTACTTGGCCATAGAAACCCACTGAATAATTTTGGGCAAGTCACACACCCTCAGTCCCAGAGGAAGGCAAAGACAAACCCATTGCCAAGAAGAAACCAATGACAGAATTGACCCTGGGATGCCCTAAGTCAGTGTTTCTCAACCTGGGGGTCGGGACCCCCAGGGGGGTCGCGAGAGGGTTTCAGAGGGGTCGCCAAAGACCATCAAAAAACATGTATTTCTGATGGTCTGAGGAAGCCCTTTGGCAGAGAAGGTTGAATATCTCTCCGCTTTTTCTTCTCTTTCTTTTTGGAAACAGACTGCAAATTCTCCCACCTAAAGCTCTCCTCTGCTGTGATTGGCAGGCCTCCCAGCCAAGGGGAGGGCTGATTCTGAGACTCCAAGCAGGGGATGGGAGAGCAGGCGTGCTTGGCGCATGGCAGCATGATGCGCATGTGTGGGTGCGGAGAGTGTGTGATGTGGGATGGAGGCTCGCGCCAGCTAGTTCCTTCAAGGCATGAGGGTTCTGTTTGACCCAATTCTATCATTGGTAGGGTGAAAGGGGCTCTTTGATTGTAGATGAACTATAAATCCCAGCAACTACAACTCCCAAAAGTCAAGATCTATTTTCCCCAAACTCCACCAGTGTTCACATTTGGGTATATTGAGGATTCATGTCAAGTGTGGTCCAGATCCATCATTGTTGAGTCTATAGTGCTCTCTGGATGTAGGTGAACTACAACTCCCAAACTCAAGGTCAATGCCCACCAAACCTTTCCAGTATTTGCTGTTGGTCATGGGAGTTTTGTGTTCCAAATTTGGTTCAATTCCATTGTTGGTGAGTTCAGAATGCTCTTTGATTGTAGGTGAACTATAAATCCCAGCAACTACAACTCCCAAAAGACAAAATCAACTCCCCCCCACACACACACACACAAATACAGTGATGAAGTAGCAATGAAAATAATGTTATGGTTAGGGGTCCCCACAACATGAGGAACTGTATTAAGGGGTCGCAGCATTAGGAAGGTTGAGAAACACTGCCCTAAGTCAAGAACCATCTGAAGGCACATATCAAAACCCTACTTGCTTCAGATAGTATAGAAAATATTACATTTTGATGGAAGTGCACTCACAAAATACTCCAGGCAAGAGCTACATTCTAATAGTGAAACAAATCTTTTGTCCTTTGGAGACAAATCCTTGGATTGTGTTCAACAAAAAAAAAAACCAAACACACACACAAGGTGGTTCTCACTGTCCAAACTTTTGGAACCAGCAGCATGTGATGCTTTGAAGAATAAGCCGACTCTTAAAAACAACTATCAAGTCAAATGGAACGAAATTTTTAAAAATCTAGAGAAATGGACTAAGTTAAAAACTTTTTTTTTGGGAAGAATCGCCACTGTCAAGATGATGGTGTTACCAAAAATAAATTTCATTTTCGCAACACTCCCAATTATAGAAAGAGGCTGCTACTTTGATCTCTGGAATAGAGATATCTCCAAATACATCTGGAGTGGGGGAAAACCGAGGGTTAGAATGAAGATCTTACAGGACCCGAAGGAGAGAGGAGGACTGGGGTTACCCAACCTAAAACTCTACTACGAGGCAAATTGTCTAACCTGGCTTAAAGATTGGTTTAAGTTAAAAAATGAAAAACTGTTGAACTTGGAGGGCTTCGATTTGAGGTTTGGTCTTTATGCATACATCTGGTATAACAAAGTCAAGGTAGATGGAAAATTTAAAGATCATTATATTAGAAACACTTTATTGAAGATCTGGGAAAAATACAAAAAGAAATTATATTTAAAAAACCTCCCCTTTGGGTATCCCCCAAAGAAGCATTTCAAATTAAACAATTGGATGATAATGATTGGATAACATATAAGGCAGTGCTGTCCACTTCTAAGCGGCCAAGGGCCGGATTCCAGGTCACTGATGACCTGGGGGCCGCCGGCCCGCCCCTGGCCCCGCCCCGGCTGCCGGGAAGCTTTGGGAGAGGGGGAGGAGCCACGGCACCCCCTCCCTTTCAGGCATCCTAGCCGCAGATGAAGCTGGCGGTTTCGCCGGCTTCAGCTGCTGCCGGGATGCCTTGGAAGGAGAGAGGCCCCACCGGGGACCCCCTCCCTTGCAAGGGATCGCAGCAGCGGCTGAGACCGGCGCAGGCTTCAGCTGCTCCTGCGATCCCTTGCAAGGGACGGAGGCCCCGCCGGACCCCCTCCCTTGCAAGGGATCGCAGCAGCGGCTGAGGCCGGCGCTGGCTTCAGCTGCTGCTGCGATCCTTGCAGGGGACGGAGGCCCGCCGGACCCCCTCCCTTGCAAGGATCGCAGCAGCGGCTGAGGCCGGCGCTGGCTTCAGCTGCTGCTGCGATCCCTTGCAAGGGACGGAGGCCCGCCGGGGACCCCCTCCCTTGCAACGGATCGCAGCAGCGGCTGAGGCCGGCGCTGGCTTCAGCTGCTGCTGCGATCCCTTGCAAGGGACGGAGGCCCCGCCGGGGGACCCCCCTCCCTTGCAAGGAATCGGCGCCGGCAAGAGAGGGAAGAAGAGGGCGGTGCAGGGAGGAGGAGCTAGCCCTCTTCCTCCTCCTTGTACCACACGTTGTCCCTCTCTCACCGGCGCCCGATGCATCGGCGCGGCGTGGAGAGAGGGACGGGGGCGGTGCAGGGAGGAGGAGCTGGCTCACTTCCTCCTCCCTGCCCTGCCTCCCCCTCCCCCGCCATTTTATTTTTTAAAAATTTAAGTTTTTAAAAAAATAAAAATGGTGGCCGGGGGCATAGCAGTGGCCGTGCCCAACAGGCTGGGGGGCCGTGTGCGGCCCCCGGGCCGCCAGTTGGGCAGCCCTGATATAAGGACTTAACATCACGAGTCGGGGCAGAGTGTAGATTGAAGACCAGGCATCAACTAATAGAAGAAGGACATGTACTGGGGGTGGCCCTTGTATTTTCAAATACGAGAAAAATTGAAAGAAGATGAAAAAATAGGCTTCCAGGTAGAGAGAAATGAAATTGAGGATATCCTCATGAAAGATGAGAGAAAACTAGTGGCTAAAATCTACAAGATCCTGTTAAAAGAGGAAAATAGAAATGATCAGATAAAAGGCTACATGAAAGAATGGTGGAGGAACATCGGTTAGAACAGGGCTGTCCAACTGGCGGCCCGGGGGCCGTATACGGCCCACCAGTCCCTTCCCTCAGACCCCTAAGCTTTTAAATAAAAAATTGAAAAATAAAAGAAATAATTTTTTAAAAAAAAAAAACTACTTCCAGGTTCGGAGCAAGTATCACGAGAATACGCAATCCACATGGGATTTCGCTGTCAACACGAGATCACGCCGGCGTTGACAGCGAAATCCCGTGTGGATTGTGTATTCTCGCGATACTCTTCGGCTACTCTACTACCGGATCGCTGAGGCCCACAGACGTGATTAGGACTCAGTCGGTCGTTGCCTCTCTCATCATCCTGGATCCTGCACGTTTGGAAAAGGTAGGCCGAAGCAGGGGCTCCTCAGGGGCTCCTCATTCCCTCCCCATCTCCCTCATGTATTAAATATAAAATTAAATATATTTAAAGATGAAATAAGGGAGATGGGATACATTAAGGGGGAGGGAGGATGGAATTAAATATATTTAATATTAAATTAAAATAAGGGGGAGGGAGGATGGATTAAATTAAATTATATTAAATAAGGGGGAGGGATTAATACTAAATTAAAATAATAAGAGGGGAGGATGGAATTAAATATTTAATATTAAATTAAAATAAGGGGAGGGAGGATGGAATTAAATATATTTAATATTAAATTAAAATAAGGGGGAGGGAGTATGGAATTAAATATATTTAATATTAAATTAAAATAAGGGGTTTGGGGAGGATGGAATTAAATATATTTAATATTAAATTAAAATAAGGGGAGGGGAGGATGGAATTAAATATATTTAACATTAAATTAAAATAAGGGGAGAGGGGAGGATGGAATTAAATATATTTAATATTAAATTAAAATAAGGGGGGAGGGGAGGATGGAATTAAATATATTTAACATTAAATTAAAATAAGGGGAGGGGAGGATGGAATTAAATATATTTAACATTAAATTAAAATAAGGGGAGAGGGAGGATGGAATTAAATATATTTAACATTAAATTAAAATAAGGGGGGGGAGGATGGAATTAAATATATTTAATATTAAATTAAAATAATTTAATATCTTATCCCTGCATTTTATCTCAGTAAAAGATTATATTTGACTGTATACATGCAGGGGCGGGGGTGGGGCCGGGCGGAGCCGGGGGAGAGGGCGGAGCCAGGGGCACGGAGGGGCAGAGCCAGGGGCAGACCCTACGGCCCCCCAGGTCATCAGTGACCGGAATTCAGGCCCCTGGGCCGGTAGAAGTTGGACAGCCCTGGGTTAGAATATCAAACCGGAGGAATTGAGAAAAATTTGGAAAAATAACATTAACATTTCTTACAGTCACAAATACAGAGAAAACTGGGTTAAACTACTATTTCGATGGTACTTAACCCCAGAAAAACTTGCTAGAATATATAAGACAGCTAAACCAGACTGTTAGAATTGTAAAAGTCATAACAGCACATTCTTCCATATGTGGTGGCTCTGTCAGAAGGCCAGAGACTTTTGGAACATGATTCACAGAGAATCAGAAATAATTATTTTAAAAAGTATAGTAAAAAAAAAACCCTGAAATATTTCTACTGGGAATCATGGACCAAGATCTGGAATCAAATGAAAGAAGGATACTTATCCTGGTAACAACAGCTGCTAAGCTACTTTATGCGTCTTTTGGGAAGTCAGATAGCAAACCAACTAGGGAGGAATGGCTCCAAAAAAATGATCGAAACTAGTCAAATGGAAAAGTTGACAGAGGCTTTGAGGGAAAAAAATAACAAGGTACGACTACACTCAAAATGGGACTGATCACTTCAAGATTATTGTAAAATAAATTGTAATAGAGATCTGAATTTATAGCATAGATAGTTACAACTTTTCCCTTTTCCTATCCCTTGTACTCTATTACAGGTATGATATAAGAAGATATTGGAAAATATATAAGAAAATATCGGAAAATATACGAAGAGTCAGATAACAGTAATAATTTATTATTTATTTATTTCCAGCGTTTATACCCCGCTACTTCTCAACCCCCGAGGGGGGACTCAGTGCGGCCTAACAGACGGCAACAATGCGATGCCACACAATACATAGTAAACAACAGTTAAAATTAAAATACATTAAAATACACCTAGAATTCAATACATTAAAATACAGTTAATATTAAAAACATCATGTACATTCATCACCATTAAAACAATGTTCCCTCCAAAGTCTTAGATCTTAACCACCAATTTGCCAACTGACCAGTCTAAAGTGCCGTGTCGTGCTAGGGTGCAAATGTTTGGTCCCAAAGCCAGGATTTCACTCTTTTTCTGAATGTTAGGAGTGATGAAGCTGATCGAATATCAATAGGGAGTGCGTTCCACAGACAAGGGCCACCACCGAGAAAGCCCTCCCTCTCGTCCCCGCCAACCGCATTTGAGAGGTTGGCGGGAGTGAGAGCAGCCCCCCCCCCCGGATGATCTTAAATTACGAGGTGGGACATAGAGGCCTATATGGGCTATAATAAACGATAACAGATGAGAGAAGGTTGGATCTACAACTCTACCCCAAAATTTTCTATGGCACATACTCTTATGTACTTTTTTTTTTAATTAAATTTTTATTGAAAGTTTTGGATACGTACAGATGGGGGGGGGGGGTATAGGGGGGTGAGGGGTAGAGAGGGGTGGGGGTTAAGGGCGGTAGCGGTGGTAGACTGGTCAGGGATCTGGGAAGGATAGTAATGGATAAGGGTGTTGAGAAAGGATAGAAGTAGGGGTAACGAGTTTTCTTCTAGCTTCCTTTTTCTTGGGTTCGTCTTGTTTATCTTGTACAGTCCCTGTTTGGTATCCATTGTCCGTTCCTTGTCCTTTAATATAGCTAGGTCTGTACCCCTTCATCTTCCTCAGTCCCCTTTCTAACCATTCTCTTTAGGAGATTCGAGGCTTTTTACATCCATTTCCAGTTCGTCACATCTCAGATGACTAAAATACAACTCTAGAGGGTAAAGACACCTTTTCTTTAGGTTTTTCTTTCCTTTTTGTTGGGCTGTTCTCATCCCGCTTCTCTTCCTATTGGGCTGCGTCCCTATCTTTTTGTCTTTATTCTTATCTGCAACCAGGGTGGAACTTTTGGAAGGTGCAACCTCTTCTTGGTTTTTCCCCTCTTCTCTTTTTTGGGGGGCAGAGATTTCGGAGTCTTTCTTATTCAATCTTGGCACTTCCAGTGGAACTTCCTGTCTCTTTTTGAAGTGGAGTTCGCTTTCTCCTGATGTTTCTTGCTGTTTTTTAATCTCTTCCCCTCTCATCACTCCACCTTCACGTATTGTTACGTTTTTTCCCTTGGCCTGAGGCGCTTCCTTTCCATCTTCATAGAGGTTCATCAGCTCCCTCTTTGTGGGAAGTGTTTCTCCGGTTGGTTCTGATCTTGCATGTTGGGAGTGCTCCTGGATCGCTTTGATCTGCCTCTCTTGCCGCGTCACTATAGAGTCGATCGTCTGCAGGAGTCCATCTTGAGCTTCCCCCAACCTTCGTATTTCTGTGAGAATGTCCCCCAAAGTTACCTCTTCCTCTTCTGGTCTCCTTCCCCGCCTTCTCTTCCTCTCTTCCGCTTCTGGGGCCCATTCATGTAGCGCCGCCATCTTTTTGCTGTCAGTTGTGCTTTACTCTGTTTTACTCTTGAAAGTATGTCTTTTTTCCCCTTCCAAGATGGCGCTCCCGCCGAAAAGCTCTTCTTCCTCCCTGCTCCTGGGGCTATCAGAGCTCATCCGTCATTTTGGCACCCACCAGCTCTTTTCCTCCTTCACCCTCTTCCTTTGCCAGGAATGGTTGGCTGCCCCTCTGTATGGCCTGTTTGCTGGATTTTTATTGCCCTTTTCTTGGGGGCCCGATCCCCTTAATGTGTGTGGGGGGTTCCGTGCAGCTGTTGGAAGCCCCGTTGTTTGCCCACACTCTTCCCTTCCGCCTCCAGTATCGCCTCCCCAGTGCCGTACGGGCCGCTGTTCCCCGTACTTACAACCTCCTTCCTCCTCGACTCTTCTGTAGCCTCCTGCCCTCTGCTTTAGGTGGGTGGGTGGGGGAGGCCGGGCTGGGCTGGCAGTGAGTGCGGCTCACCGCCCGCTACCCACTTCCCGGCTCGCTCGCCGCAGTGACGTCGGTCCGGGCCCTCTCAATCTCTCCCTCTTGGGGAGAGATCTTTGGAGCCGCCTAACCCCGTCCGCCGGCTTCGCGCTTGTCTCGGACGCTTCTGTCCGCGAGGAGGGAGGGCGTAGATCGCCCTCCAGCCCGAAAAGCAGGCGACACCCCAGGGAGCCCTAGAGTGCCCGTCCTGCCGCCATCTTCGCCTGGCCGGGAGTCTGCTCTTATGTACTTTTTATATCTTTACTTCTACCTGCCTTTTACATTGTTGTGTTTTCTTTTTCTTGTATTTTTTTATCTTTCTTTTAATTCTAAGAAACTCAATAAAAAATTTTTTTAAAAAGAATAAGCCGACTCTGATGCTTTTGAAGCAAACTGTCTCTCCCACTACTTTAGTTCTTGCTCATACTCAATTAATGAGTAAAAGGGACAATCACCCCATCAGTCCTTTTGTCAACAAGGAGAGAGCTGATGGCTTTTTTACTATGGACATCTGACTGTAGAGATGCTAAGAAGGACACAGTGGACCACAGGTTACTATCTTATCAATACCTAACTTAACAACATTTCTCAAAGTGACTGGATATCTGTCAACATGGCAGGGATAAAGAAACTTTTATTCTCCAGATTTTTGAACCATGTTAGTCATGCTAGTTGGGGGTTCTGGGAATTAATCTAAGATACCTGGAGGCCAGTGTTTGCATCCCTCCTCTCACGTATTGGGAAATAACACACACACTAATTTTACTTCGATCACACACATTTCAGTCTCAAAAGTGAGTAACATATGGAGACAATGGTCTGTTTCATTCTAATCTGGGATATATTATGCTGGCATTAAATTTTATTGGCAGTAAGATACAATTATCCTCTTATATGCCTAACTTGAAAGGATTAAAATCTACAGCAGGGCTGTCCAATTTCTACCGGCCCAGGGGCCTGAATTCTGGTCACTGATTACCTGGGGGGCCGTAGGGTCTGCCCCCGGCCCCGCCCTCTCCCCCAGCTCCGCCCCCGCCCGTGCATGCATACAGTCAAATATAATCTTTTACTGAGATAAAATGCAGGGTGGGCATTCAAAAGGGGCATCCATACAGTCAAATATAATCTTCTACTAACATTAAATGCAGGGTGGGAATTCAAAAGGGGCATCCATACAGTCAAATATAATCTTTTACTGAGATAAAATGCAGGGATAAGATATTAAATTATTTTAATTTAATATTAAATATATTTAATTCCATCCTCCCCTCTCCCCTTATTTTAATTTAATATTCAATATATTTAATTCCATCCTCCCTCCTTATTTTAATTTAATATTCAATATATTTAATCCCATCCCCTTATTTTAATTTTAATATTGAATTATTTCATCCTTTAAATATATTTAATTTTATATTTAATACATGAGGGAGATGGGGAGGGAATGAGGAGCCCCTGAGGAGCCCCTTCGGCCTACCTTTTCCAAACGCGCAGCAGGATCCAGGAGTACCCGGACAACGAGAGGGGATGACCGACTGAGTCGAAGAAGGTCCTAATCGCGCCTGTGGGCCTCAGCGATCCAGTAGTAGAGTAGCCTAACAGTATCGCGAGAATACACAATCCACATGGGATTTCGCTGTCAACGCCGGCGTTATCTCGCGTTGACAGCAAAATCCCATGTGGATTGCGTATTCTCGCGATACTTGCTCCGAACCCGGAAGTAGGTATTTTTTTTAAAAATTATTATTTATTTTATTTTTCAATTTTTATTTTTTATTAAAAAGTTTAGGGGGCCGGAGGGAAGGGGCTGGGGAGCTGTATACGGCCCCCGGGCCGCCAGTTGGACAGCTTTGATCTACAGTATGACTTTTATATCCATGAAAACATGTTTCTAAACTAACCACAGAAACAGGAAACCATGTATAATGGAGAACCCTATCAAAATGAATGACTTCTATTGGAGTTACCACAGAGTCCCCCTGGAGGATCTAGAAAATTCCTAGAAAGGACACATTTCACTGGATGCATGTCAGCGAAAGCACAGTACTGTTGATATGTGGTCATACTGTCATACGGGAGCATATGGAATCAATCCATGACAAACATGGACTTATCCCAATTGGTTTCCAGATTAATGCACTCAGCAGGTTATACCCTTGATGCAATTTTCAGCTCGGAACATATGGATCTGTGGGCAGAGGTGACAGGTCACTTTCTGGTCAGGGCTAGTATCACAGTAGGGGTTTGCTCTCAAAGGCTAATAAATCCTTTGAGATTTCAGGAGGCCTTAGAGCAGTGTTTCCCAACCGGTGTGTCGCAGCACACTAGTGTGCCGTGAGCAATTGGAGATAGAGAGAGAGAGAGAGCCTTCCTGTCCTACCAGTAAGCCCTAGCCGGGGCTCGATCCCTTGCCTGAGTCCTGCAAACACAGCCTCCTTTTGGGAAGCCTTGTGCCACCGGACTCACCACTTGCCTTCTTGGGCTTCCTCCTCCCCTCCGCTCCTTCCTTGGCAGGGTTTGAGCTGAAAGGCGGGGACTGCGTCAGGCGGAAAGAGCCGTGCTGAGAAAGAGAAGATCCTGGGATGGGACTTCCCGGGGTCCCCCGGCTGCCTGGGGGCGGATCTACACTGTAGTATTCATGCAGTGAGGCACCGCTTGGTCTTCCAGGGCTCTAGGCTGGGGAATCCCGGGATTTGTAGTTTGGGGAGGTTCAGGATGGTGTCAAACTACCACTCCCGTGATTCCTTCGCACTCAGCCAAGGCGGGTCAAGGGGTGTTCGGGACACAGGGTTGAGGCACCTTTAAGCAGGGTTTGCTCACTTAAGGCAGGCGTGGGCCAACTTGGGCCCTCCCTCCAGGTGTTTTGGCCTACAACTCCCATTATTCATATATATAAATTTATTAGCTGTACCCGCCATGCGTTGCTGTGGCCAACCTTCCCTCCCTTTTTCTTTTCCTTCTTCTTTCCTTTTCTACCTGTTTATTTCCTCCTTCTCTACCTGTTTATTTCCTCCCTTTCTTTGCTCTTTGGTTCCATTCTTCCTTCTCTCTTCTCTTCCTTCCTTCCTTCCTTCCTTATTGATGCATAAGAACACAGAGAGAGACTGACAGCTGTTGAGCAAGACCTTCGTGTATGTCTTTCTGCCATTCCTGCCAGGATATCTACCGTGTTTCCCCGAAAGTAAGACACCCCCGATTGTAAGACGTATCGGGGGTGTCAGTGGGGTCGGCTAATGTAAGCCATACCCCGAATGTAAGCCGTACTCCATGCGAAGGGCGGGGGGGAAAGAAGGAGCAGGAGGCAGGGCGAAGCGGCGTCGCGTCAGAGGCCTGGAAAAAGAAAAAGAAAAGCGGCTGTTCTTTGGGCGGCGGAGGAGGAGGCGGGACCGAGTGACGCGGCGGCCGGGGGTACGGCTTACCGTCGCCCAATGTAAGCCGTACCCCGAAAGTAAGGCATAGTGGGACTTTTCGGGGGGAAAAGAAAGTAAGACGCTGTCTTACTTTCGGGGAAACACGGTATGTTGTGTTCATCGAAACAGGCTCAGGTTTCACACTAAGTGTATAAATACATTTTAAAACATATTAACTATATGTATTACTGTGTTAGAGTGTCATTTTGTGTCATTTTGGTTGGTGGTGTGCCCCAGGATTTTGTAAATGTAAACAATGTGCCGCGGCTCAAAAAAGGTTGGGAAACACTGCCTTAGAGCAGGGCTGTCCAACTGGCGGCCCGGGGGCCGTATACGGCCCCCAGCCCCTTCCCTACGGCCCCCTAAGCTTTTTAAATAAATAAATAAATAAAATGAAAATATTTAAAAAAATTACCCACTTCCGGGTTTTGGAGCAAGTATCGCGAGACTACGGAAGCCACACGGGATTTCGCTCTCAACGCGAAATCTCGACTACGTTGAGAGCGAAATCCCATGTGGCTTCCGTAGTCTCGCGATACTCCTGTTGCCGAAATCTCAGCTACTTAATCCCTGCGGCCCACGCAGAAGTGATTTGTACCTTCCCGGCTGCTGCCTCGGTCCATCTGCGCCTGGATCCCACGCGTTTGGGAATGTAGGCTAACCTTTATGTTATTATTATGTAATTGTGTATTTGAATGCCCACCCTGCATTTAATGTTAGTATTATATTTGATTGTGGATATTTGAATGCCCACCCTGCATTTAATGTTAGTAAAATATTATATTTGACTGTATGGATGCCCCTTTTGAATTCCCACCCAGCATTTTATCTCAGTAAAAGATTATATTTGACTGTATGCATGCCTCTTATGAGTAGTAAGCCGGGGCGGAGCCGGGGCAGACCCTATGGCCCCCCAGGTCATCAGTGACCGGAATTCAGGCCTCTGGGCCGGTAGAAGTTGGACGGCCCTGCCTTAGAGGGTTCTATGGCTGGTATCACCGTCAATCCTGTTAAAACCCTGGTCAATAAATGGAATCAAAATCTATCGAGGGCTTTTGACACCATTACTCCCAAACATCCTTTCCAATCTGTTACTAACCAGGCTCCAGAGACCCTTGGAAAAATGAAATGGGAAGGACAACAACTCAAGCACTGATGAATTTGTTATACCCTGCCTTGAGCCACCAGGAGAGGTAGGTAATAAAATGTAGCATTATTATAACACTATTTATATTAGACAAAATGAGTTTACTCCATGATGGCCATACTGTACATGAACTGTCAACTTTTATAACAAAGTAGTCTTGAAATGTTTCATTTCATAATGCTTGTCTCAAGAAATATCACAATTATCAGGGAACCATGAACAAATCTCTTACTTCTCTGGCATCCATCACCGTCCCCACACCAACCGTTAATGCCATAGTTGGAACTTTAGTTAAGTCTCCATCAAAATATTTTGCGTTTGCCAAAATGGTGTCCATGGCAAGTGTCTTCAATCTTGTCCTTGATACCAAACTCGACCCAGGTTCATTGAAAGCTATGTGGCCATCTGGACCAATGCCTGGAAAGAGCGCACAAAACACGAAAAAATGATGCCAACATATCTATTTCTGAAACAATGTTTATGCAACAAAATTCTGCTGCCATTCTAAGCTATAATGGAAGAACAGACAAATGATACCAGTATTATTTATTATTTATTTCCAACATTTCTACACCGCTCTTCTCTACCCCCGAGGGGGGACTCAGAGCAGCCTAACAAAAGGCACAATTCGATGCCAACATAATAAATACAATATAAAACCAAAAACAGAATTAAAACACATTAAAATACAATTAACATTAACACATCATACACATTCCCTTAAGATAAAAACAGTATTTCGTCCGTAACAGGAGCATTGAGCCATATCTATCAACTTGCTGTTATATATCCAGTCCAAAGTGCTGTATTGTGCTAATGTGCAAACGCTTGGTCCCACAGCCAAGATTTCACTTTTTTCCTGAATGCCAGGAGGGATGGTGTTGATCATATGTTGCTTGGAAGTGCGTTCCACAGACGGGGAGCCACCACCGAGAAGGCCCTCTCTCTCATCCACACCAACCGCGTTTGAGAAGTTGCCGGGAGCGAGAGCAGGACTGTTCCGTCCTCCAGACGTTTCATATGCATAGCCCCATAGTTTGGTTTTAAAAAGGCAGCATTTTTCCTTTTGCATCTTTCCTGGGACTGTTCCAGGCACACTGACACCTTGCCTGTTAATTATTAGCAGGGTTGCAGCCTGGTGCAGAATTTGCCGCCTAAAGCTCTGCAAATGTATCTTTTTAGTTGGTGTCCGCCCCTTTTCTTCCTGGGGATTGGCCTCCATTTTAGAAAGTGTTTCAGTTCCTTTCAGAGAGGAAGGAATTCAGATGTGTTTTTGGCCAGCCAGGATTGGCTCGAAAGGGTCACCGTAAGTACTGGGTGCTAACCTGGGTGCTAACCTGGGTGCTAACCTGGGTGCTAACCTGCATGCTGACCTGCTGATTGCTATTTGCTTGACCATTAGCTGGGGGACTGCTGGAACCAGATGGGTTTATGGTACCTTGCAGAGACTGGCTTTGCATGCTGTATAGGATAGACATCTGGTTACCAGCCCAGCTTTAGGTCACCTTTGGACTGGTCTTAGGTTTAGAGGGGGAAGGAGTGGTTCCTTCAACCAAACACCTAGGACCAGGGTGGGAAATATCGGGTTTCCTGCCATCCAAAAGAAGTAGGAATCTTTTGAGCAACAACCAAGGCATTTCCAGTCCTTTCTTTTTTTCTTTTGCAACCATAAAGCTGTGCCAAGTCCTGCAAAGACTTTGTTACTAAATAAACTGTTTGATTTTCAACTTTATTTTGGAGTGTTTTTTGGGTTGCCAGACCACCTAGCTTTTTCAGCAAGCGGTCTGCAGTCCACCAGGTAAAAAGGACAACACATCTGCTAGTTTTAATTTTAAACAGACCTGGTGTGACAGCATAAGGACCTCTCCGGATGATCTTAAATTACGAGGTGGAACGTAGAGGTTGATGCGTTCGGACAAGTAAGCTGGGCCAGAACCATATAGAGCTTTAAAGCACTTTGGGTCTTTTATTACATGTATAAGATAACATCACTGAATGCTTTTGTTTCTCAAAATGTTTATATCCTGCCATCTATGCTGATCTATACTTGAATACATCTATACTTTAAATCTATGCTCATGCACTGATTTGTGTTAAACCAGTTATGCACTAAAGGGTTTTGTAAACATTTCCGCTTGGCACCAAAACGACAAGGGGAAAAGATTCATGACTGAGGCACTACAGCCAAAATAGCCTCCTCCCATGACTTCCAACAGCAATTGGCTGATGGGACACAGAAGATGGTTCCTCCAAACATGAGCAGGGATATTGAGGAAGAGCTCAATCATTGACTTCTCAAGCAATTAAGATCTTTAAATGTCATTGCCACCACCCTGAATTCACATAGGAATCATATTGACAGATATTGGTGCCCCCTTGTTGCGGGGGAGAGGCCTGCGTACCCTAATGAAGTTGTGAGCTATGCTGGCGGTGGCATAATAGCCACCGGTAGGGCCTCCCATGCCAGACAGGTCACAACTGAAGGGTCTGACAAAGAGTGTCAATGGGTAGGATGGGCTCTCTAGCCTTTTGGCAACCATCCTCAGGGAAGGAAAACTCTAATTTCAAACCCGGGCAGACGGTGCTCGTCTAACCCTGTAAGGTCAACCATCTAAGAGAAGGAAACTTGAACCAAACCTACGACCTGAGGACCTCACTGCCACCGTCCTAAGCTTGCTAGGCCCCAGCAGACGAACCTTTGGTTTAAAGCAGGGGTGCCCACACTTTTTCAGCATGTGAGCTACGTATAATAAAACCAAGTCAGAAAGATCTACCTACCTCCTCAAGGCTGGAGAGGGGAGGGGCGGGGCTTGGCCAGAGGGGGCGGGCCAAGCCACACCAAGCCCTGCCCCCTCCCCTGGCAACTTGGAGCTCAGCAGCTTCTCCAGGCTTGAGGATGGGACTGCCAAGGCAGGGGAGGTATAGCGCGCACAAGGCTGGCTTGGCACGGCCCTCCTCAAGCCTGGAGAAGCTGCTGGTATCGCGGACCCCACAGGGGGCGGAGCCAGACTGCGCCAAGCCGTGCCCCCTCCCCTCTGGCTTGGCACTGCCATCCTCAAGCCTGGAGAAGCTGCTGGTATAGCGGAAACCACAGGGAGCGGAGCCAGGCCGCGCCAAGCCCCGCCCCTTCCCCCAGCTTCGGCACTCCCAGCAGCTTCTCCAGGCTTGAGGATGGCAGTGCCAAGCCAGTGGTGGTATAGCTAGCACAAGGCTGGCTTGGCACTGCCATCCTCAAGCCTGGAGAAGCTGCTGGTATAGCGGAAACCACAGGGGGCGGAGCCAGGCCGCGCCAAGCCCCGCCCCTTTCCCCAGCTTCGGCACTCCCAGCAGCTTCTCCAGGCTTGAGGATGGCAATGCCAAGCCAGTGGTGGCATAGCTAGCACAAGGCTGGCTTGGCCCTGCCATCCTCAAGCCTGAGGAAGCTGCTGGTATAGCGGAAACCACAGGGGGCGGAGCCAGGCCGCGCCAAGCCCCGCCCCTTCCCCCAGCTTTGGCACTCCCAGCAGCTTCTCCAGGCTTGAGGATGGCAGTGCCAAACCAGTGGTGGCATAGCTAGCACAAGGCTGGCGTGGCCCTGCCCGCCTTAAGCCTGGAGAAGCTGCTGGGAGTGCCAAAGCCGGGAAGGAGGCGGGGTTTGGCGTGGCCTGACTCTGCCCCCTCTGAGAAGCACCCCATCCAGCTGGGATCGACCTCCTTCGGTCCCGGGATTGACTGGTTGATCGCGATCGACTTCCTGGGCAGCCCTGGTTTAAAGGGTGAGGCCAGTTCTGTGCTCGCTGCACTCCACCAGAAAAATCCATTGCAAAGGCTCGAAGGACACATCCAACCTCCTTAGTAATCAACGCGCTTGTAGAAAGCGTGGGATGAGTCCTTACTAAGAATCTCCGTTCGCGAAGTAATGCCAGAGAGATATTGACAGATAGCACAATTCTTTTCAAACTGGTGCTATGTGATTTCAACACTTCTGTTTTGGTGTACAAGCCTTGCCCATAATAGCCTTCAAAATTTGAACTCCGGCTCCTCTTCAAAAATTATTGGGGAAAGCAGGGTATAATGTGGATGAATTCCAGAGGCATGTTAAGAAATGAGTGGCAGTCATTGCTACTATAGGTGATTGCGTAGCGCCGATATACAATTACAAAAGAGAAGCTGATTTTACATGTGCAATAGTCTGAATATAATCCTAGTCTCAGCAATAGTATAAACTAGCTGTACCCGGCACGCGTTGCTGTGCCCTATGTAGTTGATGTGAGGAAGTCTGAGTATGTAATTGTTTGAAATGATGTATGTGTTTTGCGTGTGTATATATGTGTATACTTTTGTGTGTGTGTGTTTTGGGTGTGTGTGTGTGTGTGTGTGTATATTGGTGTTTGTGTATGGTTTTGTATGTATATATATGTGTGTGTATATATGTGTGTGTGTGTATGTATATATTTGTGTGTGTATTTGTATGTATGTGTGTTTTTTGTGTATGTGTGTAGATATGTGTGTTTATTTATGTGTATGTGTTTTTATTGGTGTTTATGTGTATGTGTAGTTGTATATTTATTTTATTTATTTATTTATTTATTATTTGAGCTTATCAACCGCCGACTCCCGAGGGCTCGCGGCGGCTCACAAGAGCCGATGGCACAGCGCCATGGTTAAAACATAGAAAACATTTAAAAACACAGTTAAAACAATGCAGAGCAATTAAAACAATAGAGCAGCAACACAGATAACAGCCGGATGAAAATCCACATGGGCCTACTCACCGAAGGCCTACCTAAACAAATAAGTTTTGCAGGCCCGTCTGAACGGGAGTAGGTCCCTCAGGGCTCTAACTCCAGCCGGAAGGGCGTTCCATAGCGTAGGGGCTATCACGGAGAACGCCGTCCGGCGGGTGGATGTTAAGTGGGCCAACCTTACAGATGGAACTGCTAGGAGATTGGCCTCTTCAGACCGCAGTGATCTTGTTGGGGAATATGGGGTAAGACGGTCCCTATTTGTGTTTGTATGTCTTTGTGTATTTATTGTTGTTTGTGTGTGTGTGTATATGGGTATGTGTGTTTGTATGTGTGTGTTTTTGCGTTGTTTTGTTTAGGAGTTGTTTGGTTTGTTTTGTGTTGTGGGTTTTGTCAGCTTGCCTGCCTCTGTGATGGTCGTCTCTTCTGCTCCCTGTTCGTCTGTGTTTGCCAGGTCCTTGTTGAAGGGGGCGATTGGGGACCTTGGTAGGAGGGCTGTTGAGTTGGTGGGGTGTGCGGTGTTGCTTGTGGTGGGACCTGTTCCGGCAGCGTGTCTGGTTCTCTGTGGTTTGGGTGTAGTTCTGTGTTGTCTCTGGTAAGGGAAGGAGGGGGAGAGTGGGCTTTGCGGTGTTTTCTGGGAAATGTAGTTCCTTGTTGGTGTTTGCTGTTTTGTCGTTTCTGTGTGGTTTTTTGGATGTGGGTTGTGTTGGCGGCGTGGTCGTGGGCTCCTTTGCCTCCTCCGCCGTCTTGTAGTCGCGTATGGACCCGATCCGCACGGGCGATGCTGGGATAAAGGCGGCGACGGAGCTCTTGCGCGTCCCAGTTTCGGGCCCCGCAGGGAGGCAGGGGAAGAGGGCGAGGAGATGGCGGAGGAAGTGGATAGGACGCTGTGCGCGCAGGCCAGGTCCAATGACTGTTGAGAGATGGCGGGAAAAGTAGGCGGCAGGAAGGAACTACATTTCCCAGAAGACCCCGCATGTCTTGGTCGTCTTGTGCGCTGCCTGCTCGGCCTCCTGCGCTGCCTCCCTGCGTGTCCCGGATCCGGGATGTGTCGTAGGCGCTGTGGTTCGGCCGTGGCGTTGTTTTTTGCCGTTTTGATCCCGCGGCGTGTCGTTCGCCTCCTTGGTTTCGTTGTTAGCGGCGGAGGAGGGGGGTATGGCGTCGGCCGTTGTGATCGTGTTCGGAAGTGGCGTAGAGGCGGGGAAGGTGGTCGAGAAGGCTGCGGAAGAGGTGTGTTTGCGTGTTTTTTTTCCGGTGGGGTTTTGGGCAGATATGGAGGGGGCTTGTGGATTGGGCCTTGCTGGGATGTGGTTTTATGTTGTGCATGCGCGGTACTGTGATGTTTTGATGGCGGCCATTTTGTGTTTTCGGGTTTTTGCGCATGCGTAGTAAGGTTGTTTTTCGGGGGGATGTTTTGGGGGTGTTGTGTGTTGTTTTGGGGTGTTTTCGTGGGTGGAGTATGTACCTCGGGGTATGGTTTAGTGGCCCTGTTTTTTTCGTGTGTGTGGGAAATGTAGTTTTTGCGTGCATTTGCCTCGTTGACGACCACTTCCTTTTTATATATATATAGATGAAACATTGCAGTCCCTACTTATGTAAGTATTATTTATTTCAATTAAGTCTATTTGCTAGCTAGTATCAACACATTTAGCCCACAAATCATAAGAATTGGGAGTACAGGCAGTTCCCAAGTTACAAACATCCGACTTACTAACAACTCATAGTTTGTGAAGCAACAGGTAGTGAGAGAAATCTCCATCTAGGAAGGGAAATTCACGCCAGTATATGAGAATGAACAAATCCAACCAGATATAGACACTTTTAAAATAATCTCACGTTTGTTTGTTTGTTTCAGATATCTGTATCACTCACTGAAAGTGCAGCTCTTTTCTTCTATTTATTAATACTGGTTGAGCATCCCTTATCTGAAATTCTTGGGACCAAAAGTGATTTGAATTTCAGATTTTTGAATGCCACTACATACGAGGGGGAGTCAATAAGTCCGTGACTTTTTAAATGAAACACAGGTTTATGGATAAAAAATCATTTTATTTTTCAACGTCGTCACCTTTGAGCTCTATACACTTTGTCCAACGTTTCTCCATTTTTTTTATCCCTTCCAAAAAAAAAAAAGATTTGTCAAGGTCATCAAAATAGGTATTCGTTTGTGAGATGATTTCATCGATGGAGTCAAATCTCTTTCCGCCGAGCCATTTCTTCAGGTTTGGACACAAGAAATAGTCACTCTAAAGGGGAAATTGATGCTTTAACAGAAGAAACGTCAGGGAAAGGTGCTGCTTTAGAATAGAAATGGAGTAGCAGAGTAAAGAGATAGTTTGCCAGCAACAGTGACAATAATAATCCACTCTGATTGGTCCACATAAGCACAGGCTGTGATTAGCCCAGAGAACATCATGTGCCTCCAGATAAGAAACAGTCTTGATTGGCTTAGCATTCACCATGTGCGTTTGTTTACAAAGCTAGCAATTGGGTTAGGAGATGCGCATGGCAAATGAGGTTTCCACTTGGCAGGCTTCCAGTGGGAACTCAGTAGCAAATGTATCGATTCAAGTACAGCCTGCACGTTAGGGCAGATAACATAGAAGAAAGATGGAAATTTACACTGCGCAACGTTTGTCAGCAAACAGGATTGAGATGCTGAGAATGCTTTGTTTAATTGGGAAGAGTAATATGGGTTCATGAATGCTAGCCAGTAACAATGCATGACGAAGGGAGGGACTGAAATATTGTCGCCATTGTTTGTATAAAATCTGTTTACTGGGAAAGATCGGGTTCTGTCCTCCAGCGGCATTGTTCCATAAAGGGCAGGCCCATCAGCTGATGTCATGCAAATAAAGCTGGTTTCCTGAATCGCAGTAAAATTGTCGCGTCATCCGTCCTTGCGCTCGCTAGCAACGGCAGCTAGGCACAAAAGGTATTGCCTTCGGAGTTCTGGGACTCCAGATACTGCTACAACTCGGGGCTAAATCCAGAGAATAGGGTGGATGAGGGAGCAATTCATATCCCAATTCATGGATTGTTGCCATGGAAACTGCACATGTGTACACCCTTGCATTGTGTGCACCCTTGCATTGTCCTGGTCCCATCTTGCAGAAAGCTTTCTCATACCCAAGTGATCATTTAAAATTGAAACCACTGAGCCATGTGAGATGCCTATGGCTTCCACAATCTCTCGCACTTTCAATCTCCGATCGCCCAACACCATATTGTGAATTTTTTCAATTGTTTTGGGTGTAGAGACCTCAACTGGGCATCCAGAACGTTCGGCCTCTTCCGTGCTTGTACGGCCACAACAAAATTCAGTAAACCACTTTTTTACCATTGAAATTGATGGTGCAGAGTCCTCATAGTATTTATCAAGCTTAGCCTTGGTGTGAGTGATGGTTTTTTTCCGCAAAAAATGATGCTTAATGAGCACACAAAATTCACTTTTTTCCATTTTCTCCTCAAATCACGCGGTAGTCTGGTATCAATGGCTGTCAAACACAAACTAAATGACGCAGCTTGTTCAAATTTTGACAGGAGTCAACTGACAGATGCCTGTTGACAGGAGCAGCGTTGCCCTTTCAGTTAAGAGGCGGGAAATTCAAAAAGTCACGGACTTATTGACCCACCCTCGTACTTGATTTATATGAAATGTCTTAGAAAAGGACGTAGGTCTAAACATGACATTTATTGGGTTTTTAAAAAATATATCAACATGTAAAAAAACTTACCTCCAACAAACAAGTCTATCCCCCCAGCTTCTTTTATTTTTTTCTCAAATGCATCACACTCTGCCTTTAGATCTGAAGCATTGCCATCAAGTATATGTGCATTGTTTGGATCTATGTCAATATGCTTAAAGAAATTGTTCCACATGTAAGAGTGATAGCTCTCTGGATGACTTCTGGGAAGCCCTAGGAGAAAATGCGAGATCACACAACAGCTAATTTACAATATCAGTTACACTAACAGAATACTAAATACTTTTCTATAGATCACATTCATATTCTATTTTACATAGAGGCCACTTGGAATCCCTATCAAGTATAGCTGGTCCTCTGTATCCACAAACATAACCAAACCCATCATGACAATATTTCAAAATATTTTTTTCATCCCCAAAAGTATATGGGACACAATTTTACTACACAACTGCACATAATGGGATTGTAGCACTCCCAGGTTTCGGCATCCACAAGGAGGTCCAGGAACCAAACCTCACCAGATACAAAAGGCTTGTTGTAGTTCAAATGCAAACATGTTTAGTAGGGCTTACCCACATATTCATCCATGTTGAAAGTTTTCACATATTTGAAAGAAAGATCTCCCTTCTTGTGATATTCTATTAGTTTCCGATAGCATCCCAGAGGTGTACTTCCTGTATTAAGCAAAGTACATATTATTTACACTAGTAAAAACATCTTCACAGTAATTAAAAAATGTAAAATCCAAATGCAGCCATTGATAGATTGATTGTTTTGCTCCATTTATTTCTAAGCAAAGGGAACATTCAAATTGATAATATCTGTCCAGAAATAAAGAAAATGCATTAAAAATTAACACAAGCCCCCTCTTTATCACATCTGTGGCATAACAATTTTCAAGAAGGTCTGATTTATGCTGAGCAGTGTTTAATCTATCTATCTATCTATCTATCTATCTATTTCTATCTATATATATAAAGGAAGAGTCGTCATCGAACGACCATCCTAGGCAGAGAAACCTTACAAGGCAGAGACACCAAATTTGGCAACAAAAATAGGCCTCAAGCAAGGAACGTTTTTAGCAAAAAACCCTTTAGAATGGCTATTTGAATGTTAGAAATCACATTAAACCTACCCACAAAAACTCTTACCTTCACTACCAGTCCTATCATACCCCCTCCCTCAAAAACAGCCTCCCCTTTTCCCAACTCACCAGATTAAAGCGTAATTCCTCCAATGACAGGGATTTTGAAGCCTCTGCCTCCACCCTCACTTCGCAACTACGGGCACGTGGCTACCCTCAAGCGGTTCTCTCTTCTGCCCTCTGTAAAGTCCGCAGTATACCGCGAGCGAATCTTTTTAGTGCCCAACCCAGGACCCCACCTGATCGGATCATCTGGCCACTCACCCACTCTCCCCACGCCCATTGCATTCGCCGCATTGTATCTAAGCATTGGCCTATAGTTGACACCATTCCTGGTTTGGAGAAACTCCCCATGATTGCCTATAAAAAGACACCGAATCTTCGCCAACTCCTAGTGCACACACGCCCCCGAGATGACACCCCGGGGCGTTTTTCCAAACATCAGACAGTGGCCTGCTCCCACTGTTCCATATGCAAACATATATCCACCCAAATTTCAATTATGGACCTCAAGCACAAACGCACTTTTACTCTACACACAGGGGCATCCTGCCATTCTAAAAATATCGTGTATTGTTTGATTTGTGCCTGCTCTAGATACTATATAGGTGAATCTGGACGTGAACTCAGGGTTAGGGTGCAGGAACATCGCTCCAGATTTAGAACTGGTAATGAATCATCTGCGTTATACAGCCATTTTAAAGAAAAGCACTGTTTTGATGACTTTAAGGTGGTTGTTCTGGAACGCATTACTCCACTCCCCCATCAAGATGTAAAGCTCCTTTTACGCAGAAGGGAGTGTTCCTGGATTAATTCCCTCTGTTCTGAGTTGCCTTTGGGCCTCAACGACCAATTAACCCTTAACGAGCTCCTGATGTAATCACTTATTGATACCATTATGCATTTAAACGGACTCCCTTCCCTGTCTTTCTGTCCGAGCGTTCGACCATACCGGTGGCTGTGCCCACCTCCTTCAGGATGATTAGAATGTGAATATTATATTGGTATGTACCTTTCGCTCAACCAATGTACTCTTGGGTTGCTCTCTATGGGTTTCGTGAACTTTATAATGGATATTAGATTGCTAAGTGACATTTTTATTGCCTTCTGTTTTAGAACCTTTGGACCAGTGGAATTGTCACTGTGCACTATATTTTGTTTGCTTTCGGGTCCGGACGAAGCCTATTAGGCGAAACGGCGAGGCCTGTAGTTGACCGTTGACCCATCTCCTTTCCGCCTGTCCCGCAACATTTGTTTGGATACTACTAGTGATTTACACATGGATAGATGCATTCCCGGGACTGCTATGGCCGAAAGTGTGTGACCTGTGATTTACAACAGCATACATTCCACTTACTCTTCTATTTTGATTTGTGATATCTTTTTGAAGTGAACATTAAACCTTGAATATCTTCCAAGAAACCCTTCTCTGTCTACTCCCTTTACCACTTTACAAACCTGCCGTGGTTCATGGCAGGATGGCTCACAACTGATGGGATTTGCAGTACCTTCACCCAATTCATTTCCCACAGAACATTGCAGCCCCTACAAATCAGAGACCAGGCCCAAACTTGGCACACAGAGTACCCATGACCCACTCTACATCCTGGTGCAATTTTGAATGGGACGGACCATAGATGATGGGAGTTGCTGTATCTTCACTCACTTTCAGAGACCCCTGCCACCCACATCCAAATGACTGATCAAGACCATACTTGGCACACAGAGCCCCCATGACCCACTCTACATCCTGGTGCAGTTTGGAGAATGGGGGACCATGGAGGATGGGACTTCCAGTACCTTCCCTCACTTCCTGAGACCACTGCAACCCTCATCCAGAAAATGATCAAGACCAAATGTGACACACACAGCCCCCAAGACCCACTCTACATTCTGGTGCTGTTTGGAGGAGGATGGAACATGGCCAATGGGACTTGCAGTACCTTCGCTAAGTTCCTGAGACCACTGCAAGCCACATAAACATCTAATAGGAACCAACCTTGGCACACAATGCCTTCCTCAAATAACCCGGGCACCGCCGGGTCCTCAGCTAGTTTGCTACAAAGCCAACTCTTTTTCTTAGTAAAAAGAATGCAAAAGAAAAAAAAGTGTGGGGTTTTTTTTAAATTTATCACGTCAGAAGTGAATTGAGGGTATGGTTATAATGTATGTAAAAAAAAAGAGTCTGGAGTAACAAACACCTGAGGCAAAGCACAAAAATCAGTGTGTACAGAGATATCATACTGTCTATTCTCCTATATGGGTCTGAAACATGGGTCACCTATCGGCAGCACCTACGACTCCTCATCAGCGCTGTCTTTGCACAATCCTAAATATACACTGGACCCACTATGTGACGAATGTTGCTGTTCTTGAGCAAGCAAGGATCACCAGCATTGAAGCCATGCTATTGAAAACACAACTGCGCTGGGCAGGGCACGTCTCTAGGATGGAGGACCACCGCCTCCCAAAGATACTACTCTATGGTGAAATTGCCACGGGTCAGCGCAAGAGAGGCGCCCCCAAAAAGAGATATAAGGACTCTCTGAAACAACATCTCAGGCTCGGCCAGATTGATCACCAGCAATGGTCCACCCTGGCCTCACATCGGGAGGCATGGAGATGCACTATCCACAATGCTGCGGCCTCTTTTGAGAAGACACGCCGAACGGGTCTCGAAGAGAAACGACAACGCAGAAAGAACTGCAACTTGGAAACAACATCACCCAAGGAGACTTTCCGCTGTACTTTCTGCAACCGGACGTGCCTATCTCAGATTGGTCTTTTTCGTCATCAACGTGCTTGTAAAAAGTGTGGGACTTCGTTTGCGAAGTAATGCCAAGAGGATGTAAAAACACAATCTCCATCAATGTTTAACATTTACACAAATGATCATCCACTTCCAGAAGGGACAGAGAGTTTCATCTATGCTGATGATCGTGCCATCACCACCCAAGCAGGGAGCTTTAAAATGGTGGAACAGAAGCTCTCTGAAGCTTTAGGTGCTCTTACTGGCCATTACAGGGAAAACCGGCTGATTCCTAGTCCATCTAAAATGCAGATGTGTGCTTTACATCTTAAGAACAGACAAGCATCTCGAGCTCTGAGGATTACGAGTGGGAAGAAATCCCACTGGAGCATTGCAGCACACCAAAATACCTGGGAGTTACCCTGGACAGTGCTGTCTTACAAGATGCCTAAAGTACCTAACTTGCAAATCAACTCACTTCTGTATGCAGATGATATGATCCTACTCTCCTACACCCAAATAGGGATGAGGAGATTATTAAGAAAACTTAGTGACTACTGCCTTAGAAATGCACTAAAGATAAACAAAACCAAATCAAAAATGATGATCTTTTAAACGCCCTCCAAAATGAAATGGAAAATAGAAGGCGAACAATTAGAACAAGTTAGATCCTTCACTTACCTAGGATTAGACTTTGCAGAAAATGGTCTATGGCACAATCATTTCCACAGGTGTTCAACTAAAGCCAAGGGCAGAACGAGCTTACTCTTAAAGCTGCTGAATCAACGGCAACCGGGCTCCCTCGTTCCCCTTCTGAAAGTTTACAATCACAAAATCTCCCGCTGCTTCTTTATGGTTCTGAAATCTGGGGTGCAAATGATACTCCCCTCCTGGATAAGGCCCAAGCTCAACATCTGAAGTGGTTTTAGGGGTCGATAGAAGCTCCCCAGCAGCGGCAGTTAGGGCGGAGTTGGGAATGTTCTCTATTAGCACACAATCTAAGATCAGAGCCTTTAACTACTGGCTCAAGGTCATGGAGATGGAGGCGTCTCGCCTCCCAAAATTATGTTTGCTGGAACAATCTAGCAGTTCTTATAAATCGGGGGGCTGACCATTTGTTTGATTACATCAGAAGGTGCGGCATTCAGGTAATATTCCCATTCCACCTATCTGGTCAAGAGCTAAGTAAGCACTTCAAAGAAGTGCGCCAATCTAAATAATGACATTGCGGCCCAAACCGATATAGACTCTTTGGGTTCTACTGTTTCCCTGAGATGGTTGAGTGGTTTTAAGAAATCCTTCCAACTAACCACTTACTTACAGCAAGGAAGGTTACACCACCTAAGGAAAATTTTCACTAGAGCCAGGTTTGAGCAATTAGATTCAATGGTGAGATATGGGAGGTTCAAGAAAATTCCCTATGAAGAGCGTATCTGTATTTTGTGGTGCCCCTGAGATCGAAAATCTAACTCATCTTCTGCTTTATTGTAAAATCTATCAAATAGAGAGAAAACAACTGCTAGAGATATTTCTCGTGGGGGAAAAATCATTGGGACCCTCTAGCAAAAGTCTCACTTCTGCTGGCCGGCTCCAACAAGCTGATAACAGATGCTACTGCTCGTTTTTTCTCTGTAGAGCCATGAAACTAAGATCTGATTACATAGATGCAATTGGAATAAATTGTGTTGGAGATGAGGACCTGTGAATTGTTACCACCTCCCTTAGAATCCCTCCTGCTGGGCAAAACAGGGGTTTAATTGATGTAATGGTCTAGAATTCTCCTCAGATTGTTTTTAGAATCATTGCAATGTGTCTGTGTTCTGTTTGTATTTGATATGGCTTCTGGCTAATCAATAAAATTGTTGTTGTTGTTGTTGTTGTTGTACAAGAAGCACTACTTGAATATCAAGCAAAAAGTGGGTGCTAGAAATCATATAATACGAAAGCTGACCGGCACAACCTGGGGGTCACAACCAGACACAGTGAAGATATCTGCCCTTGCACGTTGCTACTCTGCTGCTGAATACACATGCCCAGTGTGGGGTTTTGAAGGGCCAATTGCTGAATGTAAAAATAAAGACCTTTAAAATGAACAACTAAACAGGGATTTTGGAAAGCTGGAGGAAAAGACAATTAGATGGCAAATGAAGTTCTGTGTAACGATTAATAGATATATGTTGATACAAAACAGTCTGATTCTGCATAGATGCTTGCTGGTGACTGGTCAGCTAGTAGTGACTGTCCTATATTAAGCAAAGGGAACTTGTGAACTTGTAATGCAGTGTTTCTCAACCTGGGGTCAGGACCCCTGGGGGGGTCGTGAGGGGGTGTCAGAGGGGTCGCCAAAGATCACCAGAAAACACAGTATTTTCTGTTGGTTATGGGGGTTCTGTGAGAAATTTGGCCCAATTTTATCATTGGTGGGGTTCAGAATGCTCTTTGATTGTAGATTAATTAATTTATTTTATTTATTTTTATTTATTGGGCTTCTATGCCGCCACTCCCGGGAGGCTCGGGGCGGCTCACAAGCAGCGGATAAAACCGCATAAAACAACATTATAAGTTAAAACATAGCATGAGAATACACAATAAAATACAGCAAGTGATAAAACCTTGGTGTGTAATACAATACAACAGGTACCAATTTACATACGGGACGGGCTGCGCATAGGAAGACCTACAAGTCGAAGGCTTGTTGTCTTGACATCAAAGCCGACTTTAGGTCTTGCGGTAGTGATCTCAGAGGGCAGTGCTGTCCAACGGGTCCAGGGCCAGATAAGAGGTCACAACCTAGCCGCCCCACTTTGCAGAGGGAGAGCAGCGCGTCCAAAGGTTGGCACCGCTACTCCTCCTTTTCGGCGCCCCTCCCTTTAGGCCGGGGAACGGTAGTGATCTCGTCGGCGACTCCCCTGCCCTGGCAATATGGGAAGAGAGGGTCCCTCACGCCAGGCCTGTACGCTGCTGCTCTGGCGCCGCCTTCTGCTGCTCCCCCCAGGGGGGCGAAGGGAGTAGGCGTGCCAAGGGGCAGCGCGTCACGCCAGGCCTGTGACGCTGCCCGCTGGCGCCGCCTTATGCCCTTTTCGGCGCCTAAAGGAATTTTTTTGCCAGTTGGACAGCCCTGTCAGGGCAATATGGGAAGAGAAGGTGATGGCCCCAGGCCGTGCAAGGCCTTAAAGGTAAGAACCAACACTTTGAAGGTGATCCGGGGCTCGATTGGGAGCCAGTGCAGATCCTGCAAGGTAGGTGTTATGTGACTACCAGCTGGCGAACCAGACAGGAGTCGGGCGGCAGTGTTCTGCACTAGCCTGAGCTTCCGGGTCACCGACAGAGGAAGGCCAACGTAGAGTGCATTACAGTATTCCAGTCTCGAGATGACCGTGGCTTGGATCACCGTGGCTAGGTCATTCCGGGATAGATAGGGGGCCAGCCTATCTATCGAATGATAAATCACAGCAACGACAACTCCCAAATATCAAGTCTCTTTTCCCAAATTCCACCAGTGTTCATATTTGGGCATATTGAATACTCTTGCCAAGTTTGGTCTAAATCCATCATTGTTTGAGTCCACAGTGCTCTCTGGATGTAGGTGAACTACAACTCCAAAACTCAAGGTCAATGCCCACCAAACCCTTCCAGTATTTTCTGTTGGTCATGGGAGTTCTGTGTGCCAAGTTTGGGTCAATTCCATCATTGGTGGCGTTCATAATGCTCTTTGATTGTAGATGAATTATAAATCCCAGTAACTACAACTCCCAAAGGACAAAATCAACCCCCCCACACACACACACACCAACCCTACCAGTATTCAAATTTGGGCATATCGGGTCTTTGTGGCAAATTTGGTCCAGTGAGTGAAAATACATCTAGCATATCAGATATTTACATTACGATTCATAACAGTGGCAAAATTACAGTTATGAAGTAGCAACAAAATAATTTTATGGTTGGGGGTCACCACAACAGGAGGAACTGTATTAAGGGGTCACCACATAAGGAAGGTTGAGAACCACGGTTGTAATGGAACATACTGATGAAAACATTGCTTCAAGGCACACTTGTGAAAAAGGCCAATTCCCTGCTGAAGATAATTAGGAAAGGAATGGGCTGTATAGAGAATGCATACTGTAACTCCAAACATTTCTAAAGACTGAATAGCTCCTGTAGGCGGCCAGTTTGTGATATGGATGAAATGTGTTAGGCCAGTGTTTTTCAACCTTTTTTGAGCCACGGCACACTTTCTACATTTACAAAATCCTGGGGCACACCACCACAAAAATGACACAAAATGACACTCTAACACAGTAATACATATAGTTAATATGATTTTAAATGTATTTATACACTCAGTGTGAAACCTGGGCCTGTTTCAATGAATACAATATACATATACTGGCAGGAATGGCAGAAAGACACACACGAAGGTCTTGCTCAACAGCTGTCAGTCATGGGAAAACTTCGGCTCTCTGGGAGCTTTGGACTTCAACTCCCACCATTCCTAACAGCCTGAGGCCCTTTCCTACTTAAGTGGCTGAGGGGGGGAAAGGAAAAGGGCCTGAGGCTGCTAGGAATGGTGGGAGTTGGAGTCCAAAACACCTGGAAGGTCCAAGTTTGCACATGCCAGCTTTCGATTCCATCGCCACATCCATCTTCAGCCTCTGGCAGTTTGAATATATGTGATTATCTACGTGATTTTCTACCTTGTCACTATGATTATGGTGCTGCTTCTTTAAATTGTCCGCAAACTGACTGTGTTATTGTGCAGATCCCGGAACTGACATTGGATAACATCGTGAGGATACACTTTGTTTTTTACACTCACTTCCATGATTTCATCAAATATCGCGAGTTTCCCGTAGAGGAGCGCTCCGTGAACTCGCTATTTCCTGGTTCGCAACTCCTCGGCTCTCTGTGGTGACCAAGCCAAACTACCTTATGTAAGACTTTTGATTTTCTCCAGCAGGATTGGGTACTTCGAATGTGTTTTTTGCGTATGATTATGTATGATTAATTGTGCATTTTGTACTGTAACATAGCAGCGCTCCTTTAATAAGTAAGTGTAATGAAGATTCCAATTTCCCATGGCACACCTGATGATCGCTCACGGCACACTAGTGTGCCCCGGCACACCGGTTGGGAAACACTGTGTTAGGCTTTTAAAAGTACTGTATAAATGCCTGCATGCCATGTAGAGCCGAGTCTCCTTTTATTTTTTCAATGTGATTATGTACTTTCAAGTTCTTTGTGTTGTAGCTTACCATTTAAAACAAAAACAGCATAGCAAAAAGGTTGGTGTTGACTGAATTCACAGAATGAAAACAATTTGAAACATATACTTGAAAAGGTTTAAAGTCATCTTCTAAAGCCATATATATATATAGATAGATAGATAGATAGATAGATAGTAGGCATGAGAAAAAAAAGTTATGAAAATGAAATGATTCGTAAGAAATTCGTAAGAAATGCTACTTTTGAGTATTTCCGCACCTGGACGCCAACCAGGAAGTGGACTTTCTTTATAGAACCTGGGGGGCCAGGATTTTCTTAAGTGTCGTTATTAGGTCGTAAGGGGGGGCACCCTCCTTCTCTCTCACCACCCTCCCGCCTCCCTTGCCAATAAGTATTATGGCAAGGCAAGCCCTAAACTCGCTCCTTCTTTCGGCTGGAAGCCGGGAAAAATGTAAACAGAGAGGATTACTCAGAAGTAAATCTGCAAAGGAGGGCACGTTGGCTGACGTGCCCTCCTTGTGGATTTACTTCTGAGTAAACCTCTCTGTTTACATTTTTCCAGGCTTCCCTGCCTCCTGCCTGCCAGGATCTAAAGCATCAAAGAGTATTGGGGTGAGAAACCAACCTAATGTATAATAGAATGAATGCTACTGTAAGTGCCTAATATTATAAGTAATCCAACTGGTCATACCTACATTCCATGCACATGCAATAATACAGCAGTAATAACAATAACAAGAGGTAAAAATTCAAACCGAAGTATTCTGACGGTGCAAACGGGCTCTTCTCTGAGCCGGGGAAAGCCAGCGTTTTCTGCTTGGGAGCACACACATACATATTCTTGGGGGGGGGGGGGATTTGCTGCAGAATCCCGGGCTCATAGAGAAGATTCTGCTGCAACCCCCCCCCCCCCAAAGAATATGTATGTGTGTGCACCCAAGCAGAAAACGCTGGCTTTTCCCGGGCTAATAGAGAAGAGCCCGTTTGCACCGCATGAGGCAGGGACCAGTCAGTAGACTTCGGTTTGAATTTTACCTCTTCTTATACCCATTGTTATTACTGCTGTATTATTGCATGTGATGGAATGTAGGTATATGACCAGCCTGGGCAAACTTGGGCCCTCGCTCCTCGGGATCGGGGTGAGAGAGAGGCAGCGAGGAGCCAGGGGCTCCTCCTCCTTTTCTTTTGCTGCTTCCAAGAATAGAATACCCCTCCCTCCCTCCTTTGATCCCTCCTTCCTATTTGGAGAGTCCCATCTAGAATTCAGTGTGATTTATTCAAGTTTTGGCCTACAACTCCCAGAAATCCCAGCCAATTTACCAGCTGTTAGGATTTCTGGGAGTTGTAGGCCAAAACCATCGGGAATGCGGATGCGCTGGCATACGAACTACTAACGAATTTCGTTAGTAATTAAGTTACATTTTAGAAATTTTTGGAAATTTTTTTGTAAGTCTTTCTTTTACTAATCACCCCCCCCATTTGATTTTAGAATCGCCATTTTTGGGTTCGAAACCATGCCTAATAGATAGACAGACAGACAGACAGACAACTGCAAGAAAAATGTAGGGAGCAGAACAAAGGACTCTATGTAACATTTGTCGACCTCACCAAAGCCTTTGACACTGTGAGCAGAAAAGGTCTGTGACAGATCCTGGAACGACTAGGATGTCCCCCCAAGTTCCTCAAAATGATTATCCTGCTCCATGAGGGCCAGCACGGTCAAGTCAGATACGGCGATGCTCTCTCGGAGCCCTTTCTAATAACTAATGGAGTGAAACAAGGTTGTGTTCTTGCACCAACCCTATTTACAATCTTCTTCAGCATGATGCTCCAAAGAGCTAAGGCAGATCTCGAAAAAGACAGCATATATATCTTCGGCGTCGAGTATTTATGTCACAGCGGATAGGCAACAGAAATATAGAAGTTTAATTCCCCATCGGCCCAAAAACTCCAGTCTCTGTTCGAGTGAATAATGAAACTCTCATTCAATTCACAAGGTAAATATATAACTTTGTATTGAATTGTATTTAACAATAACTGGCAAAACATCGAAAAACAACAGCCATCACAGCTACCTTTCTAAACATCCTTTCCTCACAGATATTAAATCCCAACTGACAAATCCCAACTGTCACTTTGTAACGGAAATTCCTCAAGGTTCCACCCAGCAGTCTTGAGACAGCGCCATCTGGTGTCAAACATGTCACACCGCAGGTCATCTCAAACTACGAAAATACATCCTGTGCTGACTCATGAATTGCTACTCAAAATGCAATAATCTGACAATATATACGCTACCGTACTGATGGCAGCTTGTTCAACTTAAGCCGTCTGAGGGCTCGCACTAAGACTCTAAACCAGTGGTTCCCAAACTTTTTTGGCCTACTGCCCCCTTTCCACAAAAAAATTTACTCACCGCCCCCCTAGAAATTATTTTTAAATTTTTTAATAGCAATTAAACAGAAAGATATACTGTATGTATTAATATTTCTACCTTTTTGTAAAATATATTAAAGAAAGTTGTAAATTAGAAACACTGAAGCTTGAAATTATGAAACTATTTATTGAACTTAGAATAGAAAGGTAATCCAAAAAAAGTTAAAACATTCGAAATCATCTTAATGAGAAGGATGAACCTGGTATGCTGCTCCCAATCTAGTCATCCTCGGCTCTATTTTCGTCAGCAGTCATCTCAAATCATCACGATTGACTATTTTGCAATCGGTTTCTTTTTTTGTTAATAAATTAGTTACCACACTGAATCCAAGTTCCACTAAATATGTTGAAGGACATTATTATTATTATTGTTATAAGACTCAACCAGTTGAAAAGGAACCCCAAAGGTATTATTATTATTATCCCTTGCTTGGCGAGAGGAGGAGGGAAGAAGAGAGAGAGAGACACACAGAGATGGGTGGTAGCCTGTCACCTGGCTCACGCCATCGCCCCCACTGCCCCCTTACAGGGGTTCAGTGCTCTCCAAATTCTCCTGAGCCTTCCAGCACCCCCCTAGATCGTCCCACCACCCACCAGGAGGTGGTACCGCCCACTTTGGGAACCACTGCTCTAAACTAGTCCGTGAGCTGCTTTTTGCAGACGATGCTGCGCTTGTCGCCCATTCAGAAGCAGCTCTGCAGCGCCTAACATCCTGCTTTGCAACAGCTGCAGAGCCATTTGGGATGGAAGTCAGCCTGAAGAAAACGGAAGTTCTCTACCAGCCCGCACCACAGGAAGAGTTCATATAGACTAATTTGCAAAAAAAAAAAAAAACCCCTGGGGATGAGATTCTTATGTCAAACTCTAAAAGTTCATTTTCTGCTATTGAAAGACAGCAATTTGCCTACTGCCGAAGCAGTAATAGACAGAGGTTTCACATTTAAGGCACATGCAGCGTTTCTTCCTCTGTTCAGAGATATGCCTGTTAACAACGTTTCTGACAACAAAAAAAGTGACCATCTGGATTTCATTGAATGTCTTTGTGGGCAGCTCTTCATTGTCAAGGCAGTTGAGGAAATGAGTCAGCCACAAAAGGAAAAGAACTTGATTATTTTGTGGAGTTGGGGGTCTGGACAGAGGAAGTATCTAACTCCACATTTAGATCCTGGAAGTTGAAAACAACACATATGTCTTGCTCAGCAGTTTACAGGCACAGGGCTGCATATGCTTGTAATTCAGATACCGGCACTTGTGGCTCTCTAGATCAGTGTTTTTCAGCCTTTTTTGAGCCACGGCACATTTTTTACATTTACAAAATCCTGGGGCACACCACCAACCAAAATGACACCAAATGGCACTCTAACACAGTAATTCATACAGTTAATATGTTTTTAAATGTATTTATACACTCAGTGTGAAACCTGGACCTGTTTCGATGAACACAACATAGCTATCCTGGCAGGAATGGCAGAAAGACACACACAAAGGTCTTGCTCAACAGCTGGGAGTTATAGTTCTCCCGCAATCAAAGAGCATTCTGAACTCCACCAATGATGGAATGGAATCAGACTTCCCAGAGTCCCCATAGTATTTATCAAGCTTAGCCTTGGTTTGAGTGATGGGTTTTTCCACAAAAACTAATGCTTAATGAGCACACAAAATTCACTTTTTCCCATTTTCTCCTCAAATCACGTGGTAGTCTGCTATCAATGGCTGTCAAACACAAATTAAATAACGCAGCTTGTTCAAATTTTGACAGGAGTCAACTGACAGATGCCTGTTGACAGGAGCAGTGTTGCCCTTTCAGTTAAGAGGTGGGAAATTCAAAAAGTCACTGACTTATTGACCCTCCTTCGTAGCATGGGAAGGGATACCCCACAGATACAATATGATATATGGATATTCGTTGTTCAGTATAGTTGGCCTTCTGCAGTTGTTGGATCAACTTTTGTGGATGTGGTTCTGTATGGATTTGATTAATATGTTCTCTGTGAAACTCAAGGTCCTCCAGCACAACTTTTCTGCATGAAGGTGACCGTAGAATTGGAGAACCTAGAGATTCCTAGAGGACTCACGTAGGTTTTACTGATTCAGTGAATCTACTCTTGTTAAAATATGGTAACATTGGATTTAGGCCTATATATTTAGAACTTCTGTATATAAAAAGGAGCTTAAAACCCTAGAATGAAATTGATTCCTTCTGTCGGCGGACTGGCTTCTGTAAGCGGAATAGGGGTCATTTGCCCTCCTTCCATACATCCTCAGAACTTGTGGAGTAAGACAGTGTTTCCCAACCTTTTTTGAGCCACGGCACATTTTTTACATTTACGAAATCCTGGGGCACACCACCAACCAAAATGACACAAAATGACACTCTAACACAGTAATACATATAGTTAATATGTTTTTAAATTTATTTATACACTCAGTGTGAAACCTGGGCCTGTTTCGATGAAAAACAACATAGCTATCCTGGCAGGAATGGCAGAAAGACACACACAAAGGTCTTGCTCAACAGCTGGGAGTTATAGTTCTCCCGCAATCAAAGAGCATTCTGAACTCCACCAATGATGGAATGGAATCAGACTTCCCACACAGAACTCCCATAACCAAGAGAAAATACTATAAGAGTTTGGTGGGCATTGACCTTGGGTTTTGGAGTTGTAGTTCACCTATATCCAGAGAGCCCTGTGGACTGAAATAATGTTGGATCAGGACCAAACATGGCATGAATACTCAATATGCCCAAATGTGAACACAGACGGAGTTTGCGGAAAATAGACCTTGACATTTGGGAGTTACAGTTTCTGGGATTTTCCACTTTAAGGTCTCTAAAACAGACATGGGAAAACTTCAGCCCTCTGGGTGCTTTGGACTTCAACTCCCACCATTCCTAACAGCCTGAGGCCCTTTCCTGCTTAAATGGCTGAGGGGAAAAAAGGAAAAGGGCCTGAGGCTGCTAGGAATGGTGGGAGTTGGAGTCCAAAACACCTGGAAGATCCAAGTTTGCCCATGCCAGGTTTCGACAGAGACCTCTTCCTCCCCCTTTCCCCTTCGCGCCCTTTCCTCCCCCTCCTGCCGAACACTTACCGTTTCTTCTACACTGCCGCTTCTGCCGCCACTTTGATCCGAGGGGGTAGCGTGAGCGTGTTCAGGAGGGATGGGGGGGGGGAGGAAGGCATGACCTGTGTGGGCGCTACTGCGCAGACTCGCCCCAGAGCAAAGCGAGGCAAAGTGAGCAGAGCGAGGCTGGGGAGAAGGGAGCCCGAGTGGAGAAGAAAAAATGTTCGGCAGGAGGGGGAAGAAAGGGTATTGGAGGTTCCAATTTCCCACGGCACACCTGATGATCGCTCCCGGCACACTAGTGTGCCACGGCACACTGGTTAGGAAACACTGTTCTATAGATGCGGTAGGACTGACTGTAGCTCCCATAATCCCATGCTGCTTAAGGCCCCTTGGAATTGCATCTCAAGGGCTGTATGTACCCATCTCTGTTGAAACTGGTCCCTCATACTTTCTTATACATTACTATATCAGATAGCAGAACAAGAAGCAGCCCAGACTCAGCAAATGAAGTCATGTACGTAAACGTGAGAATTATAGCGCCACCAGGCATGTAGCCGGGGGCTAAGGGCTTCAGCCCCCCAAATTCTCAGGGTGGTCAGTGAAAAGGCCTTACTGGTACATTATTTAAACTGTTATGTTTATTCATATCATGATCTGATCACCATGCTCATTATATTATCCCACATTAATGGGGTTATTGGGATAACAGTACAAAAGGTTTGCTAGGGTAGACCCTCTTCCACCCAGTCTCAGCCCTGGGCGTAATGGTATTCAGCAATAGCAAACTCAGCCCCCAGAATCAAAATCCTGGCTATCGTACCCTGAGAGCCACCTAACGGTATTCTTGCAATAGAGAAGAAGAAGAAGCATTACCTGTTGGTAGGCCAAGAGTGAAATATCTGCTCTGATTTGGCTTGAACTGGATGATGCGGTTGCAGATATACTTTGCAGCCCATTCACTAGCCAGATCGTAATTATCAAGTATGACGAGCCTCATCCCTTACAGAAAGTCTTTCCAAAGCCAACTGAGGTCACAACTGTAACGAGAAAAAGTACACACAGTTATTTGAAGCCAAACAGTTACAATTTGTGATCCAAACAAAACCCAGTATTTCCAGGCACAATGCAGTGTTTATTATTTATTTATTTATTTCGAACATTTCTAACCCGCCCTTCTCAACCCATGAGGGGGGACTCAGGGCGGCTTACACCGGCAACAATCCTATGCCAAAAGATAATACACTATAACAAATAGACATCAATTGAAAACAGTGAATAAAACATCAAGTTAAATGGCTGACCTCCTTCCTCCACCAGCGGTCTCAGCGTGTGAGGAGGGGCGGGGTGGTCTCCGAGGGCTCCCCATTAGTTTGCGGGGTCCTCGGGGGTCATTCTCTCCCCTCTGTTATTTAACATCTACACACAGCTGCACAGCTGGGAGTTTTGGGCTTGAGTGTCACCAGTACGCTGATGACACTCAGCTCATTCTGAGGATGGGGGGCAGGCCTGGATCCGCCCCCGATAATTTCCAACGCTGCCTCGAAGCCGTTACTGGATGGCTGCGAGCCAGTAGGTTGAGGGTGAATCCGGCGAAGACGGAGATCTTGTGGCTAGGCCGCCCGGGTGGTGGGGATGTCCAGCTTCCGACCCTGGACGGTGTGGCGTTATGCCCATCGCCTTCCGTAAAGAGCCTGGGGGTCCACTTGGACTCCCAGCTGACCATGGAGACCCAGGTCTCTGCGGTCAGCAAGATTGCCTTTTTCCACCTTCGACAGGCAAGGAGGCTGGCCCCCTATCTATCCCGGAACGACCTGTTCACGGTGATCCAAGCCACGGTCATCTTGAGGCTAGATTACTGTAATGCGCTCTACGTTGGCCTTCCTCTGTCGATGACCCGGAAGCTCAAGCTGGTGCAGAACACTGCCGCCCGGCTCCTGTCTGGCACGCCAGCAGGTTGCCCCATAACACCTACTTTGCAGGATCTGCACTGGCTGCCAATTGAGCACCGGATCACCTTCAAAGTGTTGGTTCTTACCTTTAAGGCCTTGCACAGCCTGGGGCCAGCGTACCTGAGGGACCGTCTCTCCCCATATTGCCCTATGAGATCACTTCGCTCTGAGGATACCAACCTTCTGGTTGTCCCCTCTGCAAAAGCGGCCAAACTGACAGCCACTCGTCGAAGGGCTTTCTCGGTGATTGCACCGACACTCTGGAATGCCCTTCCTGCAGATACGCGTGCCATCCACGACCTGCTCCCCTTCAGCCGGGCGTGCAAGACCCACCTCTTCCAGCTTGCCTTCCATGTGTAGGCCTTAGTGGGATGCACCCCCCTGTTGAAAAACGACTCTCGATCCAGGTCGTTTTTAATTGCTGCATATTGTGATATTTTAATGCTGTTTTATTCTCTGTTTTATTCTGTATTGTTGTTTTTATTCTGTATCTTTTTAATGTTGTGAGCCGCCCCGAGCCCGCCGGGAGTGGCGGCATAGAAGCTGAATGAAATAAATAAAATAAATAAATTTATTTATTTATTTATTTATTATTCACTTTTATATTCCGCTCCTCCCAGCAGGCTCGGGGCGGATCACATAAGAAATACATGGGTGGCATGTTGGAACATATCAACATGCGGCCCTACAATTTATAAAAACATAAAACAAAAACCACAATTAAAAACAATTTACATTGTCAAGACACTGGTTGAGAGGACCTATATCATGGTTTTTGGTCCAGTGTGCCTAGTTAAAGGCCAGCCCGAAGAGGGCCGTCTTGCACACCCTCCGGAACGGGCCCAATTCCGAGATGGTTCGGGTGCTGTCCGGGAGGGCATTCCAGAGCACTGGTGCCGCTACAGAGAAAGACCTTTGTCTCGTCGTCGACAGGTGGCAGGAGCGGACTGATGGAATTAACAACAGATTTTGCTCATCTGAGCGCAGTGATCTCGGGGGAAAGTACGGGGTAAGGCGGTCCTTCAGGTACGCAGGCCCTAGGCCGTTCAAGGCCTTAAAGGTCAAAACCAACACCTTGAAGGCAATCCGGTACTCAATAGGAAGCCAGTGCAGTTGCCAGAGGATAGGTGTGATGTGCTCTCTCGCCGGCACTCCTGCGAGCAAGCGAGCCGCGGCATTCTGCACTAGCTTGAGTTTCCGGATTGTCGACAAGGGAAGGCCAACGTAGAGGGCATTACAGTAGTCTAACCTCGAGATGACCGTCGCTTGATTACCGTGGCCAGGTCATCCCTGGACAGGTAGGGTGCCAGTCGCCTAGCCTGTTGGAGGTGATAGAATGACGTCCTGCTGACCACAGAGACCTGGGCCTCCATGGTCAGCGAGGAGTCCAACACAACCCCAAGCTCTTAACTGACGGCGACGGGTTAAGCCGCTCGCCGTCCAGGGTAGGCAACCGGCACCCACCCAGCCCAGGCCGACTGGGCTACAGGATCTCCGTCTTCGATGGATTCACCTTAATAAATAAAACAGATTAAAATCCCATTGAATTATTGTCAACAATTCATATAGCCAATTCCAGTCCAATCCAAAGTGCTGTCATGCTTGCTGCCCAAAGTCCTGGTCCCAGAACCATGATTTAACCTTCTTCCTAAAAGAAAGAAGGGAAGATGCCGATCTGATCTCGCTGGGAAGCGAGTTCCATAGGCGTGGGGCCACCACCGAGAAGGCCCTGCCGCTCGTCCCGGCCAAGCGCACTTGCGAGGTTGGCGGGACTGAGAGCAGGGCCTTCCCAGGACTTAATCTGCAACGTGGGACATAGAGGGAGATGCATTCGGACAGGTAAGCTAGGCCGGAACCAGCACTTTGAATTGTGCTCGGAAATGGACCGGCAGCCAGTGGAGCTGACACAACAGGGAGGTGGTATGCTCCCTGTATGTCGCACCAGTAAGTAACCTGGCTGCCGCCCTTTGGACTAATTAAAGTTTCCGAACAGTCTTCAAAGGCAACCCCACGTAGAGCGCATTGCAGTAGTCTACTCGGGATGTAAACAGAGTGTGGACCACTGTGGCCAGATCAGATTTCCCAAGGTACGGACGCAGCTAGCGCACAAATTCTAACTGTGCAAAAGCTCCGCTGGCCACCGGCAAAACCCGGGGGTCCAGGCTCAGCAATGAATCCAGGATCCCTCCCAAACTGCGATTAATGTTCTGATGATAAATTACAGAAATGTGTAAGTCCAGGCAATGTGACAGACTGCATTTTCCTATTTGAGCATGACTGGGCTAGGGGAAATGGAAGAGTATAAATAAAGCTTAATACTTTTTAAATATCTTGACCATGGTATTTGATTTCTTTGGCACCCTCAGGTAGACTACAAAACCAGAAATCTGATCCAGTTCCTGCGGATCCATTGAATATGGGCAGGAATCTCAGTTGGGCTTTACAGTTCATTGGTAGAGTCTGGGAAAGTTACTTTTTGGCTGACAATTCCCAGAATCCCTGAACCAGCACGGCCACAAGTCATGTTCGCTAGAGGATTGTGGGAACTTTAATCCAAAAGCCCATTTTCCCAAGCACAACCTTTAGCACACTGGGTAGGAAAAGTTCGATTGCTTGGACTTTGACAATGCAATCACAGCATTTGCCTTTTTAAACATTCAAGGACAGTCCTGAAATTCCAAGCATGTCAACATCCTGCAAATACTTTATATATGCTCACCCCCAGTCACATGCACCCCGTTTCACAATACTCAGTTATTTCTTTCAGAATATTTTGCAATCATGAGCATTTAGTGTTGGGTGCGAGGCCTTTGAGAAAGCAATACTTCACATGAATCACTCTGCAGCTACTGATCATAATTCTCCAGAAGCAGCACAAAGGCATTAGATTCCTTACCAAAGTTGTTAGACGGGAAACCATTCCAAGCCATCTGACAAAATACCCGGACTCAGCACAGGAAAAGTACTGGATATCCATAACAGTTACAGAAAGGAACAATAGTATAAACTAGCTGTACCCGGCACGCGTTGCTGTGCCCTATTTAGGAGACGCGAGGTTGTGTTATGTGCGTATTGTGTTGTGTGTAGGTATTACTTTTTTGGTGAGTTAGTGGGTGTGTGGTGGAATTGTGGGTGGTAGTATGTTGTGGAATTTATTTATTTATTTATTTATTTATTTGGCTTCTATGCCGCCACTCCCACATAGGCTCGGGGCGGCTCACAGCCAGAAAGTGAAACAATGCACAATAAACATACTCTCTAAAATGCAATACAGGATGCAGGTTAAAAATTCACAATAACACATCGTAAAAAAAACACAGTTAAAATGATAATAGTCTGGCGACAATGGCATGGCTTGAGGAACCCGCTGGGCCTATACCTGGAAAGCCAGCCGGAAAAGGTGGGTCTTACATGCCCGCCTAAACGGGAGTAAGTCCTGGATAGCCCGTGTAGTTGGCGGAAGGGCATTCCACAGTGTCGGCGCTATGACCGAGAAGGCCCTTCGGCGAGTGGCAGTTCTTTTAGCCACCTTAGCGGAGGGAACAGCTAGAAGATTAGAATCCTCCGAACGAAGTGATCTAGAAGGGTAATATGGGGTGAGACGGTCCCTCAGATACGCTGGCACCAGGCCGTGTAAGGCCTTAAAGGTGAGAACCAACACTTTGAAGGCAATCCGGTGCTCGATAGGCAGCCAGTGCAGATCCTGCAAAATAGGTGTTATGTGGCATCCTGCTGGAGAGCCAGTCAGGAGCCGGGCGGCAGTGTTCTGCACCAGCCTGAGCTTCCGGGTTACCGACAGAGGAAGGCCAACGTAAAGAGCGTTACAGTAATCTAGCCTCGAGATGACCGTGGCTTGGATCACCGTGGCCAGGTCAGACCGGGACAGGTAGGGGGCCAGCCTCCTTGCTTGTGTGGGTGGGGTGTTTTGGGTGTTTGTGTGTGTTTGTAGAGTATCAGTGCAGTGTTGTGTTGTGTTGTGGTTGGAGTATAGGTGGAGTTGGTTTTTGTTTGTGGTGGTAGGTGTTGTGTGTGCGGGGTCCCATAAGGTTGGGGGGATGGGTTGTGATAAGAAGTTGTGTTGTGTTGTGTGGGTAGGAATTGCTGGAGTATTGTGCCTGGGACGTTTGTGTATTTGGAGGTGTGTGTGGTGGTGAGTAGTGAGTGCAGTCCTGGGTTTTGTGTTGGGGAAGTTGTCAGGTATTTGTAGGGTGTATTTTGTGTGTGTTGTGGTGACATAGTTGTCTCAGTCTGGCTGTGTGCTGGTTGTGGAGTGGTTGTGGGGATGGCAGGGGGCGTGACCTGCGCTGGGAAGCGGCGCCGGCATTTTGTGTGGGCCGATGTCTGCCAATGGGATTCTCTGGTGGCCGTGGAGGACGCTGGGAAATGTAGGTTTTTTATCGTTGTTTTGGGGGCCTTCTAGGTTTTGGGGGGGAAAGTTTCTTTGCTAAAAACCTTCCTTGCCTGAGGCCTATTTTTGTTGCCAAGTTTGGTGTCTCTGCCTTGGAAGGTTTCTATGCCTATGGCAGTCTTTCGATGACGGGTCCTCCTTTATATATATAGATGATGATCTCCAATTCTCTTGGCCAGAAATCACACTGAAATCAGCCAACTGGTTTTAATGCAGAGGAAAATGACATAGCGTCAAATGTGGCTTACACTCTGTTAGACGCAATTAGGATGACGCTCTTAGGGTCCTTCCACACAGCCTTATATCCCAGAATATCAAGGCAGAAAATCGGGACCCCTGGGGGGGGGTCACAAGGGGATGTCAGAGGGGTCGCCAAAGACCATCAGAAAAGACAGTATTTTCTGTTGTTCATGGGGGTTCTGTGTGAGAAATTTGGCCCAATTTTATCATTGGTGGGGTTCAGAATGCTCTTTGATTGTAGGTGAACTATAAATCCCAGCAACTACAACTCCCAAATATCAAGTCTCTTTTTCCAAACTGTACCAGTCTGTGTTTATATTTGGGCATATTGCCAAGTTTGGTCTAAATCCATCATTGTTTGAGTTCACAGTGCTCTCTGGATATAGGTGAACTACAACTCCAAAACTCAAGGTCAATGCCCGCCAAACCCTTCCAGCACTTTCTGTTGGTCATGGGAGTTCTGTGTGCCAAATTTGGTTCAATTCCATCATTGGTGAAGTTCAGAATGCTCTTTGATTGTAGGTGAACTATAAATCCCAAAGAACATAATCAACACCCCCCCCCCCCCCAACCAATATTCAAATGTGGGCGCATCGGGTATTTGTGCCAAATTTGGTCCAGTGAGTGAAAATACATCTGGCATATCAGATATTTACATTACTATTCATAACAGTGGCAAAATTTAGTTATGAAGTAGCAATGAAAATAATTTTATGGTTGGGGGTCACCACAACATGAGGAACTGTATTAAGGGGTCACCGCATTAGGAAGGTTGAGAACCACTGGACTACTGCAACGCTCTCTACGTGGGTTGCCTAAGAAGACTGCCTGGAAGCTTCAATTAGACCAGCGCGTAGCAGCCAGACTACTAACGGGAGTGGGGTACAGGGAGCGCACAACTCCCCTGTTGCGCCAGCTCCACTGGCTGCCAATTAGCTTCCGAGCACAATTCAAAGTGCTGGTGTTGACCTACAAAACCCTATACGGCTCCGGCCCAGTTTACCTGTCCGAACGTATTCTTACCTATGAACCAACAAGAGTGCTAAGATCGTCTGGAGAGGCCCTGCTCTCAGTCCCACCACCTTCGCGGGCGCGTCTGGTGGGGACGAGGGATGGTGTCAGATTATTGCATTTTTAATAGCAATTCATGAGTCAGCACAAGATATATTTTCGCAGTTTGAGATGACCTGCAGTGTGACATGTTTGACACCAGATGGCGCTGTCTCAAGACTGCTAAATGGAACCTTGAGGAATGTCAGTTACAAAGTGACAGTTGGGATTTGTCAGTTGAGATTTAATATCTGTGAGGAAAGGATGTTTAGAAAGGTAGCTGTGATGGCTGTTGTTTTTCGATGTTTTGCCAGTTATTTGTTAAATACAATTCAATACAAAGTTATATATTTACCTTGTGAATTGAATGAGAGTTTCATTATTCACTCGAACAGAGACTGGAGTTTTTGGGCCGATGGGGAATTAAACTTCTATATTTCTGTTGCCTATCCGCTGTGACATAAATACTCAACGCCGAAGAGATGGGGCCTTTTCTGTGGTGGCCCCCCGGCTGTGGAATTCCCTCCCAAATGAAATTCGATCCGCTCCCTCCCTCCTGACTTAGGAAGCGGGTGAAAACGTGGCTGTGCAATGAGGCCTTCGCAGAATGAGGGAAGAGATGGCGAAGCGACTAAAGTCGCTATCCACTTGATACGGACCGAATATATGGATTAAGTTGGACTTGATTTTACTTTGGCGAAAGGCTTTTAAAAATGTATTTATTGTATTGTATTTTATTATAATTTTATGTTTTTAGATTTTAAAAGTTAGCATTGAATACTTGCTGTTTGCCGGTCTGAGTCCCTCTTTGGAGGTGAGAAGGCCGGGGTAGAAAAGTTTTAAATAATAATAATAAAATAATTCCTAACAGCCTACCGGCTGTGGGAGTTGAAGTCCAAAACACCTGGAGGGCCAAGATTTGCCCACACCTGATCTACAGGGTGGAGAAGAGAAAACCTCTTCAAAACCTTTCAGGGTGCATCTGCACCAGTGGTTCTCAGCCTTCCTAATGTCATGACCCCTTAATACAGTTCCTCATGTTGTGGTGACCCCCAACCATAAAATTATTTTCGTTGCTACTTCATAACTGTAATTTTGCTACAGTTATGAATCGTAATGTAAATATATGATATACAGGATGCATTTCCATTTACTGGGCCAAATTTGACACAAATACCCATACACCCACATTTGAATACTGGTGGGATTGGGAGGGATTGATTTTGTCATTTGGGAATTGTAGTTGCTGGGATTAATAGTTCACCAACAATCAAAGAGCATTCTGAACTCCACCAATAATGGAATGGAATCAAACTTCCCACACAGAACTCCCATAACCAAGGAAAATACTATAAGAGTTTTGTGGGAATTGACCTTTGGAGTTGTAGTTCACTTTGGAGTGAATCGTAATATAAATATCTGATATGCTAGATGTATTTTCACTCACTGGACCAAATTTGCCACAAATACCCGATATGCCCAAATTTGAATACTGGTGGGGTTGGGGTGTGTGTGGGGGTGGGGGGGTGGGGGGTTGATTTTGTCCTTTGGGAGTTGTAGTTACTGGGATTTATAGTTCACCTACAATCAAAGAGCATTATGAACGCCACCAATGATGGAATTGACCCAAACTTGGCACACAGAACTCCCATGACCAACAGAAAATACTGGAAGGGTTTGGTGGGCATTGACCTTGAGTTTTGGAGTTGTAGTTCGCCTACATCCAGAGAGCACTGTGGACTCAAACCATGTTGGATCAGGACCAAACTTGGCATGAATACTCAATATGTCCAAATGTGAACACTGGTGGAGTTTGGGCAATATAGACTTGACATTTAGGAGTTGTAGTTGCTGGGATTTATAGTTCACCTACAATCAAAGATCATTCTGAACCCCACCAATGTTAGAATTGGGCCAAATGCCCCACACAGAACCCCGTATGCCTTGAAGGGATTTGCTGGCATGAGCCTCCATCCAGCCTTGCACACTCTCCCTCGCCCACACATGCGCACCACGCTGCCATGCGCGGAGCATGCCTGCTCTCCTCTTCCCGTTTTGAGTCTCAGAAACACCCCTCTCCTTGGCTGAGAGGCCGGCCAATCACAGCGGAAGAGGGCTTTTGGTGGGTGGCTTCATCGTCTGTTTCCAAAAAGGAAGAGAAGGACAGGTGGAGAGATCTTCAGTGTTCCCTGCCAAAAGGTTCCAAAGACCATCAGAAATAGGTGTTTTCTGATGGTCTTTTGTGACCCCTTTGGAACCCTCTTGTGACCCCCCCCCCCCGGGGTCCCGACCCCCAGGTTGAGAAACACTGATCTACACTGTGTAATTAATCCAGTTTGACACCACTTTTAACTGCTTGTGGTGCAATGCTATGGGATCATGAGAGTTGCACTTCCTGCCCAAAGAGAGCTGGTGCCTCAGCAAACTGCAACTCCCAAGGATTCCATAGCAGGGAGCCATAGATGTCAAAGTGGTGTCAAACTGGATTAATTACACAGTGTAGATGCATGCTAGGGCAACCTTTCCTCGCCTCCAACCATCCAAACAAACAAACACAAAGACCATCAGAAATATGTGTTTTCTGATGGTCTTTTGTGACCCCTTTGGAACCCTCTTGTGACCCCCCCCCCGGGGTCCCGACCCCCAGGTTGAGAAACACTGATCTACACTGTGTAATTAATCCAGTTTGACGCCACTTTTAACTGCTTGTGGTGCAATACTATGGGATCATGAGAGTTGCACTTCCTGCCCAAAGAGAGCTGGTGCCTCAGCAAACTGCAACTCCCAAGGATTCCATAGCAGGGAGCCATAGAAGTCAAAGTGGTGTCAAACTGGATTAATTACACAGTGTAGATGCATGCTAGGGCAGCCTTTCCTGGCCTCCAACCATCCAAACAAACACAAAGCAGCAAAAAGAGAGAAGGGAATGGAAGATTGCACACACAAAAAACCCCACCGCCCTCCATTTGCATGCAAATAACCCACACCCACCCGGAAAGATTCCCTGCAGGAATGCAAAAGCTCTCTCTCACTTTGGACAGATGCAGCAGGTAAAGCCAACGGCGCGAGACCAGCGGGAGCACAGCGTAGAAGGAGAAGAAGAGCCTGGGAATCGAGGGGGCGTGGCCAAGGCTTCCGGCCCAAACACAAGGAAGCCTCAGTCCTCGCTGCAGCGGCGCGAGCCACAGATGGGGGAGAAAAGGGCGGGGGGCCTCGAGAGGCGCCCCCACTGCGCATGCGTGCGGCCGCCGAGCTCTATAAAAGCCTGCGCGGTCAGCGCCCGCGTGTCTCATTGCGCAGTTGCCTTGGGAGCGGGCGGAGCTCCGCGGAGGGGCATTCCCAAATTCGCCAAATTAGAAATGGTTTCTGAGGAACTAATGATTTCAGCGTTGTGGAGGGAATGGGTTGAACGCTATAGGAAGCTAGTCAAGGCAGCAATTAGATATTTTTCAGTTGGATACAAGGGCTTTTGCGGCCTGTTGTTTACAGCAACCTTTCAGAACATGGCTTCTGTGTGGGAAGTTAGGCCCAATTCTAAAGTTGGGCTTCAGAGTTCTCTTGGATTGTAGGTGAACTATAAATCCCAGCAACTGCAACTCCCAAAGGACAACATGAGCTGTTATTAAGGGGTGGTGGCCTTGGGGAGGTTGAGAAACACTAGCTTTTAAAGCCTTAAACTCATAAAATGGAGGGCCTTGTGAGAGGGGGGCAGAAGGAAAATACAACTTTTTTGAAGCTCGGGGGAGGGTCCTGTGTGGGAAAGTTTGACCCAATTCTAGAGTTTATTTACTTATTTCAGTATTATTTTAGTTCTTCCTAAAATTCAGGTGGAATCTCCTTTCTTGTAGTTTGAAGTCCTAGTCTCCAGGGCACTTTGGGGCAGAGAGTTCCCCTGCTGAACAGCTCTCACAGTCAGGAAGTTCTTCCTCGTGTTCAGAAAAGCTTGCTCCCTCCTCCCTATGGCTTCCTCACACATTTTATACATGGCTATCGCCATGTCTCCTCTCAGCCTTCTCTTCTGAAGGCTAAACATGCCCAGTTCTTTAAGCCGCTCCTCATTGGGAAGCTAGTCAAGGCAGCAATTAGATATTTTCAGTTGGATACAAGGGCTTTTGCGGCCTGTTGTTTACAGCAAGGTTTCAGAACATGGCGTCTTGAGAGAGGGGTTCTGTGTGGGAAGTTGGGCCCAATTCTATAGTTGGGCTTCAGAGTTCTCTTGGATTGTAGGTGAACTATAAATCCCAGCAACTGCAACTCCCAAAGGACAACATGAGGAGCTGTTATTAAGGGGTGGTGGCCTTGGGAAGGTTGAGAAACACTAGCTTTTAAAGCCTTAAACTCATAAAATGGAGGGCCTTGTGAGAGGGGGGCAGAAGGAAAATACAACTTTTTTTGAAGCTGGGGGGGTTCTGTGTGGGAAACTTTGACCCAATTCTAGAGTTTATTTACTTTTTTCAGTATTATTTTAGTTCTTCCTAAAATTCAGGTGGAATCTCCTTCCTTGTAGTTTGAAGTCCTAGTCTCCAGGGCACTTTGGGGCAGAGAGTTCCCCTGCTGAACAGCTCTCACAGTCCACCACACTTTGGGGCAGAGGGTTCCCCTGCTGAACAGCTCTCACAGTCAGGAAGTTCTTCCTCGTCTTCAGAAAAGCGTTTCTCCTTCCTATGGCTTCTCACATATTTTATACATGGCTATCATCATGTCTCACATATTTTATACATGGCTATCATGTCTCCTCTCAGCCTTTTCTTCTGAAGGCCAAACATGCCCAGTTCTTTAAGCCGCTCCTCATTGGGCTTGTTCTCCAGGCCTTTGCTCATTTTATTTACCCTCCTCTGGACACATTCCAGCTTGTCAACATCTCCCGTCAATTGTGGTGCCCCGAATTGGCGTCGTGCCGTGAGAGAGGGGTTCTGTGTGGGAAGTTTGGCCCAATTCTATAGTTGGGCTTCAGAGTTCTCTTTGATTGTAGGTGAACTATAAATCCCAGCAACTGCAACTCCCAAAGAACAACATGAGGAGCTGTTATTAAGGGGTGGTGGCCTTGGGAAGGTTGAGAAACACTAGCTTTTAAAGCCTTAAACTCATAAAATGGAGGGCCTTGTGAGAGGGGGGTCGGAAGGAAAATACAACTTTTTCTGACCCAATTCTAGAGTTTATTTACTTATTTCAGTATTTTAGTTCTTCCTAAAATTCAGGTGGAATCTCCTTTCTTGTAGTTTGAAGTCCTAGTCTCCAGGGCACTTTGGGGCAGAGAGTTCCCCTGCTGAACAGCTCTCACAGTCAGGAAGTTCTTCCTCGTGTTCAGAAAAGCTTGCTCCCTCCTCCTCCCTATGGCTCCCTCACATATTTTATACATGGCTATCGTCATGTCTCCTCTCAGCCTTTTCTTCTGAAGGCCAAACATGCCCAGTTCTTTAAGCCGCTCCTCATTGGGCTTGTTCTCCAGACCCTTGCTCATTTTATTTACCCTCCTCTGGACACATTCCAGCTTGTCAACATCTCCCGTCAATTGTGGTGCCCCGAATTGGCGTCGTGAAAGAGGGGTTCAGAACATGGCGTCGTGAGAGAGGGGTTCTGTGTGGGAAGTTTGGCCCAATTCTATAGTTGGGCTTCAGAGTTCTCTTTGATTGTAGGTGAACTATAAATCCCAGCAACTGCAACTCCCCAAAGAACAACATGAGGAGCTGTTATTCAGGGGTGGTGGCCTTGGGAAGGTTGAGAAACACTAGCTTTTAAAGCCTTAAACTCATAAAATGGAGGGCCTTCTGAGACCCTTGCGGAAGGAAAATACAACTTTTTCTGACCCAATTCTAGAGTTTATTTACTTATTTCAGTATTTTAGTTCTTCCTAAAATTCAGGTGGAATCTCCTTTCTTGTAGTTTGAAGTCCTAGTCTCCAGGGCACTTTGGGGCAGAGAGTTCCCCTGCTGAACAGCTCTCACAGTCAGGAAGTTCTTCCTCGTGTTCAGAAAAGCTTGCTCCCTCCTCCTCCCTATGGCTCCCTCACATATTTTATACATGGCTATCGCCATGTCTCCTCTCAGCCTTTTCTTCTGAAGGCCAAACATGCCCAGTTCTTTAAGCCGCTCCTCATTGGGCTTGTTCTCCAGACCCTTGCTCATTTTATTTACCCTCCTCTGGACACATTCCAGCTTGTCAACATCTCCCGTCAATTGTGGTGCCCCGAATTGGCGTCGTGAAAGAGGGGTTTAGAACATGGCGTCGTGAGAGAGGGGTTCTGTGTGGGAAGTTTGGCCCAATTCTATAGTTGGGCTTCAGAGTTCTCTTTGATTGTAGGTGAACTATAAATCCCAGCAACTGCAACTCCCAAAGGACAACATGAGGAGCTGTTATTAAGGGGTGGTGGCCTTAGGAAGGTTGAGAAACACTAGCTTTTAAAGCCTTAAACTCATAAAATGGAGGGCCTTGTGAGAGGGGGGTCAGGAGGGTCGCCAAAGACCCTGGGAAAATACAACTTTTTCTGAAGCTCATGGGGGGAGGGTTCTGTGTGGGAAGGTTTGACCCAATTCTAGAGTTTACTTATTTCATGTCTCAGCCTTCTCTTCTGACACTCTAACACAGTAATACATATAGTTAATATGTTTTTAGATGTATTTATATGGGCAGCAGAAAACAAGCTTGCTCCTCCCTATGTCTTCCTCTCACATATTTTATACATGGCTATCCTGTCTCAGCCTTCTCTTCTGACACTCTAACACAGTGATACATATAGTTAATATGTTTTTAAATGTATTTATTCTGACACTCTTCTGACACTCTTAACACAGTAATACATATACCGTAGTTAATATGTTTTTAAATGTATTTATATGGGCAGCAGAAAACAAGCTTGCTCCTCCCTATGTCTTCCTCTCACATATTTTATACATGGCTATCCTGTCTCAGCCTTCTCTTCTGACACACTTAACACAGTAATACATATAGTTAATGTTTTTAAATGTATTTATACACTCGGTGTGAAACCTGGGCCTGTTTCAATGAACACAACATATATATGACTTTCATATTTTTATACATGGCTATCATGTCTCCTCTCAGCCTTTTCTTCTGAAGGCCAAACATGCCCTGTTCTTTAAGCCGCTCCTCATAGGGCTTGTTCTCCAGACACTTGCTCATTTTATTGACCCTCCTCTGGACACATTCCAGCTTTGTCAACATCTCCCGTCAATTGTGGTGCCCAGAATTGGACACAATATTTTATTTATTTATTTATTTATTTCACGATATTTATATGCCGCCCTTCCCAACCCCGAAGGGGACTCAGAGCGGCTTACAGCCAACTGGAAATACAACAAACTACATTACTACAAATATAACAAACTACATTACTGCCATAGCACAATATCAGTTCTACACATCACATTGCACTATAACATATCACAATATCATTAGTAGTATTCTATTGTATCAATGTATAGACAATATTATACCAAACTCATATACTATATTATATCACAATATCATTAGCAATATTGCATGTAAAACAAATATACAATTATAATACCACAATATCATTAGTAGTAGTATATTGTATCAATGAATATACAACATATTATACCAAACTCATACTATATTATATCACAATATCATTAGCAATATTGGATGTAAAATATACAATTATAATATCACAATATCATTAGTAGTATTATATTGTATCGATGTATATACAATATGTTACACCAAACTCATACTATATATATACTCACAACAATATCTGTGGCATTGAGCCATGAGAGGTAAAGTAGTATCAAAATAATTCTACATTGCAGATGTACCCAAATATGTTCCCTCCCATCATGGTTTCTGCACTTTGTGCAGTGATACTAGTTTTCATGAAGAAAGTTACAGCGTAATGCAGTGTTTCCCAACCTTTTGAGCACACTTTTTACATTTGCAAAATCCTGGGGCACACCACCAACCAAATGACACAAAATGACACTCTAACACAGTAATACATATAGTTAATATGTTTTTAAATGTATTTATACACTCAGTGTGAAACCTGGGCCTGTTTCAATGAACTCAACATAGATATCCTGGCAGAAATGGCAGAAAGATACAAACTTCTCACACAGAACTCCCATAACCAAGAGAAAATGCTATAAGAGTTTGGTGGGCATTGACCTTGGGTTTTGGAGTTGTAGTTCACCTATATCCAGAGAGCACTGTGGACTGAAACAATGTTGGATCACAACCAAACTTGGCATGAATACTCAATATGCCCAAATATGAACGCAGATGGAATTCAGGGGAAATAGACCTTGACATTTGGGAGTTGTAGTTGCTGGGATTTATAGTTCCCCTACAATCAAAGAGCATTCTGAACCCCACCAGGGGAGTGTTTGCAGGGGCGGTCTGAGATAATTTCGCATGGTAGGCGAAAATTATTTCAGCGCCCCCAACAGAACTTTTGGGCCCCGGGCCTTACCTTGCGTTCCTCCCATGCGCCCGCCCTCTGCAACGCCCGTGCGTGGGGCCGGCAGCGGGCACCAGGAAGCGCTAGGAGAGGCCTTATCTCCCGCGCATGCACTGTGCCTACGAAGCTCCGTTGGCACAGCGCATGCGCGCGGAGGCCGACGCCGTCCGTGCTGCTGCTGCGCCGCCCGCCCAGCGCGCATGCGCTGTGCCAACGGAGCTCGTAGGCACAGCGCATGCGCGCGGGAGGGGAGACGCGCGACGCTATCCCCACGGAGCTCTCTTGAGCTCCGTAGGCACAGCGCACGCGCGTCGCCCTCCGCGCATGCGCTGTGCCTAGAGAGCTCCATAGGGACAGCGCATGTGCGCGGGAGGGCGACGCGCATGCGCTGTGCCTCTGAGCTCTCTTGAGGTCCGTAGGCACTGCGCATTGCGCGGAGGGCGGCGCGCGTGTGCGCTGTGCCTACGGAGCTCAAGAGAGCTCCGTAGGGACAGCGCACGCCGTGTCCCTCCCGCGCGCATGCGCAGTGCCTACGGACCTCAAGAGAGCTCCGTAGGCACTGCGCATGTGCGTGGAGATTTACGCGCGCATGCGCAGTGCCTACGGACTTCTCTTGCTGCTGCGCTGCGAAACCGCGCAGCGCAGCAGCAAGGCGGGCGCCACCGCGGCGCCGCAGGGCAGCGCCTCACAATGGCGCCCCACCCCGCAGCCCAAGATGGCGCTCTACGCGGCCGCGTAGGCCGCGTAATGGCAAAGACCGCCCCTGAGTGTTTGTAATTTTGTGCCTTTATCGAGGTAGGTTTCTTAGGGTTTTTATACTTCAACACACTAGACTCTCCCCCCCCCCTTTCCTGGAGGTTCCAATTTCCCACGGCACACCTGATGATCGCTCACGGCACACTACTGTGCCCCGGCACACTGGTTGGGAAACACTGGCGTAATGGACTGCAGAAATCCCCTGACAATTGAAGTCACTCACAGCAATTGTTGGAAATAAGTGGTGGCAGTGCCCAGTCTCTCATTGAAGGGCATCAAATCTTTCTGGAGAGAGGAAGGCCCTTTGAATGGAGAAGGCGAATAATGTGCCAATTAACGTTACCATCTTTGAATTGAGTAGAAGACCTAACGAGTCAAAAAGAGATTGAGTCAAGTCTCTGCGAGATCAAAGTACGCATTCCGACTAGGGGAGAAAAGAAATACACTCAAGATAGAAAAGTCTTGGAGCTCAGCTTACCTCTCTGTTACCTCTTCGATGACAAGAAACTTGACACAAGAAAAGGCTTGAGCAGTGCAAGGATGAATCCAACACTGCCAAAACTTGAAAAATCAGAGCTTGGGAAAGCTTCTCTTAGAACCTGTGCAGGCACAGTAAACCCATTTGTGTGATTTCACAGAGACCGTGAAGAACAATGTATTACCAAAGATGTTGTATTGCTGTTCTTTTGCTTAGCATGTTAGTCTTCCTGATAGTGCCAAAATTCCAAATTTCATACAAGTTGAACTAGATGCTATACTGTGTTTCCCCGAAAGTAAGACAGCGTCTTACTTTCTTTTGACCCCCAAAACCCCCACTATGGCTTACTTTCGGGGTACGGCTTACATTACCATACCCCGAAAGTAAGCCTTTCCCCTTGGCCGCCTCCTCCTCCCTCCTCCGCCCGCCGCCGCCTCCCTCCGCCTCCGGTGCCGCCCGCCGCCGCTTGCCTCTGCCGCCTCCTCCGCCCGCCCCGCCGCCTCCCTCCGCCTCGGTGCCGCCTCCCGCCGCCTCGGTGCCGCCTCCACGCGCCTCCTCCGCCGCCGCGCCGCCGCCTCCCTCCGCCTCGGTGCCGCCTACCTCCGCCTCGGTGCCGCCCGCCGCCGCTTGCCTTCTCCGCCGCCGCCGCCAGCGGCCCCCACGCCTGCGCCAGGCGCAGCTGCACCAGGCGAGCTCAGGCCTTCTGCCCATGCGCCGAATGTCTGCGCATGGGCAGAAGGTACCAGCGCTCGGCGCGCCCACGTCAGCAGGCGCACCGGGCGCTCAGGCCTTCTGCCCATGCGCGAATGTCTGCGCATGGGCAGAAGGTACCGAGCGCGACCGGCGTGCCCACGTCAGCGCCTGCGTCAGCGCGCCTGCGTCAGACGCGCTCAGTACCTTCTGCCCATGCGCAGACATTCGCGCATGGGCAGAAGGTCCGGAGCGTGCCGGCGGTGGGCGGCACCGAGGCGGAGGGAGGCGTNACCGGNGGCGNAGGGAGGCGGAGGGAGGCGGCGGCGGGCGGAGGAGGCGGAGGAGGAGGCAAGCGGCGGGCGGAGGAGGCGGAGGAGGAGGCAAGCGGCGGCGGGCGGCACCGGAGGCGGAGGAGGAGGCAAGCGGCGGGCGGAGGAGGAGGCGGGACCGAGGAGGAGGCGGCCGGGGGTACGTCTTATTTTCGGGGTACGGCTTACATTAGCCGACCCCCCTGACACCCCCGATACGTCTTACAATCGGGGGTGTCATACTTTCGGGGAAACACGGTATGATTTTCCTAATTACTGATAATGACCTGCCTAGCCATTAATGGAAAGGAAAGCAAATCCGTATGTGTTGCTTCTTAATTTTCATCCCGTAAGAATATAGTAGTGTCAGTCCGGGGGGAGGGGGGATTCCATCATCCTGCCAGAATCCCTGTGCCACAGTACTAAGCCACCTAGCTAACAGAGTGCAGTCTCTAAAATGCTACTTTGAAGATTTCTTCCACAGAAGATCTTTTAGGAGTACTTGTCACCAGGTGGACAACATTATGAATGACAGGATATGGCTATGCAATTACCAGTTTCTCCACCACTGCTGTAGATAAACAACTGTGTTGAGTTCATGTGCATTGGTTATTTTGCCAATGCCAATACTCTGCGTGACCAATATTTAAAATTGTATACCATCAGTAGGAACACCAGAGTACAACAGCCCAGCATAACAAGCTTTTTCAATATGAGATACCATTCAAGCAACTGATCACTAGATGTCACTACAGGAGTGTTCTGTATTTCACCTTTATTCTAGAATACCTTATGAAAGAGTGAACATGTACAATATATTGTATATGTACAGATCTTCTGGGCAGAAATGAGCACCAGATAAACTTTCGGAGTGGACAAGATAACATTTTTCCAGGAGCTAGAAGCCTTCATTGCTTCCTCATATTTTGCTCACTTTCAACCCTCTGTCCCAATTGCACCACCCTTGGAAATTCAAGGAAAATTTCTGGCATCCCCTCTTCCATCATGTATTAACCCAGTGTTTTTCAACCTTTTTTGAGCCGCGGCACATTTTTTACATTTACAAAATCCTGGGGCACACCACCAACCAAAATGACACTCTAAGAACATAAGAAGAGCCATGCTGAATCGGGCCTCAGCCCATCTAGTCCAGCATTCTGTGTCACACAGTGGCCCACTAATTGTACACAGGGATCTCTAGCAGAAAGGAGGGCAGAACCCTCACCTGCTCCCGACCCCCCACAACCACTCTAACACAGTAATACATATAGTTAACATGTTTTTAAATTTATTTATACACTCAGTGTGAAACCTGGGCCTGTTTCAATGAACACAACATATGTATGACTTCCTCTCACATACTTATACATGGCTATCATGTCTTCTCTCAGCCTTCTCTTCAGGCTAAACATGCCCAGCCCTTCAAGCCGCTCCTCATAGGGCTTGTTCTCCAGACCCTTGTGAAATTTCACCCTGAGTTAAACTTGCTTCCAGATAACTATGGATGTCATGAAGCTGTTATAAACAGTTCCTTGGGGGGCAACTCTTGAAAAATCCAGTAAAATAGTAAAAAAAAAAAAAAGATTTCCAAGCAGAGAGGCTCAATTTGTTTCTTGGAAACCTGTGAATGCTTCAGCTTCCCAATGCTCCCAGGTTCACTCACTGCCCAATTCACCGACGTGGAGCTTCCGGTTTCGAAGGTGTTGAAGAGGCAGCGGCTCTTGAGCTGCCAGACGAGCTGAGCAATGAGCTGGGCCTCCCCCAAGGCCCGTGCTGGAGGACGAGGAATACAAGGATGAGGCGCCACCGCTGGCGGGGTCCGCCATCCCCGGTAAAGAGAGCGCAGGGCCCCGAGAGCAGCGGGGCATGATGAAGAAGTAGATATGGTGGCGTGGAAGTGGCAGTCGCAGAGCATTTGCGTCACTCCTCCCACTGCATGCTGGGAAACCAAGGCCGGGGCTGCTCTGGAGAGCCATATGCAATCATGAAAAGAGCCACATCTGGCTCCCGGGCCCCTGCCCTAACATATTGAGAAATATTCTCTTGGTTTTTGGGCAACTATATTTTTCCTACTTTACTATACTCTTATATGGTTTCCCCCACTTTCGCTGTATCATCACTTTAAGAAAATAATAAAAATTATTAAACAAAAAAAAGAAATATTCTGGGGAGTAAAGGTACCGTTAATAGAAAATTTGGAGTGGGATGTATTAGTTGTAATTGTGGAAAGGGAGTCGTTGGAAAAAAATTCTTTTAGACGAATATTCCAGAATAAGCGAGATTTTTACGGATTCAAAGTCGGAACAATAAGGAGTAGTAACATAAGATATGCCTTTATTAACTAGACAGATTTCATGATGAGAAAAAGGGTAATTTGACAAATTAACCACTAGGTTAGTCCCCTTCTGTCCCGTGCCCGATGTAAATTTCGGGGCCGGGTGGAGTTTCTGGTCCGATTCCTAAGAGAGTAGTGGCTATTGGATGACAAGCCCAAAGAGGAGTCCAATTTTAATCCAGGATCTTCATTGGTAGTAGCTGAGGCTAAAGATTCTTGTGAAAATCTAACCTGTTTGTTAACAGATCTGGAAGAGGATACCTTGCTATTCTTATAATCGTTTTCATCCCTATGGAATTTGTTAATTTTGATTTTCCTCAGTTCATGATGTAAATTCTGACACTTTTATATTGTCCAGATCTAGTTGTGGAACCCGATTATGTAAGTTCTCTTTGATAGATGTGATTTTGGATTTCCTGGGAGGCTCTTTGTACAAGGAGCACCATCAAATCTTTGGAGCATTTAGCAAGTATAGTATGCTAGTACTTAACAAATTGGGCATCAGAGCTATACGTACCAGGAGTTAGTTGAATGCGTAAGCTTCTGGGAATTAGAGAATGTCTAATGTAATCGGCCAATGTGGCTGCATTAAGTTGAACCCTGATCAAGCGAAGTTCCTTGGTGGTTAGATCATCAATAGAATGGGAAAATTGATGGTCAGTATTATCAGAGGCATCCTCACCGGGATTGAGTAAGATCCAATTTTGCAGTATGGTGTCTACCTGTTGTTGATCAAAAGATTCAACAATAGTGGAATCCATGGCTACCCAAACAGGCGCAAGCTTTGTACCAATATGAGAGACACTGGGTGATCTACCTATTAAGATACTAAAAACAAAAGAACAGGGTCAGAGAAAGACTGCCTAGTATAGAAAAAGGAAAAAGATACATAAAGGAAAGGAATTAAATGACATGTAGAATCAAGTGTAAAGGTAAGTATGTAGAATAGTATATGGCATCTAAGTAGTATGCATATCACAAAATTAGCATTGGAAGTATTCAATAGTACACTACAAATATACACAGAAGCAAAGAGAATATACAAGGTCACAAACATTAACACTGTATGGCATATATATATAATTATATGCATATACATATGTTATAACCACAAAGGCAGTGAAGAGCACAAATGTACATATCTGAAATACCCTCAGTGCGTCATTCGTAGAAGTAGTCCATGCTGATACGAAGACCGTTGACCTGGAGGTGGCCACTGTATCTTGTAGCAAAGAGACCGAGCGTAGCCTAATAGGACCCGAGTTCACAGATTCCAGACAATGGACCAATGTATTGATGAATGGAGTGGTCCTGGGCTAAGAATCAGACGGATAGTATAAGTACGATTTGCCTACCTTCCTGATGGGAGTGAGCGCTAGGGTTGCAAAGAAACTGCCAGCAGCATATGGTCTTCAACACTGAAGTACAGATCCTTAGTGTCTTCCATTGGCCTCTCCATGAGCGTCCCCTCCTGAACAGGAAAAGAGAAAGACATATGGGAGCCTGGAGTGTGCTCTTTCCACTCATTACCTCTTCAAATCAAGAAGTCTACCCTTTTTCTTTGGGGAAAAAAATAAGCCCATTCAGAAATGTAAAGCATCGGTAGCAACCGTTTAACAGATCAGAAGCTTTGTAGTGTTAGCAGTAGAGCAATTGAGTTTAAGCAATTCAGGAGCACAGTCAAGCTTAAAAAGTTATGAAACACAAGTTGCTTACCTGTAACTGTGCTTTAGAGACTTCCTTTGTGGCACAGTTCTACTGGTGTAAGAGGCCAGGGCATGAGGTAAGTTATTTTTTAATGAGTGACTGTGAAAGCTACCATGATGTAAAAGCGCGTTCCTTTCTGTGGGCTTATGGTAACATTTTACTTTAACTTGGTTGTTTTGAGCGTAGATGGTGACATCCAAATAATTAATACTAATGTCGCTGGATTCATATGTGAACTTAATACATTCCTCCCACGAATTCATCCAAGTGATGATTTGTTGTGGGGTGGCCTTGTTAGATATAATAAGAATGACATCATCAATAAAACGGCCATAAAGCTTAATCGTTTGTGTGATATAATTATAAACCGGATTATAGATGTGTTTACACTCTAAGTGATTCATGTACAAATTCGCGACAGTAGGACCGAGAGGGCTGCCCATGGCCACTTCCCCTGTCTGCAAATAGAATTGAGGTCCAAATTTAAAGTAGTTGTACTCAAATACACAATCAGTCAAATCCATAAGAAATTCAGTGAGTGGGATGTCCCGAGCGGAATGTTGTAAAGACTCATAAGTATCAAGGAGGACAGTCCTGGCAGTGTCCAAGGGCACGTTAGTGTACAGAGATTGGACGTCAGCTACCACAAAGGTATCACCGACATCCAACAAGAATCCCTCAATTTTTGAGATGAGGTGTCTGGTGTCCTGAAGATAGGCCTTCCTAGTTTGGACCACAGGCTGAAGAAGGCGATCCAGATAAATGGCAAGGGGTTGAAGGAGTCCACCGGTGCTGGCAATTATGGGTCTGCCTGGCACCGTTGTGGTTTGTTTATGAGTCTTAGGAACGTGGTAATATTCAGGGATTTTAGGGTGTGGGTTGATAAGGAATTTAGATAAGTCATTATTAATATGACCCATTAGTTCAGCTTGTTGCACTATGTTCCTGATCGAATTGAGGTACTGTAAGTTCTAGTGGGATAATTGGGAAGAGGTTGGTAGTATCTAGTGTTGGTTAGTTGTCTATTGGCTTCAATTATATAATCCGTAGTATTCATACATACCAACCCTTCCCCTTTGGAGACCACCTTTGTAAGGAATGCGATGTCTGGGTGAAGGGCTATTTTCTCCTTGTAGGACCTGAGGTAGGGTGCGTCTATTCTCAGTGCGCAGATCTCGCTTACTCTCCTGGCAGATGTTATTGCTACTAGGAACGCTGTCTTCCATGAAAGGTGTAAGATGTTACAAGTGACCATGGGCTCAAATGGTGGTTTGGGCAATTGCAACGGGACTAACTCCAGGCTCCACTCTAGGGATGGAGGCAGCACCGGCGGGTGTAAATTTAAGTGGCCCTTCAAGAAAAGCCGAATCATAGGGACATGGAAACAAGATGGGGCTCCGGTCCATCGTCTATGCCAAGAGATGGCTGCCAGATAGCATTTGAGTGAAGATAAGGACAGTCCCTTTCTTGACAAGTCGACTAAAAAGTCCCAAAGGGTGTAGGGGCCGTAAGCGAATCTATACCTAAGGGTTGGAGAAACTGTAGAAAATGTGACATAGACACCTAAATAATTTACTTTCTTTGTTATTTCAAAATTTGATATTTCTTGTAACTTATCCCTCCTTTCTTCATGTTCTTGGTTAATATTTTTGTTTTTGAGCACTTAATTTTTAGTCCTGCTACTCCAAATTCTTTTATCTTTTCTGTCCATTTCTGGATTGATTCTATCGGTTTTTTATTATTTATTTATTTATTTATTTATTCGGACTTCTATCACCGCCACTCCTGGTGGGCTCGGAGCTGTTCACAAGTCTTGCAAAACAACACAATGCAGAACAAACAAAACATTACAACAATGAGAGAGGAAAGAGGGGAGAAGGAAGGAGGTAGAGAATGGGGACATGGCAATAGGATGCCCAGCCGAACCTAGGCGGGCACCACCATGGCATCGAAAGACGGGAGCGTAGGAGGTCTCAAGACGATCCCTCGTAACTGGCCATAGGTGGCCAGGCTTCCTCTGTCAAAAGGTCTGACGGGGCATCAGACCTGCTGAAAGGGTGTCTCTCTCCTGCTTCGGACCTGTCCGGTGGAACTCCCGCCTCTTGAAGCCCGAGCTCCAAAAGGTTCTGGACCGGAACGGGCTCCGGAACCTGGGCTCGAGCGGGGCGGGCTTCCCCTCTCCCGGGCAGTTAGCGGAGAAAGTGGCGGGTCTGGGGGGTCGGTGGCCTCGATGGAGGGGCGACCCGCACTGTTGGTCAATGGCAAAGCCAGGGGGGGAGGTCTGCTGTTCCTTGGCCTCCGGCACCGCCTCCTCCGATGGCCACGTGGCCACGTGGCCTCTGCACTGGGCCACTCCCTGGACTAGTCATTCCCAACCTTGCTCTTCCCTGACCCGATCTGCAGTTCTTCCTCTGGCCACCAAGGGGCGGCGGGACAGGTTGTGTCCTGATCGTCACTTTGGGGACCGCTGGCAGTTTGCAGGCTCGACGCCGGGGCCACTCCCCGGGGGCCCTTGCCAGAATCCCGGAGACATCCAGCACCTCCACTGGGGATCCCGGCAACAGCGGCTGCCTCAGCCCGCTAGTCAGAAGGGGCGTAAGCCAGGTCTTCGAGGTGGGCGGGGAGGAGGAAGGAGTGGGCGGGGAGGGGGAAGGAGGGGCTCGAGACGCCGAGCAACTCGGGCTCAGGGCCATGTTGGTCCAGGCGGCCCACGCCCCTCACGTCAAGACCGGGGGGAGGCGCAGTGCTCCAGGGTCTTCCTTGGGCCTCACCGCGACTCTCTCGTCGTTCCATCCACTGCAATCTCCCCCAGCGGGGCCTTCTCTCCAGCAGGCAACAGCGGCCTCTTCAAGGGCAGCACTCCCCACGAGACACTCTCTCGAACCTCCACCTGCTTCTCCGCCGCTCGCCGCCCTGGGTCCAGAGGGCCTGGGTGCCGCTCTCCCGGGTCCAGGATCAGGTCCGGGGGTCGCAACAGCAACGGCCATCCCCGCAGAGGGACGCCAGCGCCCTCCCCAACTCTCACCTCCTCCAACTGGGCAGCCAGCTGCTCGACGTGCCGGCCGTAGTCGCGGAGGAGGTGAGTGCGGCTGAGCACCTCGTCCCAGGTGGTATGGGTAGTAGGGGCCTCCATGGAAACCTCCTTTCCTTCCGTGTCGGTCGAGAGATCGAGGGGCCAGGAGGGGCAGCACTCTGGTGTCTCCAAGGGCTCGAAGGCCAACTCCAGGGCCGTGGCACTCACAGTGCTCGTAGGTGTGCTAGCCCTCAGGGCCGGCTCTCTAGCGGCCTCCAGCAGGGTCTCGACCTCGGCTTGGAAGGTCTCCAGGACGACAGAGGTGCTCGCCGCCGTATTAGGCACATGATGTCATCTGCAAATGCTTTGAGTTGGTACTTTTTCCATCTCTTTATTCCTTTCAAATTGTTATCTGTTCTTTGTTGGTTGTACATTCTAACACCCCTCCTAAAGATTCAAACAATATTTAATTTAGCTGAGCATCTGTGAAAACTTTCTATTCCTAGTGCCTTTGTGAGAACATCAGCCACATTACTTTCACTAGGAATGTAATTTAGACACATTTTCCTGTCTTTCACTAACTGTTGAACATTCATGTACCTCACACCAATATATCTGGTTCGACTTTTTAAACCTTCAGATTTTGCCATACTGATGCATGTCTGCGAATCAATGTAGACTTGTACTGGTTGACCATTTTGTATGCCTATGTCAAGTATTAATTGTTTTAACCATTCCATTTCGTTACACGCTTCACATAGAGAAGCAAATTCCGCCTCCGACGTACTTTGAGCAACCAGTTTTTGCTTTCTTGATTTCCAACATATTGGTACTCTGCAAATTTGATTAAAAATCCAGACACAGATTTTTTGTCTTCAAGATTTGCAAATGAACTGTCAGTAGAAACTTCCAGTTTCTCAGTATCATCAGGCCTAATTTCTAAAACCTTTGACATGGTCTTCTTCAGATATCTTAAAACTCTTTTTACTCCTCCCCAGTCTGTAACAGTTGGATTCTCTACTCTGCGACTGAGAATTCCAACAGCAAAACTGATATCCGGCCTAGTTGCATTTGCTAAGTATAGCAAGCTTCCAACCATTGGTCGGTACAAGAAGTTGTTTGTGAATCTTTCACCTTCTACATGTGTAAGAAATTCCTATGCCATAGGTATAGCCATGACTTTAGCTTCATCTAATCTTGCTCTGTGTAACAGATCACATATTTTAGCTTTTTGACTCAATCTCAAAGTATTCCCTGATCTTTCAAAATTGATTCCTAGATATTTCTTAACCAATCCCAGATCCTTAATCTTTAATACTTTAGATAAGTTTTCAAAGATTTGTGTAATTAGTTTTTCACTTTTACCCATACACAAAAGATCATCCACAAACACTAATACACACATTTGATTTTCTCCTGATCCTTTAAGATACATGCAGGGATCAACGCTGTTTTGAACAAAACCTAACTTTTTTAGATCACGGTCTAGATGATGGTTCCAGTTTTTAGCACTTTGCTTGAGCCCATATAAAGATTTCCGTAACCAGTAGACCCTTATTCTTAAATGATCCTCAAATCCAGGAATCAATGTCATAAACACATCTTCTTCGAGGTCTGCATGTAAATATGCAGTTTCTACATCGAAATGTCTGATTTTCCCATCTTTCTTACAAGCTAAAACTAAACTAACTCTCAACGTTTCAGCTTTGATAGTGGGACTAAACACTTCATCATAACTCACAAGAAACTCTTGCTCAAAACCTCGAGCAACTAAACGAGCCTTGTATATAAAACCTTTTTCAGATTCTTTTCTCTTATATACCCATCTACAACTCACAGGTTTTACTTCAGATGGCAGTTCAGATACTTCCATGACATTCAAGCTCATCAGAGACTTGAATTCTTTATCCATCGCCTCTTTCCAACATTTTTGTTCAGACAATGGCCTTTTTAGCATTTTTTTAATAACTAGAAGGTTCTACCCAATCATTATTTTCAGCTGTTAGACCTACTTGTAACCTCTGTGGAGGTATGCCCTTTGTGGATCTTTCTGATCTACGGGGCACTACTCTCTCAACACAACTTTCCTCTTTCAATTCTTCACTACCCCCTCCAGGAGTGGTATCTTCTCTCTTGATTATAACCTCACTTTTTTCTGGAACAGAGGTAACCTCTTTGACAAAAGGAAAAAAAACACTTCACTGTTTACATGGATTTTATCCCAACTGGCATGCTCTTCGAAACGAGCATTCCGAGATAGAATCACTCTCCTTTTTTCACTAACAAAACGCCAACCTTTAGTTCCTTCAGCATATCCAAGAAAAACAAGTTTTCTCCAGGCCTTATCTTTTCTTCTTTGTTCAGCAGGAATTAGCACGTAAGCCTCACTACCAAATTTCCTCAAAAAAGATAAGTCAGGGGTTCTTTTTACCGTGGAACAAAATATAAGGAATCTGACCTACACTTTTTGTCCACAACCTATTTGAAACGAAACAGGCATCTTGAACTGCTTCAGCCCAATAACCTTGAGGTAACTCAGCATCATCTAACATGCACCTAGCCATGCTTCTAATACTGCCAATCCAATGTTCAGCCACACCATTTTCCTGGTGAACATAAGCATTTGAAAATCTATGCCTAATGCCTCGTTTTCTAAGTAAATCCATCATTTTAGCATTTACAAACTCTCCTCTGTCAGTTTGTATTGCTTTCACTTTTTTATTAGTAAACTGATTATCCATCAGGATCAACCAATCCTTGACTTTTTCAACAGTCTCTGATTTATCTCTTAGGAAATAAACAAAACAATAACATGAAAAATCGTCAACTAGCAAAAGAAAATAACGAGCTCCACCAATGTATTCTTTAAAAGGTCCCAAAGATCCCTATGAACTAAAGACAAAATCCCTCCGGATACTCTGTCACTGACTAGCCACAGATGCTGCCTTTATCTTGGACTTCATGCACACTGTGCATTCTAGGAACTTTGTACATTTAGGCACTTTTAAATCACACTTATTTACAGACTTAATAAGCCTATCCCAGTTACAATGTCCCATTCTACGATGCCACACATGTACACATTTATCATGAAGTTGATTAACACTTCCAGGACATACCCCTGATTCTACACAAGCAATTTGAATTTGTTTATCTTCAAACACAAACAAACCATTATGTTCATTAATCACAATTTTAACCTTATCTGGTTTGCTTATGACACATCTATCTTGTTCAAACAACACATTGAAACCCAATTTAAGCAAACTAGAAACATTCAAAATATTGTACTTGAGACTATCAACATAAAGAACATCCTGTAATTCCACTCCCAACCCTCCAACAAAAACAGACCCTGATCCTAGAACATTAGCCCTCTTGCCATTAGCCAAAGTTATGGAAGACACTGAGGCTTCATGTATATTTTTGATCAGAGTATTGTCCTTGATTAAATGCCTAGAGGCACCTGAGTCTATTACCCAAAGGATTATTAGAACATTTAACATTTGCCTGTTCATTTGCCATCAAAACAGAAGCAGAGCTTCTTTCTTCTTGACTCTGATAACCTTTCTTCTTTTTCTTCTGGTTGTCCTTGAGTGGATTTTTACAGTTTTTGTACAGCAAACTGGCCCTTTAAAACCCTTTCGAGCTTGAGCCATGCATGCTGTGTCAACCTCTTTAACTGGAAATTGCTTTGCAGATGAGTGAGATACAGCCTCTCTGGAAATTTTTTGTGCTTGCCATTCATACAGCTTTGTTGATTGAAAATGTATATTCAAATCTGCATCTTGAATATTCACCAGTCCATCCACAAAAGCATCATATTTTTTTCCAAGACTTCCCAGCAGAATCAGGCCCTTCTGGGTTTCCTCAAAACTCTGTCCACGCTGCTCCAGATCAGCAAACAATGTGACCATTTCGTTTATATGCTCTTGAAGACTGTTATTCTCAAGCTGCATCTTAAACAGCTTCCGGCATATAATTACTTTGGAATAAGCACTTTTCTGCTGGTACATGTTTTAACATTCCCAAATATCATTCGCAGTCTCTAAATGTTTCAAAAACACCAATTGGTTATCTTCCACCACCAACAAGATATTTGCACGAGCCTTTTGATCCTTTAAGGCCTCATCATCATCGTCAGCAGCTGGAGGAGTTAACACTGTTGCCCATAAATCCTGGGTAATCAGCCAACATTTTATTTTTCCAGCCCAACATAAATAGTGAAGCATATACAGGATACTTGCTGATACAGATACAGTTGCTCCAAACAGTGGATGTAGATCCTCAAAACAAATACTTGTTCTTTGGCATAGTTTTGAATGACTCCGTCTTACTTTTGTATCTGGTCTTCAAACTCAGAAAACAGCAACACGCCAGGAAACAAAACACATTCGCAGCCAGGACACAGATAATATTTGAGGTTAATGAAAGCATTTCTCCATGCTATGAAAGCATTTCCCCAAAGCAATCTTGAGGCTTTCTTTTGGCTTCTCCAGCTCTTCCAAAAACATTCCTTGAGCCAGCCAACCCAAAATGTTACACTGGAGATTTATACACACAGCTGCCCCACCCCTCCTGGAGTCAGGTAAAACGCAGCTGCAGCTATTCAAACACTCTAACAATAGCTTTACTCCCAACACATAAACTAAAAGAACAAGGTACTCAAACCCCAAACACTTGTTTGATATCTTTACATTCTAACATTCTTATCCCTTCTAAAAGTGGTTCAAGCATCATTATGAAGAGTAGGGGTGATAACGGGTATCCTTGCCTGGTTCCCTTTTGTATGTGTATATTACCTGAATTTTGACCATTTATCAAAATGCTTGCAGTTTGCTTTGTGTATATTAATTTTATTGCGTTTGAAAAAAAGAAACCCATATCCCCTTCTTTGATTATCTGTAACAAAAAATCCCAATTGGCATTATCAAAAGCCTTTTTGGCATCTAAAAATAATAATCCCACCTCTTTTTGAGTGTTACTTTCATAATATACTATTGTATTAAGTATCATTCTTGTATTGTCCCTCATTTGCCTGTTTGGCAAGAATCCCGTTTGGTCTTCGTTTATCATCTCCTTTAGGAATATGTCTAGTCTGTTGGCAATTATCGTTGTGAATATTTTATAATCATTATTCAATAGAGATATTGGCCTGTAGTTTTTCACATTTGTTGCATGTGTTATTTCTTTGTGTATTAATGTAATGTTTGCTTCTCTCCAAGATTCTGGTATTGTTGAATGTTCCAATATATTATTTATTATTTCTTTTAAAATGGGATATCAGTTCATCGGCAAATAACTTATAATAGATGGATGTTATCCCATCATGTCCTGGAGCCTTATTACTTGGCAGATTTTTGATTGCTTTCTTTATCTCTTCTTCATCTACTGGTTTATTAAGTAATTCTCTTTGTTTTTCACTTATTTTCTCTATTTTCTGTTTTCCAATGTACAATACTACCTTATTGATTTCAATATTTTCTTTTTTATATAGTTCTTTATAAATTTCTATGAATTGTTTTCAATTTCTTCTCCTGTGAAGAAATTCTTCCTTTCCTTCATTATCTGTGAGATATGTTGTGTTTGTCTTTTTTAAATTAGTTTTTTTTGCAAGGAATTTTCCCGGTTGGCATTTGCAAAATAATTCGTCTTCAAATATTTTTTAAAAAATTGCCATTTGTTCTAGCTGTAATGAATTAATCTCTTTTTTGATTAATTCTATCTATAGATATATCTTCTTTCTTCCTGGTTTTGATTTTAATATCTTCTCGTTTTCTTCCAATTCCTTCTGTAGATTATTATGCCTTTCATGTCGTTTTTGGTTTTTGAGTATTTCCTGTTGTATGAGGTGCCCCCTCATGACTGCTTTACTGGCATACAATAATATCTCTTTTTAATCCCGTCTTTATCATTTAGTTCAAAATATTCTTTAAGCAAGTTATTATTATATTCTATCTCCGTTTCTGATCTTACCAAATTCTCATTCAATCTCCATCTTATCTTTTTTCCTTTTCTCCTGTATTTATTTATTTATTTATTTATTCAGCTTAATAGACCGCTCTCTCCGGAGCTCAGAGTGGTTTACATCAGTAAAATACAAGTTAAAACATATAAACAACATTATAAAACCACATTAAAAACCCACTCCCAACATTAAAACGATAGCAGAACAACAGTATGCAGATGGCGTTGGCGCGGCAGGGTGGCAGGTTATGGCGAACACTGGTCAGGGGCCGAATGCCTGCCTAAACAGCCAGGCCTTAATGGACCTGCGAAATGTTATCAGGTCCCGCAGAGCTCGCGTCCCCTCTGGCAGCGAGTTCTGCCGCGTACTGGATAACCTGTAGGTCTTTATGCCAGGCACCTCCAACATGTTGAGCCCCTCTGAACGCAGTGATCTTCTGGGCACATACGGGGTAAGCCGCTCCCTCAGGTACACTGGCCCCAAACCATGTAAGGCCTTGAAAGTTAGAACTAACACCTTGAAGGAGACCCAGAATTCAATTGGGAGCCAGTGCAGCTCGCGCAGGAGTGGAGTTACATGAGCAGATCATGTGGTTCCTAAGAGCAGTTGTGCTGCTGCGTTCTGCACCAACTTGAGTTTCCGGATCGCCGACAAAGGTAGGCCAATGTACAGCGCATTACAGTAATTGAGCCTCGAGATGACGTGGCTTGGATCACTGTGGCCAGGTCGCAGCGGGAGAGATAGGGAGCCAGACGTTTTGCCTGTTGCAGGTGGTAAAAGGCTGTCTTGCAGGTGCAGGCAATCTGCGCATCCATAGACAGCTGGGGATCCAGCTGGACCCCTAAGCTCTTAACTAAAGGCTGCGGGCATAGTGCCACGCTGTCGAACGTCGGCAACTGGATCTCTCCCCCCCCCCCCCCGGCGGCCCAGCCACAAGATCTCCGTCTTCGCCAGGTTCACCTTCAACTTACTAGCTCGCAGCAATCCAGTTACGGCTTCTAGGCAGAGATGGAAATTATCGGTACAGATTCCACCCCGGCGTCCATCCTCAGAATGAGCTGGGTGTCATCAGCGTACTGATGGCACTCCAGCCCAAAACTCCGCACCAATTAGGCGAGTGGTCGCATGTAGATGTTAGATAACAGCGGGGAGAGGATGGCCCCCTGAGGAATGCCACAATGTAAGGGACCACCCCTCTCCAGGGAGAGAATGGAACACATGGGCATAAATAAACAATTCCATATATTTAATATTAACATAAGAGGAGCCCCCTGATTCAGCCTACCTTCCCAAACAAGCAGGATCCAGGAGAAGCCGATCCACGAGACAGGCCACGACCGACCGAGCCAGGCGCCAAAGAAGGTCTGTGTGGGCCGCAGGGTGTAACGACTCCACAATACACGGTAGGGACACACGTAGACGTCTTCTTGGTCCAACACGATTTTATTGAAGGTACGCCACCCGTAAAGCTAAAGCGCCGGCCCGCCACCTAAACACACCTTAAATACCCCGGTAGCCCCTCCCCTACCCAATGCAATGTCCAAGCAGGGTGTCATCATGCTCCGATGAATCAGCAATCCCAGTAGTCCATAGGGGCATGACCCCAGGGTCACATGAGTGACGTCATGAGTCCAAATGTCCAATGTCCATGCCAGGAGGAGTTACCTCACTTCCCTCTCTGGCACCTGGAAGTTACTCCACTCCCAGGCTGATTCAGCAATTCCAAGCACACATGGCCAAGGTCACTCCAGGAACTGGGCTAAAGGTCGTTGCAGTCTCATGACAGGTTGGGAACATGATCTCCCTCAAAGCTCAGGTTCCCCAATCCTGACATAATGGTCTCCTCCACTTCGTCCTCCCCCTGAGGGAAACAAAATATCATTCAATCCCGTGGAGGAAATGGGCTCACATATTTCTTCAAAAAACTGCAATGAAAAGTTGGGTGTACTTTCCCTAAACTCTTGGGCAACAGGAGGGTATATGACACCTTATTTACAACCCTGCCAACCTTAAAAGGTCCTATGAATTTTGGACTTAACTTCTTCGACTTGTACCCCAATTTTAAATTCTCGGTGGACAGCCATACCAAATCCCCCTCGGCATACTCCTCCCCTTCTTGCCGCTTGTGATCTCCAAACAGCTTATATGAGCGCTGTGCTTTTCTCAACGCCTCTGTTACTTCTCTCCACACTCCTTCAGCTCGCACTCTCCATTCCCCCTTGCCTTCTCCCCCGTCTATCTCCACCAGCTGTGGCAAAGGGGCCACCTCTTGCCCATACACAATCTCAAAGGGCGATTTCCCAGTAGAAGAATGGATGGAACTGTTGTAGGCTACCTCAGCATAAGGAAGGAGATCTGACCAATTATTTTGTTCCTGATTGCTGAAAATCCTTAAATAGGTCCCCAAAGACTTCTGCACTCTCTCCGCAGCCCCATTACAGCAGGGATGATAACCAGACGTCAATTTTCTTTGTGCCCCTAGCTCCTCCAAAAATCTGCCCCAAAACCGAGCAGTAAACTGGACACCTCTATCACTCAACACCTGTTCTGGGCAACCATGTAACCTATAAACATGCTGCACATACAACTCTGCCAATCGCTCCGCCGATGGCAACCCCCTCAACGGAATAAAATGAGCCTGTTTAGAAAACATATCTATAACAGTCCAAATATACCGATACCCTCTACTTGACGGTAACTCTCCTACAAAATCGGTACTAACATGTGTCCATGGCCTTATTGGATCAGCAACCACCTGTATCAACCCCTGCGGCCGGGCAGAGGGAACCTTATTCTTAGCACACACTTCGCAACTTGCCACATGGTGCCTGATCTCCACCTTCATACCTGGCCACCAGTACCTCTTCTTAATAGCCAGCATGGTCTTAGTGACCCCCCAATGTCCCGCAGTCTTATAATCATGATGCATTTCCAACACCTTTCTTCTCAACTTCTGAGGCACATACACTTTACCTCCTACCATCCACAACCCTTTCAATTTCACACACTCTTTCTCATGTTCCATCAACCACAAATCCCCTGCATATCCTTCTTGTAGTTCTAAACTCCATCCATCCATTACTTTCCCTTCTTCCTTAACTTCTAACCCCTTCTGGGACCGGGTCTGCACTGCACAACCCCACTGCTCTTTAGAAAAAACCTCTCCTTCTTTGTGCAGCCCTTCTGCTCCCACACTCGGATATCTAGACAAAGCATCTGCCACTACATTTTCCTTCCCCTTGATATGCTGTAACTTAAAATTGAACCTATTGAAAAATTGCGACCACCTTACTAATTTTGGAGACAACTTCTGAGGGTTACGTAAATAACCCAAATTCTGATGGTCCGTCATAACCACAAATGGGAATGCTGCCCCTTCCAAAAACTGACGCCAGGTCACCAACGCGTTTTTCACTGCAAATGCCTCTTTCTCCCACACAGGCCATTTACGTTCATGCTCACCAAACTTTTTTGAAAAATAGGCACAAGGTCGCAATTTCCCCTGACCATCCTCCTGCAATAGAGCACCCCCATAAGCCCAAGCGGAGGCGTCACATTGAACTACAAAAGGTCGATTCACATCTGGATGTAGCAATAAAGGGCCCTCAGTGAAAGCCCTCTTCAATCTAACAAATGCTTCCTGACAATCCTGAGTCCAGTCTAATACTGCACCTGGCGACTTGACCTTTCTGGATTCCCCTTTACCCTTCGTCTTCAACAGCTCAGTAAGCGAGAGGGCTATCACAGCAAACCCTGGAATAAAAGTCCGGTAAAAATTTGCTAACCCTAGAAAAGCTTGCAATTGCCGGCGTGTGCGCGGAGCTTCCCAGCTCAACACGTCCTCCACCTTTGCCGGATCCATAGACACTCCATTCTCTCCAATCCTGTACCCTAGAAAATCAATCCGATTCTTACTAAACTCACATTTACTCAATTTAACAAATAACTTCGCTCGCCTCAACCGCTCCAATACCTCGCGCACCAACTTCACATGCTCTTCTTTCGTACGGGTCGCCACCACAATGTCATCTAAATAAACAAACACCCCCTTATACAAAAGGGGGTGCAACACCTCGTTAATTAACTGCATAAACAGACCCGGAGACCCGGCCAAACCGAATGGCATTACGAGCCATTCGAACAACCCTAGGGGGCACGAGAAGGCGGTCTTCCATTGGTCACTTTCTTTCACCCTAATCATATGAAACGCATCAATTAAATCCAGTTTTGTAAAAAACTTACAACCTCCCAACAATCCTAACAGATCCTTTATCAACGGCAAGGGGTAGCAGTTTGTCGTACTAACAGCATTTAACCCCCGGTAGTCAATGCACAACCTCAGTTTCCCATCTTTCTTTTCTCTGAACAGCGCTGGCGCAGCCAAAGGGGATTCTGAACGCCTGATAAACCCTTTCCTTAAATAATCGTCAATTTGCTCCCTTAATGCCACTTTTTCCTTGACCGTCATTGCATAGATCTTTGGCTTAGGTAAAACTGCCCCCTCCTTCACTTCAATACTACATTGCACATTCCTCATAGGTGGGAGTCTCTGGGCTAACTTAGGATTAAATACGTCAGCGTAATCCCAATATTCTTGGGGCACCCCTTTCACTTCTTTGCAAATGCCCTTCTCTACCTTAGGGATACATTGCACAGTCCCCGCTCTCCAGTCGATCTTGGGGTTCACCTTTTCTAATCAGGGCATGCCCAACACCACCTCATGCCCTTTTATGGGAGCCATAACAAAATTAATCTCCCCCTCCCATGGTCCTACTCGCCCTGTTAACCCCTTCATCCCCACAGAGAAAGGACCTCCTTCAATTGTAGTCCCATCTAATTGTTTAAAGGTAACTGGAGTTTCTAGCGGTTCTGTGTCACCACCCAATTCTTCTACTAATTGCGGAGACATGATATTCTCTGAACATCCACAATCTACTAATGCTTTCTTTTTTACAATAAGATCCCCCTTTATCAATCCCAAATCACATTGGATACTACTTCTCACCCCAATTTTTGGGTTTTCAACATTGTCCACCATTGCAGCCTTAGCGGCAGCCATTCTCACTGCAGGCTTCTGAGGGCATTGATACGCATAATGTCCGGACTGGTTACAGGCATAACAGCGGACTCGGCTCAATGTAGGTTTCTTGCTGCCACTGGGACGGCTGTCGCTGACTCGCTTAACGTCCATGTTTCTGGGTTTGTTCTCACTCCATACACGACCCACGCCTCGCGACCTCATCGGTTGGCCTCGCCGCCTCTGCACCTGGGCCAGGATCCCCTCTACGTTGCCAGCCAGTTGAATCCATCCGTCAATGTCTCCTGGGTCATCTCGGTGAAGACACCACTCCAGGACCTCTTTGCGCAATCCATCTTTGAACAGTTCTAGCAAGGTAGCTGGCGACCATTCAGCCACTTTTCCAGCAAGACCCATAAATTCTTCAGCATACTCAGTCACTGACTTGGCACCTTGGGTCAAGCACCTTAACGCCTCCTTCGCTTTGATCCTTTCCAAAGGATCACGAAATCTGTTCTTGATGGCATGCAGGAACCTCCTCACCGACCCCAGGCAGGGATCTCGTCGATCGTGGCACTGCACATACCACTCAGCAGCCCTACCCTTAAACACAGCCCCAATAGCTCTAACTTGGCTGCTTTCGCTGGGGTACAAATGTCCATAATCTTCCATATGGTCTTGTACGGCTGCAATAAAGAAAGCCACTTTGGATGCCTCTCCCTCAAATTCCACCCGCAATGGCTCCTTTTTCATCCGGCTTCCAAACTCTTGAGAAGCCATTCTCGGCCCAGGCAAACTTCTCGGCCTAGTAATACCTCTTCCCAACCCTGCTGGTTGGACTCTAGGACCCCTCTCCGGACTCCTCTGGCACTCCTCTCCCATCATCCTCACTCTCGACGGAGATCTAGGACACTCTGGGATCGGATTCTCTCGGTTTCGGCTTTGGTTCCCCACTCCCGAAGGAGATCTAGGACGCTCACCGAAAGCCCCGTCCATCCAGGAGTAATAGGTGAAGTCTCCACCTCCCGGGGCCTGCCACATCGACTCTCTCTGGTCCCTCTCATCCAATCTCTGGGTCATCCGGCTTACCATCTGCACCACTGCCTCCACTTTGCAGTTCAGCACATCAATCTCAGATGGTGGCTCCGGTTCTGTGGTCTCACTACCACCTCCTGTTGCCAGGTTCAACAGCTCTCTCTGAGACCGCTTCTCACGATCTTCCTGGATCCCTTCCAGACGAGCGCCCTTGCACTCCACCGCCTGGTCTTCCAAGCGAGCCTCTCGGTGCTCCGCCGCTCGGACAGCGCTCCTACGCACCTCCAATTTCCAAGCCTCACCCCTCTCCTTCGCTCGGCTCGCCATCATCTCATCCACCCGAGCCTGCCACAGTTGCTCTCCCTCACGGAGTCTCCTCTCCTGGGCCGTCATCTCTCGGGATTCATCTGGACTTCCCACACGGTCAAGAGTGGTCCACTCCCACTCCTGAGTTCTCCGGATTTCTTCATTATCCTCCAAAATCCAGCTGTCCAGATACTTTTCTTCGTTCCACGCCAACCTCGCCATCGCTGGGATAGTTGGTCCGGGGCTTTAGCTTCTGTAACGACTCCACAATACACGGTAGGGACACACGTAGACGTCTTCTTGGTCCAACACGATTTTATTGAAGGTACGCCACCCGTAAAGCTAAAGCGCCGGCCCGCCACCCAAACACACCTTAAATACCCCGGTAGCCCCTCCCCTACCCAATGCAATGTCCAAGCAGGGTGTCATCATGCTCCGATGAATCAGCAATCCCAGTAGTCCATAGGGGCATGACCCCAGGGTCACATGAGTGACGTCATGAGTCCAAATGTCCAATGTCCATGCCAGGAGGAGTTACCTCACTTCCCTCTCTGGCACCTGGAAGTTACTCCACTCCCAGGCTGATTCAGCAATTCCAAGCACACATGGCCAAGGTCACTCCAGGAACTGGGCTAAAGGTCGTTGCAGTCTCATGACAGGTTGGGAACATGATCTCCCTCAAAGCTCAGGTTCCCCAATCCTGACACAGGGATTCAGTAGCCGAGATTTTAGCAACAGGAGGAGTATCGCGAGACTACGCGAGCCCCACAGGATTTCGCTCTCAACGCAGGCGTGATCTCACGTTGAGAGCGAAATCCGTGGGGCTCGCGTAGTCTCGCGATACTTGCTCAGCCCGGAAGTGGGTAATTTTTATTATTATTTTTTTTTTCTATTTTTATTTTTTATTAAAATGCTGAGGGGGCAGGAGGAAAGGGGCTAGGGGGCCATGTATGGCCCTGGGGCCGCCTGTTGGACAGCCCCGTTCTAGGTTTCAGGGTTAAGTTAACTGAGACTACAGCCTGTAAAAGGTTGCCTTTAACAGTCATAATTCAAAGGGCAACATATTCATATCTGCCATAATGCTTTTTCAGAAAACTGGAGAATTTCAACCCAGAATGTATGACGGCTTTTTCTATGGCAGAGTCCTTAGTTAAATTAAAGATCACTTAAGTTTATGTGAAAGTAGGCATCATTTACAATACATGAGAAACCATGGCTGCTTAGTGATCAGATGAACTCAAATAACATGTGGATCAAAATATAAAGATATACTACAGTCATGAGGAAAAATTTGGTTATTGAAACAAATAAAAGTCTTACGGTCCTTCCAGACAGGCCTTATATATATCCCAGGATCTGATCCCAGGTTTTCTGTTTATCCCTGATTATCTGGCAGTGGGGGCTCATAAACCTGTGATCAGATCCTGAGATATAGGGCCTGTCTGGAAGGGCCCTTAAATGTAAATGTTATGGAATCCTCTATTACAACATTATATTCTTATTTCTTCAAATGAAAAAGTACATCTAAAATCTAGAAATTTGCTTTTTTGGTTTCATATGAATGTCAATTTAAGCTGCATTACACTGTATTTCTGAATCATATTTTATTTAAGAGGCCGAACGTATTTGGGTATTTAAATGTGCATATGCAACAGATGGCATGTATATTTCAGCCGCTTCTGTTGTTTTGCTTACAAGTACAAGCTGTCTGGCTGAAATAACTGACAGTGAATGTTAACACACTTGGGTAGCATACCTAATGGTACAGCCATGATTCTTTGCATAGACAAGACTCGCTTTCTTACAGTTATGACTGTTTCCAAAAAAAAATCTCACTTAAACACAGCATCCCACAAACTTGGATATTGGTGTTATTCTATTCATATGCAATCCTATGTGGTTTCATAAAGGAAACATACTATTTACTTTAGGGTTGTTTTAGTAGTCCTCATTCCTTTCCAGCCTCCACAGAAACCCTTTTTCTGCACTAAAGAAAGAAAGGAGAACTTGTCCCTCTTGTAGCATTATTTAATCTTTAAATAGGATTCAGAGCCTACCAGCAGTTGTTTAGCACCATCTACCAAAGTCTTATCTGACTTTGTGTGAAAAGAGCTGCAACCAGACTATTGGCTAGTATCTATTATATAAATGGGTTCACGTCATGTGATGTATACCTCAAACAAAGAAACCATACAACGCAGAAACACAATACTTGCCAACAGAAATAGGCCTCAAGCAAGGTACGTTTGTAGCAAAGAAACTTTCCCCCCCCAAACCTAAAAGGCCCCCAAAACAACGAGTAAAAATAAAACTACATTTCCCAGCATCCTCCGGGGCAGCCAAAGACTCACCCAGCCTCTACATTCTGAACAACATGATTGGCTGCCAATAAGGGTGGATTTGCATAACTGCTGTAACGATGGCAATGCTGGCAAGAGCCATCCAAGGCTAGGATAGAATGCTGAGAGATTTCAGTTGGTGTTTGAGGGTTAAACTGCCAAAACCAAACTCTGAGGCAGCAATTCTCCAGCAAATTCCTACCCACACAACACAACACAACTTCCAATCACAACCCATCCCACCAACCTTACGGGACCCCGTACACACAACAACTACAAACACCACAAACAAAAACCATTCCTTCCTTCCACACAGACATAAACTGACCCAAAAGACAAGCCATGCCTTATAAAAATAACAGCATCGGATGACACACTCACAGCGCTACATACATAAAAAAAAGGACAGAACAAACGCCAGAACAGAAACACACTGCGCAGCAGAGATACAGACAACAGGTCACTGCACGACGCACAGCTGAGAACCAAATGCAAAGAACTGCATGACAAGAAGAAGCCAGGAACAACAAAGACGCAGAAATGCAACACAACAGCAGCGCGCAAGGAGCGCAGAAAAACAATGTCGCAACACAGAAAAAAAACTTCAAAAACACCACAACCAATTCCACCGCCTAGCCTTCAGATACAACGCTGCAGAAGACTACAGCATGGTGCCAGAGGCCGACATTGGCACCCTAACGCACATCTGCACACACTGCAAAGCCCTGAAATACCCAACAGAAACAACAGGAGTGTGCTGCCTAGCCGGTAAAGTCTCTCTACCACCACTTGCCACTCCTCCACAACCACTACAGACTTTGCTGAGTGGAGACACTCCAGAATCAAAACACTTCCTCCGCTATATAAGACAATGCAACTCATGCTTCCAGATGACATCATTTGGAGCACACATAGAAAGTGCGCAATTCATGCCTACATGACCCCACCAAGACCGTAAGCAACATCATTGCCAACCCTTACATCTCGCATCTCCTAAATAGGGCACAGCAACGCGTGCCGGGTACAGCTAGTTAGTTATAAAAGGCATATAAACAATTAGAACAGCTCCATGGCTATAAAGAGCATAATTGAAAATGCTTATTATGACGCCTTTCCCAATCTTTTATAGCAATATGCTATAAAACTAGGAAAATACTAGATACAGTACTTTAAAACTACAATTGACTTTATAGTGTATTTAAGACCTCTCCTTTGGCGCTCCCTTGTTGTGGGGGAGAGGCTTGCGTACCTTAATGAAGTTGTGAGCTAGGCTGGCGGTGGCATAATAGCCGCCGGTAGGGCCTCCCATGCCATCCAGGTCACAACCGAAGGGTCTGACAAAGAGCGTCAAAGGGCAGGATGGGCTCTCTAGCCTTTTGGCAACCATCCTAGGAGAAGGAAAACTGATTTCAAACCCGGCTCAGATAGTGCTCATCTAACCCTGTAAGGTTAACCATCTAAGAGAAGGAAACTCGAACCAAACCTACGACCTGAGGACCTTGCTGCCACCATCCTAAGCTTGCTAGGCCCCGGCAGACGAACCTTTGGTTTAAAGGGTGAGGCCAGTTCTGTGCACACTGCGCTCCACCAGAAAAATCCATTGCGCAGGCTCGAAGGACACATCCAACCTCCGAATTATCAACGTGCTTGTAGAAAGCGTGGGATGAGTCCTTCCTGAATCTTCATTCGTGAAGAAAAGCCAAGAAAAAAAAGTAAGACAGTTCTTTAAAAACTTATATTAAGGAAGACAGGAAAATAATTAGCGATTGTTTCAGAGCTGGGGTTTTAACAGACGTGCCTTCCATTGCTGCTTAAACAGACAGTTGATTTTGTTCAAAAGTCACTAAAAAGGTTATTATGTCTTCATTTGTATATAGATGTTTGCTCGTGGGTGAGTTAGAGCAGGGCTGTCCAACTTCTAACCGGCCAAGGGCCGAAATTCAGGCCCCCCGGCCCCTCCTCCTAAATTGTCAAGCCGGGCGGCAGAAGCAGGCGTTTTTGCCCGTTTCTGAGGCTGGCGTGACACTTTAGCAGGAAGGGCGAAGCCAAGGGGAACCCTCCATGGCTTCACCCTTCCTGCTAAAGATTCCTCCTCCTTCCCCCCCCCCCACCGCTGCGAACCGGATCGCAGCGGCGGGGCGGAGAGAGGGATGGAGGGGGCAAGGCAAGGAGGAGGAGCTGGCTCCCTTCCTTCTCCCTGCCCCGCCTCCTCCTCCCCTCTCTCCCTCCCGCCGCTGCGATTTCGCAGCGTCGGCGCGGAGAGAGGGACGGAGAGGGCGGTGCAGGGAGGAGGAGCTGGCTCCCTTCCTCCTCCCTGCCCCCCCCGCCACCATGTACGGCCCACGGGCCGCCTGTTGGACAGCCCTGAGTTAGAGGAAGGGAGGCCTTTTTTCTCTTTTCTAAATTAGCCTAAGTAAGGCTTAATGGTTGGCTCACACAGAGGAAGAACCACTAGAAACAGTTTTGTAAGGCCCCATAGGGTGAACACTATGAAGAATTATTAGTTGCTTACCTGTAACTGTAGTTCCATGAGTGTCTTCTGTTAATATATACATGTGGTAATATATGCGGGCACGCATAGCGATCGGAACCTTCTGGAAAGATAAATGACACATCAGCGATGGCCCCGCCCCTCCCTATATAACCCCTCCCAGTGGCCATATCTAACCAGTTCTCTTCTGCGCACAAGGCATACAGAAGGAAAAGGCATGACCCGTGGGGAGGTAGGGCGGGTTCGTATATATTAACAGAAGACACTCATGGAACTACAGTTACAGGTAAGCAACTAATAATTCCATGTCGTGGTCTTCTGTTAATATATACATGTGGTAGTAGGCTACCAAGCTAATCAATTACCCACCTTGGATGGTGGGCGTCATGCCACCGGTGAAAACAACACCGCTCTTCCGAACTGCGCATCCCTCCTGAATATGGCATCAACCTTGTAGTGAGCCACGAACGTTGACGGGTTCTTCCACGTGGCTGCTTGACAAACAGCATCCAACGGGACACCCTTCAGGAACGCCGTTGAAGTGGAAACTGCCCTAGTGGAATGACCTCTCACGGAAGGAGGAGGATCCTTTTTGGCCAGTTGATAAGCAAGGCGGTTGGCAGCAACTATCCACGCCGACATTTGCTGCGATGAAATGAGAAGTCCCTTCGAGTCCTCCCTGTATCTAACAAATAACCTATTTGTTTTCCTAAACGCAGTCGTCCTATCTAAATAGAATGCCAATGCTCTTCTTACGTCTAGGGCATGCAAATATCGCTCAAGAGGAGAAGCAGGATTTTGGAAAAGGGAAGGCAGGACTAACTCTTGCGACATATGGTACTGTGTCGCTACCTTAGGTAGAAAGGAAATGTCCGTGCGTAGCACGACCTTATCTCCATGAAATCTAATATAAGGTGGGTCTGCACGCAAGGCACACAATTCACTGGACCTCCTAGCCGATGTGATGGCTACTAGAAAGGCGACCTTCCATGTAAGATGAGACAATTGGGCCGTGGCCAGAGGCTCAAAGGGGGGCTTTGACAGGGCGCTAAGCACTATTTCCAAATCCCATGCAGGAGCTATTGGGGTAACCGGGGGTTTAAGGTCACTAAATCCTCTAAAAAACGATTTTAGTAATGGATTAGTAAAACAAGAGGCTAACCCCGCCTTATGTCTATACCAAGATAGAGCTGCGAGGTAGCACTTAACTGAGGAAAGCGCCATCCCTGCATCCGCTAGGGAAGCCAAAAAGTCGAGTATCAACGAGATTGGGGCAGAGAGGGGTTCCACACCCTTCTGCCTGGAAAAAGCAGAAAACTTTGTCCACTTATAAGTATATGACTTCTTGGTGGATTCCCTTTGGGCCGCCTCCACATAACGCAACACGGAAGGGGAAAGGTCGGGAGGGAGTCCCATCTCTACGGCCTGATGCGCCAAGCCGTCAGGTGCAACTTGGACACTTCCGGGTAGAGGACCCTGTCCCCTTGTGACAGGAGCAGGTCCGACCTGTTGGGAAGCCTGATGAATTCCCCCCTGGAGAGATGCAGAAGCGGAGCAAACCATGGCTGACGAGGCCACCATGGGGTTATTAGGATGCAATCTGCCCCCTCCCTCTTCAATTTGGAGAGAACTCGCAGTAGAAGGGGAAAGGGTGGAAAAGCATACAGGAAGTGCTGTGTCCACTGTAGGAGGATCGCATCGCCTAGGCAGCCTTGCGTTGGATTCTCTCTCCTCCGTGCACAATACCTGGGACACTTGGTGTTCTCCGGAGAAGCAAAGAGGTCCAATTGAGGAACACCCCATGTCCGGAAGAGCTCCTGCGTCTCCTCCTGACATAGGGACCACTCGTGGTGGCTGAGCGGAGATCTGCTCAAAGCATCTGCAACAGTATTGTCCTCCCCCGGAAGATGGATTGCCAGCAGGTGGATGCCTCTGGCAATGCACCATTCCCAAATTGTCATGGTGAGCCGTAGGAGTTGGAATGAGTGGGTCCCACCCTGTTTTCTCAGGTAAAACATGGCTGTGGTGTTGTCCGTTTGTATGAGCACCACTCTGCCCAACAACACCCTCTCGAACGATTCCAGTGCCCTCTGCACTGCAAGCAGTTCTAGGTAATTGATATGTTGGCTTGACTCCCCCCTGGACCAGATTCCCTGGGCCGTTAGGGTCCCTGTATGAGCCCCCCATCCCGTAAGGGAGGAATCCGTAGTCACTACTCTGGAGGGGTTGGGAGGGAGGAATGGGAGGCCGCAACATACATTGCTGGGGACCATCCACCACTGCAGGGAGTCGCGCACTGACAGCGGTAGTCGCAGTCGCAAGCGTGGGCTGTCCCGTAAAGGATCGAAGTTTGAGAGGAACCAGGCCTGGAGCGGTCTGAACCGAAGTCTGGCATGCGGGGTCACTGCTGTTGTAGAGGCCATATGGCCGAGTACAACCTGAATCTGGTGTGCGGTCACCGAGAAGTCCCTTGTTAACTGAAGGATCAGGAGCCGGAGCGCTGCATAGCGGTCGTCCGGTAAGAACACTTTCTGCTGGGTCGAGTCCAGGAACGCACCGATGAAGAGAATCCTCTGGGACGGTACCAAGTTGGATTTCTCCAAATTGAGTACGAGACCTAGACTCTGAAGAAGAGATAGGGTAAGGGAAAGGTCATCTAGCAATTTATCCCTGGAAGGAGCCGCCAGTAGCCAGTCATCCAGATACGGGTAAATCGTGACCCCCGTGTTCTCAGATGAGCCGCTATGGCCACCATACACTTCGTAAAAATTCTGGGGGCGGAGCATAAACTGAAGGGGAGAACGTTAAATTGGAAGGCCCACCCGCCGACCATGAATGCCAGGAGTGGTCTATACTGAGGGGCTATGCTGATGTGAAAGTAAGCATCTTGGAGATCAATAGTAACAAAAATATCAAATTTATTCAACAGTGGGAGAATGGAGGCCAGTGTCACCATTTTGAACTTTCGCGGCCTAACAAAAAGGTTAATGCCCCTGAGATCTAGGATCGCCCTCACACCACCTCCTCTTTTTGGAACCAAAAAGTACCTAGAAAAGAAGCAATTGGGTACATCACCTTCCGAGAGAGGAGTAATAGCTCCTTTAAACAATAACATCGAAATTTCCTCCAACAGTGGCTGGGAGGGCAAGGTGTCAACCACTTGACCCAACGGGGGCAGGGATAACAATTCTAAGGAGTAACCTCTCTCTACTATCTCTAACACCCATCTATCAGAAGTTATATTCGCCCATGAATGAAAAAAGGGCTGTAGTCTGTCTAAGAATATGGGCGCACCTGTGGTGTGCAGTGGGGACAATTTAAGGGAGGGCTCTGCGGAGCGAACAGAAGAGATGTTACCTGTAGCAGATATAAGAGGGAAGGCAACAAGGGACGAACGTTTCTTGTTAAACCCTTGAAATTTGTTCCTGCCTTGAAAAGGGAAGGAACGGGGTTTATAGTTGAACCCCTGTCGTTTACCTTGGCCAAATCTGTTATTATTTTGAGGCCTATTGTTGTAACTTCCTCTCGGAGAATAAGAGTTGAAGTTTCTCCCGGGGTAAGGAGCAGAAGAAGTGAATGGCTTCTGTCTGTTGTAATTTATCTGGTACGGGTGACCATATTTGTGGGCAGCTTGGTGCACATCCTGCTTGGCCTTTATACTGTCATCCACTTTGGGGTTGAAAAGCCCCTGGTCATGCATCGGTAAGTCCTCAGCTAGTATTCTGGCCTCTTCCGAGAGGGAAGAGGACCTAGGCCAAGCGTGTCTTTTAATAGAGGTTGCGGAGGCAAAAAGCCTTCCCTCCCCCTCCGCTATGTGCCTCCCAAACTCCTTCTGAAATTTCGTAAGCGCCAAGGCCTCCACTTGCAATGCCTTAGGGAGAACCTGGCGCTCAGGTGGCAGCAGCTCCAGGTACGGCAGAATTCTGGACCAGAGAAAGGCTTGATAGCCGCTAAGATATGTGGCGTAATGCGCCATGCGGGCGAATAAACCCGCGGTCATGTGGACTTTGCGCCCCATGGCATCCAATTTCTTGCTTTCTTTGTCCGCTGGTGTTGCCAGTGGCCCCCTCACATTCCTTGACTTGGCCATTTCTAACACTACGGTGTTTCGCTTGGTGGGCTTAGCTACCCATGGAGCAGAAGACAGGTCGACCCTGTCAATAGCATCAGCCCTTTTAGGGACAGCTGAAGCCAAGGCTGGGGATGCATCAGGGAGTTTAGTCAGCTTGAGAATAAATGGTAAGGGGGGTACAGCCTGGGGGGATGGAATGTGCTGCTCAGCTGATGTCCACATAGGGTCATCAACGGAATCAGGTGCTTTAGGTGCTGGCAGGTTAAGGGACCGCATCAGCCTAGCCATCATCAATACAAAATTGTTAAGGTCTGCAGTAGAGAGTTGCTCTAGCTCAGCCCCATGATCCAGCAGTGCAGGGTCCTGCTCTTCTCCAGATGAGTCGGACCTAGTCATGTCAGGCCTCTCTTCCTCCTCAATTGTCTGGAGTGGGGCCCTATCGGGCATCACCAGAGGGGGTGAAGCGGGGCGCTGTGCCGTCGTCTGGCCTGTCAGAGGCTGCACTGGAGGAGGCTGGGCAAAGGGCTCAGCTGCTGGAGGCAAGACCGGCGGCGGGGGCCCTATGTAAACAAAGCCCTCCGCTGTTAGTCTCCAAAGAGGCTGTTGCGGTGCTGGAGACAGGCGCCTGCTGGATCTCCTCCTGCGGTGTGATCTCCTTCCCCTTCTGCGGCGGCGACGGGGCGAAGAGGAAGAAGAGGACGAGGAGTCAGATGAGCAGGAGGAGGAGGGGGAGCGGCATCGGCGCTTCCTCCCTGAGCGGGAGGACCTTCTTGAGGAAGCCCTCCCTCTGGCCCTTTGAATGCTCTCCGATATCGGAGAGAGAGACTGTTGCCGATATGGGCCGGAGGGGATGGGCGGTCCCGACATCGGCGCTCCGCCTTCCTGCAAGGCGGGGGAGTGGAGCTCGGAGATGGGTGGCATCCGAGGAAGCAGGGCAGCCTCTTGCTCCTCCTCAATATGGGAATCGGGTTGGGCTGGCTGCCCGGGCCCTGACGTCATCGGCATCGGAATCTTAGAAAAGAGAGCCTCTTCCAGGACAGCTTAGGGCTTCCCCTCCTAGCGCTGTGTCCAAGCCTGGCTGATGTTCAGCGCCCTGAACAGCCGGCAGAGGGACAGACTCTTCCAAAGAGGCCTTTACAGTGTAGGAAGAAGACGGCCCTTCTTTAGTGACAGCAATGGCGTCTCCAGGCCTTCGCGCCTTTTTTGCTGTCGTTTGCTGAGGCGACGGAGCCCGGCGGCCATCTTGGCCATTAGCTGGGGCCGATTTTTTTGCCTTTTTCTTGAGAGGAACCGCTCCCACGGCAGCCTTGGAACCTGCGGGCACCATTGGATTCGGTAGGTCGCCCGGATTCAGCAGGGTACCCTGGGAGGACAGCAAGGCCTTTTCGTATATCGCCACTCTTAGTCTAGCGTCCCGGTTCTTTCTTGTCTGAGCGGAAAAGCCGCGGCAGATGGCACTCTTTTGGGGTATATGACCCTCGCAACTTCTATACACACTGCTAAACCACAATGTTTAAAGGGGCAGTGTCAAAGGGATACCAAGACATAGCATATATAGATAAAAACCACTATATTGTATGGCAGTATATGCTCAATAGCAGAACAATATTACAAACAGTACAATGTAATGCAAATAATCAATCATGTGATTAATACACAGTATGAGCATAAATCACAAGCCCATATACATGGTTGGGCGAAGGAGTATTCCACTAGGCACTGAGTAACCCTTAGTGAAGTCCTGGGTATGATGACCCATGGACCTGCGACTGAGTCAATAGGGGAACCTTGGTAGGTGGCAGGGCTGGTGGCTGCTATGGTGGGCAGGCGCCAACGGCTGGAGGTAAGCTGACGACGCCAAGATGGCCGTTTTGCGTAACCGCTTCCTCAGGGCGCTGATCACTTCTGACCGCTCCTCCCCAGTATTGTAGTAGACCAATTTAGACTCAAAGTCGAACGAGAGATTTCGCGTTTCCGCGTTTCAATACAGATCGCTCTTGTGAGTTATCTCCCAGGCTGCTTGACCCTTGCCCAAGCACTCAAGACAGAGGAGGTGGGTTTCCGAGTCCGGAAGGACGTTTGGACATTGGGCGCATTTTTTAAAGGAAGAGGTAGACATAGCTCAACAGGATGAGGCAATATCAAAGTGAAACAGACCGGGTCAGTACGAGCAGAGTTGTATCAGAGGAAATCCGAAGAGTAGTCAGTCCAAATAAAGGTCAATATCCAGGAAAGCAGTCAAATGAATAAAGTGAAGAGCAAATTAGAAGGTTCTCCTATCACTAGCGCGGAATTAGAGAACTGGTTAGATATGGCCACTGGGAGGGGTTATATAGGGAGGGGCGGGCCATCGCTGATGTGTCATTTATCTTTCCAGAAGGTTCCGATTGCTATGCGTGCCCGCATATATTACCACATGTATATATTAACAGAAGACCATGACATGGAATAAAAATCCTCCAATGTTTGACAGATTCAAGTAGAGTAGATGCAACACTGCCCTCATGTTAACCCGTGACAACAAGTTACTTGTCCAGACATGTGATAGCATACTGAACCTTGCTTCCATAACTACCTCATGAGAAAAAGCGTCAGTGTCAAATTTATCTCCTACCGCAATAGCTAGTGGATCTATTAAGTGTACATAGGTACCTGTATCATTTAAAGCATCAGGGAATACAGGATGGAACTCTAAGTTTATTGAACTCCTAGTAGGCTGAAACTCGAGTGGTTTTGCTCCTGATCCTGATACTCCTAGGTATTTTGAGTTTAGGTTATTTATAAAAATATACATTCCTGCAGGAACATTAGGAGACGTTGAATAGACTACTCCTGTGTATGTGTTGATGTAGGCTGTCTCATTCTCTCCTTCCACAATAACAGGAGGGTAAAGAGTGGAATTTACCCATGGCAGGAATTTAACAATGTGTATTGAGCAAAGCCAGTATGCTATTGTTCCTCCTTGTACTATACCGACTACATTGTCCTTCTTCACAATTGCCCTGACGAACATGGTCACATCAAGAAGGGGTTGGGACAAAATAGTGGTAGTAAGTATTTGTAGGATGACAGAATTAAGGCTAACATTATACAAAAAGGGTTTAAGCACATCTATTATATACTCTTGTTCTTTATTCCTCTTGGCCCTCTTGTGGTTCAGAGAGCATACAATATTATATTCATCGTCTCTATAGGAGAGAGCTTCGTCCAATGGGAAAGGCAGGTGTAGCGTCTCTATTATTGCATGCCTTGGTACTTGGATAATCTTAGCTCCAACGATGTCTTGTTCCTGTTCTGCATCCACCATCACTCCATTAAACGTAACTTCACTTCCGGAGGGGAGTATACAGTGTCCAAGTTGAATATTTGCCTGTGAGCATGATGAGCAGTCATCAAAGGAGCAGTACAACCTTAGAGGGTTTCCAAATACTACCAATGTGACTTGTGTTGGCTCCAGGCAATAACAGAATTTGCGTGTGTATCGTTGCACCCCAAGTGCCCATATGTCAGGGTGGTCTCCACGATACCACCACTCTTCACAAGGGTCAGAGATAAACGCCTTGACGGTAGAGCATGTTGGAGATGGTGTTGCTGGCTCATAGGTGTATTCACATTGCTGGAATGCTCCCCATGATGTATGAGTTGATAGAAGCTTGCAGCGTTCGTGTTGTGCTTGGACTGTAGTGATTATCTTCTTGGAGTGTCTGATTGTACACACCCCCTCGAGATGGTGGTCATCAAGAGTCGGGAAGACATCCAGATTGAGGACAGATGGAGTTGTGGTGGTATCACATCTGAGGCCTCTCGGTGAGAGAGCGGAAGAAGTCGTCAAGATCAGGGTGATTATCAGCAGAGGTAAGAGGAGCCATTCTTGATGGACCCGCGGTGCTCGACATCTCCACTGGAGGTCTCTGTGGGCGAAGAACAGAGGACAAGTCAGTTGTTGGTTTTGAAACGAATGTTCCTACTTGGTGGGAAATCAAATTTATTCAACAGTGGGAGAATGGAGGCCAGCGTCACCATTTTGAACTTTCGCGGCCTAACAAAAAGGTTAATGCCCCTGAGATCTAGGATCGCCCTCACACCACCTCCTCTTTTTGGAACCAAAAAGTACCTAGAAAAGAAGCAATTGGGTACATCACCTTCCGAGAGAGGAGTAATAGCTCCTTTAAACAATAATTTTCAATTTTCTGAAACCAGGAGAAATGATCAAGGGCCTGTTCTGGCTTGTTGCCCTGGCATGCCTTGAGCGCGACGCCCGTTCCTCCCTCGACCTCTCTGTCTGGTTGGTCTTCTCTCTCGCCTTTGGCCCCTTCTTCCCATGATGACTCATCCTCTTGATCTGATAATGCTAACCTTTCAAGGTATATTTCAAGAGCTCTGACCAGTACTCTTGTGGTCATTGTGTCGAAGGGAGGCCTTTTTAGTAATACTTGTGCTAACTTCTGCAGCTAGAAACCTGAAAGGAGTGTGTGGCACCTCGAGTCTGAAAATATGTTATTTGTAAAACAACAAACAAGCAAACTGCTCTGGACTCATGGACATCTGAATTTAATTAGATGTTTCAGAAAACAGACGAGCCAACTATGTGTCTTCAGAGTGAGGTCTCCAAAATTTGCCAACATGTTGTCAAGGGAGACTAGTTAGTTCACTGAGCTGAAGATTTGAGACTAAGCCTGCTGCATCACTGTGACCATAACTGGGTTTAAGAGATACATCTGCACTCAAGACTAAATCTAGTAGAGGCAGCTGAGCCTCATTAGAAGACCGCCCAAGCAGGACAGGTAGCCATAGACAGCACTAATGAGCTGACAAAGGGAATTCCTGAAGGGAGAGACTGATTGATTGGCAGGCAGTCTTGTCCAGGGAAGGAAGCAATGTAGGAATCCAAGTAATGTGCCAGCTATGGTTTTGCAATTCATTTAAAGATAAGCCACAGGATGGAGGAAAAAAACAACTTGTTTGCAACATTGCTGTATAAAACTCACAAATCAGAAGAGATTTCTGTGCTGTACAAAATACACATATACTTGAAGGCTGCTTTAAAAAAAACTTGTTCTCAAAGTTGTAGCTTTTTAGTAAAAATACATTGCACATTTTAACGATCCACACAAAGACCATTCCTCTTACGTGGGCACTTGCAGCCTGTGAATGAATTCAATAATTTAGTTGCCTTTTTTTTTAGTGACTGATAGTGATTTTCTTGGAATGCATTCTGAGCTCACTTCTACCTTAATGAATGCCTTGGGGTATGGCTCCCTCATTCATTTGCATCATATATCTATTGTTTTGTACTCCTGACACAGTTGGAGTCTATTCTTTGTTACGGTCCTTTGCTTAATAAATGGAAAACAAGGTTCACGGAAAAGACTGATATATCAAAGTGTTACATTACATGCCTTCCAGTTGCTTCTGACTTGAGATGATGGGGGGGGGGGTTGGTGTTCAAATATTTTATTGGTTTTCAAAAAGGTTAAAAACAAAACACATATCAGACATTCACATAACAAATACTTGACATCACAAAATACATTAACACACTAAAAAAACTATATGAGTACTTCCTTTCCTTCAAACCCCCCATTCTCTATTATCAGTAATTACAAATCATTACCGAACTCTCAATGTCTTTAACTTGATTTATAAGTCCAACGTTCATATTATATTCCAGTCTACATTGTTCTTTTTGAAATAGTTGTCACGATGCACGGACTTGACCGGCCCCTTAATCACACACACAGAGACAGAATAAAGGCTAACTACTTTATTGAATATAAAAACAGTTCCAAAGAATATAGTCCAATAGAATCTGCTGTAAGCCAAAAGGCTTGAAGTCACAATGTCCATAACAACGTAGCTAAGCGGCTAAAAGCTTGGCAAGGCTCCGCAACCGATGCGGATCAGGAACCAGGGCAAGGCTCCGCAAACCAATGCGGATCAGGAAACAAGGCAAGGCTCCGCAAAACCAATGCGGATCAGGAAACAAGGCAAGGCAAGGCAAGGCTTGATGACCACGGCTAGCTTAGCTTGTGGTCCCACTCCGCTCACGCCTATTCAGATGAGACGTGGCGGAGCACTGAGGATCCGTGGATCCTATACTTAATCCTTCGGCCGAGGTCCCCGACGCTCTAGGCTTCTGCGTCTCCACCGCTGACCACGGACCTCGGCCGTCTATGCTCTTTGACCATTCCCTTCTGCTAGACTCTATGTTCCGTCTCCTATCAAAGGTTCGACCCTTGTCTTTCCCCAGCTGTGTTGCTATCTCTCTGAGAGCTCCTCCCTAGCCGTTTCCCATTCGCCTTCTTGTCCTGTCCCCTGCCCACCAGGCACAAACGAGAACTGCTATGCTACACTAGTTTAGGATCAAAGTCCAGTCTGTACTCTTCGGCTTGTTCTCTGGCGTTAGAGCCTGTGTTAGCCAGTCCATACTCATAATGCCCATCAGTTTTAATTTCCAATCTTCGATTTTGGGTATACTATCTTCCTTCCACTTCTTGGCCAACATTATCCTGGCCGCTGAAATACTGTACAATAAACAAATATTTTTTCTATGTTATCTACCTTGAAGTCACACAGTCCTAACAACAGGTATTGTGGTTTCAGTTGGAATTTAATCTCTAAGGCTTCTTGGATCTCTTTATGAATAGACCTCCAATACACCTTTACCGTTTCGTAATTCCACCACATATGGATAAGGTAGCCTATCTCTTTTTTACACTTCCAGCACTTATTGCTGTAGTTTTTATTGAATTTGGCAATCTTGTCCGGGCTGAGGTACCACCTGTGGAAAATGTTTAGGTTGCTTTCTTTTAAATCGTATGAATATGTATAGTTAAGATGTTTTTTCAGAAAGGTTTCCCATGATCTTAGAGGAATTGGATGGCCTATATCTTGGGCCCATTTAACCATACAATCTTTTACCACTTCCTCTTCAGTCTGCCACTCAAGTAATTTATCATATATATATATATATATATATATATATATATATATATATATATGATACTCTTCCGTTAGTTTTTTCCCAATTCCTGCCAAAATTTATCTGTCACGAAATCCTAATATTTTATCTTTTTTATATTGTTCATTAATTTGCATATATTGTAGCCAATCAATTGAGTTGTCAAATTCTTTTATTTCCTCTAAATCTTTCAGAATTAAACAGTCTCCCAAAATTTTCGTACCTCACCCAATGTGATTTCCCATATTCCCTTCTGTAGTAAGCTTCTTGTGGGGACAGCCAACCTGGGGGACAGCCAAATCCTGGGGTTTTGTCATTGAATATCTGTTTTCTTACATCTTAACCAAACCTTCCCTTTTATTTTAGGATCCAATCTCTAATCAAACAGGCCTCATTGAATCATTACAAGATGTGGAGAAATAAATGTCTTTACCTTATTGTAGTGAGCTAATTGACATGGGTAATGGTGTGAGGCCAGGTATCTTTCTGGGACCACTTGCCAAACCAACCACTGGGTGAAATACCTGATCCTAGGGGTAATTCATGACCTTCCAGCCAGGAAATGTGGAAGGGCCAAAAGTGGCTTTATTTTCCAAGGCCCTGAGGGATCCAGCTTTTATACAAATAAACTCAAAAGGAGGGGGTTTGCTCCATTCCAGAGGGACAAGGTTTAAGGTAAGTATCAATATATTCATAAATATTCATTATATAATCAATCAAGAGAACAGATCCCAAGATGATGGAAGAAAGAAATAAATGGTTGGGGAGTCCCATTTATTGAAGTTCACTATAAAATTAGTAATTCAAGAAAAGATCCCAATGTGGAGGGGAATGCAGGAGGATGAAATATGGTAATCCCTGTGGTACGCCACGGGTAATCCTGGTTGCGAAGCCGGGTTGATGGAAGAGTAAAAAGGATCCCACTCCGTTTCGCGTCGAACACAAACACTTGATCAAAACCCACAATCGTCAATATTCTAGGATGGCGTCCAGGGGGAGTTTAAAAAGGGAGAAGGTCCCCATGGTGAGCAAACAATACAGAAATGCAATAGAATACATAATCACAAGATAGCAAAATACATTACCAGGTCCTACCAACCAATCTCCAAATGGAGTAAAGGTGAAATTCACACTGAGACACAATGCATTTAAAGGAGAATCGAGTTACATGTATGTTCTAGAAGCTAATTAGATCCACGAAACTAGGTCAAAAGTGACTGTATGGAAATCTTATCATTCAACCCGAGGGGAAATTCCATATTAAGGATTTGAATTCATTTATTTTCACATCTGATCATAGCTTTATGGTAATCAGCATGGGGAGGGATGTTAACTCTTTCCAGTACCATAAAGGTTACATCCTCTGGTTGATGACTGCGCTCTTTACAATGAGTATAAAGGATGGAATCCTGGCTACCCATGCGTATTTTGGATTTATGTTCAATCACCCTCGTTCTAATGGGTCTTCCAGTCTGCCCAATGTAAACATAGGGTCGCCCAATGTAAACATAGGGTCGCAAACTTGGGCAACACAGGGCATATATGACATGGGACGTCGCACACGTACTAAAACATCTGATATCCCGAGATATGTTACTGTGCACGTTAACAATGGTCTTATCCTGACAAACATTAGTACACACACTGCAATGACCACAACATTTCCAACATCTCAGGGTTTTTTTTGAGAGAGAAAGGAATAACTTCTCCGACTGACAACAGTTCTGTTAAAATCCACATTAAAAATCAGAGAAAAACGAAAGACAAGAGTTTTCTTCCAAACCAAAAGACATCAAAATATAACCAGACATATAGGATTATATGATTATTGTTTCAGGTAAAAGCTGTAACAAAATCAAAAGACAGCTGATTTTTACCATTAGCCATTTCAACAAGTTGTATGCATACAACTTTTGTGTACTTATTTTCCCTATATTAGTGTGGAAGCAGTGTGTATGTGTGTTTTGTTGAGTAAATTAAGGGTGGGGGAGAAATTAAATGTTCTTCCACTCTAATTTGAATAGTAGTACCTTTATCTGAATTATTTTAATTAAAGTAATAGGAGATAAGACCGCAGTCTCAATTGTTGTGTCTAGATTGATCCTCAAATGATATATTCATCATATTCTGTCATCAGTCGTGAATAAGAACATGTATCCAATGGCAAATATCTATTAAGGGGATGGGGGCCTTGTGTGAACACCAACTTTGTATTTTTCTCTCTATTTTCCGCTAAACCTAATTATGAAAAGACCCATCATACCATCTAGCCCCTAAACAGTCTAGGGCTAGGCAAAAACCTTCCCAGAACATGAAAAGGGGAAATTCCTCAACCGGCCCCACGGTTCTGCCGGTTCCGCCGGTTCCGCGACGACCAATACTGTACTGTTAATGGGCGGGTGTGGTGGGCCGAACCTTGGTTCAAGTGAAGCTCCAGGGGATGGGCCAGCACAACACTGGCCACGCCCCCTGATCTAGATGGTTCCAGGAACCATCCATTCGGGGAGGGGGGGAGGGGGGGGGGGGCAAACTTCTCTCTTCCCCCAACTCCGTTGGAGGAAGAAAGCCTGACAATCCCCGAAATAACGAGACCACACAAGTAAGTTTGGGTTCAAATTTTGGGCAACTTTTATTTTCAATTGTTACCTATTTAATTTTGCCTTAACCTAAACTAATAGGTATCAGGAACCTGGTGACAAGGCCAAGGAGGTATCCCAGCCAGCTATACCCCTCGGCTAACTGTGGCGAAAAACCTATTTTCCTATAACCAAAAACCAGACAACTGTTAAGGAGAATGGACAGAAGTCTAATCGAAAAAATGTCGATATCAGACTCTGCCATTTGGGTGCCATCAAGTCTTACCTCACCAATAATCTAACTTTCCAGTGAGTGTTTAAACAAATGACCCCCCCCCCCCCCCTAAACTATGGGGGCCTTGTGTGAACACCAACTTTGTATTTTTCTCTCTATTTTCCGCCACCAATGGGGGCAGGTGTCTACCTAGTCCCCATTCCCCACCAAATTCTCAATTGCTAACTTAAGCCCTGTATGTAAATTAGATAGGAACAAATCATTACCCACGTCGGAAAGATGGATGCCATCTGACCGGTACAAATGTAACTGCTGATTCAAGATGTTGTTGTTTGCAATGTATGAACCGTTGCCATGCGACAAAAAGGCTCGCATGGCACGGTTCACACGCTTCCTGGCTCGCTCAGGTCGACAAATGTCACCACCACCAGCCCATTTAAGCCGTGGTATGATGGCCGACCAGACAATATGAACTTGTGGCCAATTCTGCCAAATTTCGAAAATGTCTTCTCTCGCCTGTCGGTAGAGCGCCCTACCTTTCAGAAGACCCAGGTCATTTCCACCAAGGTAGATGACCAACACGTCAGGAGGTCGCAAGCCCCTGATGCCGAACAATAACGGGATCAAACCGTCCCAACACATGCCTCTTTTTCCTCTCCACTCAACAGCAGCGATGGAGGTAAGGCGCAGATGCTGGCCATAGGAAGTCTTCCGAGCATGACACCCTACCCAGTGGATGTAGCTATGACCACATACCAAGACACTCCATCTATGCTCCAGCAACAATGGATCTGAAACAACACAACATGATTAACTCAACTGTGAACGCACATAACCCTTATAAGCATTGGACTTCCATCTCCCCAAGGACTTAATTGTATCAACACCGTATCCCAACTCAGACGCAGTTGATGCAGCACCAATGTGAAAGGAGTGGGTACCAAATTTGTGATGCGCCAGCCCTATGAGCTTTAACGCTTTAGCGTGACTGTCCAAAATTGATATTTTGATAACGGCGTGCCGTCCTGATGACAAAACAAATACCCAGGCTTGGATGGTCGAACAGCCAGGTATTGAGACATGGCCCTTACAGGGCACAAGTCAGTGTCACTACATCTGGATAAATTGATAACACAGCCTTTGCCTTGCTGGTCAGTTTTAGATGTTCTAATGCGAATTTGCAAAGTATCCTGTGCCAAAGTCATGTCTGATGAGAGCAGGGCACAATTTGACATGTCTTTGATTTTGCTACCAATTCACTTATTCTAAGTGCCCCAAAGAATGCTGTGAGCGCCCTTGAATGGAATAAAGCTCTTTCGTACTCTGAAGAGCACACCCTTGGCCAGGTATGGTGCAAATCCTTTAGAATATCCGGAGTCAAAGGCTCCCTGTCATCCTTGGGCCGCCCATATTGGTTTGACCACCCTGCCATCAATTTGTGTAATCGAAAGTCGTTGGTACCATCAGGAAGGCCTTGTGCCTTCAACCAGTAAGCCAAGGCTACCAATTTAACTCTGATTGTATGAGGGGCTAAACCCCGTCTCCTGGAATAAACACAGAATTGTGCCAAATGCTTTAAAGGGAGAGGGAAAACATTAGGCAAACCATAACATTGCCTGAACTCAGAAAATTCCTGGAGCTGGGTGCAAGAGCATGTGCCATACCCGAGGTCACTTCTTCGCTCCAACCAGCCAAAGATGGTCTGGCATACGCTCCGGCCGGGCATCTGCGCTGGGTGCTAACTGCCGAAACCGCTCCATCTGCATATGAGACAGAGCGTCGGCCAATGAGTTATCTAACCCAGCGATGTGAAATGCACGGAACATGATGTTGTGATTTAAACAGTGAAGTGTGAAATGACGCAGAGCGGCCATAACCCTTTGCGATTTGGATGTCAGAGTGTTAATAACTTGCACCGTGCCCATGTTGTCACACCAAAAGTGCACAGTTGAATTTGCAAAACTATCCACCCATAGTGTAACAGCCACTATGATGGGGGAAGAACGCTAGGAAAGTTAAACCAGATGTTATGCCAGACGCATGCCACTGTTGGGGCCAAACCTGAGCACACCAGTGCCCATTGAAATACACATCGAAATCTATTGCACCAGATGCATCGGATGCAACCTTTAGTGCATCCCGCAGCATCAGTTCTTGGCGCCAAAAAGAAACGCCATTAAATTTGGATAGAAATTTAAGCCAAATTTCGAGATCGGATTTTATGGAACGGGTCACCCGAATGTGATGATGGGGCAAGGCCATCCCGGAAATGGCATCACACAATTTACGTAACAAGGCCCTACCAGGCGCTACAGCCCTGCATGCGAAATTTAAATGGCCAATTAATGTTTGAAATTCCCTAATGGTTGCTTTTCTACGTGCCATAAATTGCTGTACCCTATGCCTCAGGTCTGCCACTTTATTAGGGGGCAACTGGGAAAATTGATGAACGGTGTCAAGTTCAACCCCCAGGAAAGTTATCACTTGCTGTGGGCCTTCGGTTTTTTCTTCGGTTAATGGGATGCCCATTTCCGCAGTGAGTTGTTGAAAGGATTGTAACAGCGAAAGGCAGTTACCAGTTCCGCACTTCCCGATGAACGGAAAGTCATCGAGATAGTGCACAACACCTGCTTGGCCAGATTTCTTCGTAATAGCCCATTCAAGAAAAGTGCTGAATGTCTCAAAGGCTGCAGACGATATGGAGCAGCCCATGGGCAAAGCCCAGTCCATATAATGTGAACCCTGAAAGTGAAAACCCAGGAGCTCGAAATCTAGCGGGTGCACTGGAAGCAACCTAAAGGCGGATTTAATATCGCATTTTGCCAATTTGGCACCCGTCCTAAATCTCTTAACAATGGTCACTGCCCTATCAAACGATGTATACTGAACAGAGCAGAGTTCTTCGGGTATTGCGGCATTCACCGATCTGCCTCTGGGATAAGACAGATGATGAATGAGGCGGAACTCTCCTTCGGCTTTTTTGGGCACTATGCCTAACGGAGAAACTCTAAACTGAGGCGTGGACGGTGATGGGAAAGGGCCCAGAACCCGCCCCTCACGAACCTCCTTGTCAATTTTTTGATGCACTATTGCCTCCATCCCTATAATTGATTTTAGGTTTGGTGCCATTCTCGGCATGCGTGGGCCTTGCACTGGGATGTGAAAACCGTCATTAAAACTACTGAGCAGATACTGTGCGGCCGCCCTACCAGGGTATGCCCTTAGCCAATGGGCGAGCCAGTCCAATTTAATTGGACTGGGGCCCTTTGGGAAAGGGCGGCTGTGTTGTGTTCTTTCCGGGCAGCTGGCTTCCCCGGTTGGTGCTACGATTGGACCTTTGTCTATTACAGTGCTTGGCTGAATGTGATCCCAAACAGATGGTGCAAGCATGTAGGTATTTGCAATTGGTTTTATTGCATGCCCCTTGAGATGCAAATTCCCAGCACATTGGCCGTTGGCGCTGGGGCTGGGATTGCGGGGCCGCCTGTCGAGGGCTGTCCCTTCTTGAAGTTCTGGACTGTATGCCCGCTGTCCGCCTTCTGGCTATATGCTGCCTTGGTTGATTGCATTACTTCAGACCAAAGCTGATTGTCAATCAGGTCCCAACGTTTGTTGGGCTGACTTGCAGCCTTGGCACGGAAGCGTTTATCGTATTCCAACCATATATTCCCTGGAAAATCTATGTGGGCATTGTATATAATGTTCTGATATATGACTAAAGACGTGGCTCTGCATGGGTATGCATCGACAATCAATGCCATATAGATCATGTAGCAGGCCAACCAATTTTCCCAATTTTGTTCGACCCTCCGTTTTTTAATCTTGTCCTTGGCGTCCTCATCTAACTCCTCCTTTTCCTTCTTGTCAAGATCTCTGTAATAGAGTGAGAATATGTCCACATATTCATTCCTATGGACCCGATCTATGACTTTTTGTGTTAAATGAGAGGCCAGCTGAGCAACTGACAGCACTGGAGTCGCCTCCTCTGGCCATTTGTCAGTACCCCAAAATTGATTAGCCGGCCCCGTTCTTGCCGCTCCTAATGTTGGAAGTGGAGCGATCAGGGTTGATGAACTGGGATCACTAGCCTCACACCCTGACGTGCTAGCCTCCTTCTGCGTGTTCTGTATGGGTGTTGAGTGGTGTATGTGGCCCTGGTCCCAAGGCCATGTGAGTGTGGTATTCATACCAGTAGATGTAGTGGCCGTCTCGGGCAGTGATGTCAGCGTGGCTTCCACAGGCGCCGTCACCGAAACTGCAGCGCAAACTGGAGCCGGCTGCACCATCATGGCTGGCTGGATAACGGGTGGCACACTGACCGGCGGCACGTCCTGCTGCTCACTAACTGGAATCGACTGCACGGGTTGAACGCTGTCCTGGATCGCCGAAACGGCAACAGCTCTAGGCGGGACATGCGAGACAACAAAGACCTTATTAATAACTTTACTGACATGCCGAGGGCTACCTTCGGCTGCCACCAAACCCCTCTCCCTCTCGAATTTATCCATTCGTGCAATCGGCGCGTCCAAATCTGCTTTTCATCTGAAGACATCACGTCAGGGGCAGGGGTCTCTTCGCAGCCGTCTTCTCGGCGGGACCCTTCCCCTTAGGGCCGCCTATGTTCTTTTTGGGTGGCATCCTGTAAATAACAAATGCCAAACAGGTAAACAGCTGATAACCGTATACCCTCACCCCTGAAAACGGCGAGGGCTCTATGCGGCCCCTCACCATCCTTGTCTTCTATGTGTGTATGTGTATATAGATACCTGAACCTATATACACCCATGATCAATATAAACTAATCCTGTCTGCATATCTACTTTGTTTATTCATTTAACTATTAAGATATAACCCACATCCATAAGGCATCTAAGTCAAATACCAACCACATCGCTGGTTCGGCTGCATTACCCGCTACTATAGTTATCAGGCATAGGTCAACAGTACACCAAGCCCATAGTCGAGAGCTCGCTCAACTGGTTCAAAATCCCAAATCCTCAATTAACCAATAGCCCTACTGGCAATTGCAATGTTGAACCATGCTGATAAGAGTGGCTGCAGCCTCCTCGATGGGTAGCCCTGCCATGAATTGTCAATGAATTAAATTTTTTAGCTATTCCTTATGGGCCCCCTAATCCCAAATGGAAAACAAAATAGCCGCTGGCCGTGCGGTCGACACTGGAGGCAGCCATTTTGTAGCAGCCTCGTGGCTGCAAAAGATTCACCCTAAACCTAAAATGGTGGTCGCTGGCACTGGGGCCGCCCCTCCCAAACAGCCAGGGCTCAAAACAGCCTCTTTGCTGTTGAACAAGCCAGCCCAGCCTGCAAAGGCAGCCACTGGCACTAGGGGCTGCCATCTCAAAGTGGCCCCCTGGTCGTCCAAAAGGCAGCCCCCAGCCACAAAATGGCGGCCGCTGGCAGTGGGGCCACCATCCACAAGCAGCCTCATGGCTGTTAATAAGCCTGGCCCCCAGGCCTGAAGCGGCAGCCGCCTTTTTTCCAACCGAGAAAGGGGGGTGAGGACACCCACTCACCCCAGCCGCCCCCTACTCCTGTGGCCACCAGCAGCGCCGTAGCAACACCCCCCCCCCGGCCGCACCAAAAGCACGCGCGAGGGGGATGAAACAGCGCGCTAAAAAAACCCCTACGCTGGGCGGCACTCCACCAGCGCCAGCGGCGAGTGGGGGGGATACCCTTTGCGTGTACCCGCCCCAACACCACGCTGCCCACCACGAGGTAGGCCCGCAACCACCGCCGCACATCTGTGCGAACCGAGAAGCAGGCCCCCCGGTGAGCAAGCCACCCAGGAGGGGGGGAATTACCTGCTAAGGCCCCCTCCTCCCGGTACGAGCGGCGTGAGGCCCAACCAGGGACCCCCGCCGAATTTGCGGAAAAGGAGCGTGGAGGCACCCCGCCGCTCCTCTTCTTGCCGCTTGACAACGCTCCCCAAGGGGAGGGTGCCAACGGGCCCAGGCAGGGGGCAAGGAGGGGGATGAAGCTCCCTCCCCCCAGGGCCACCGATACCGACCTTCTCTTCCTCCCGAGTCGTCGAGGGAGCTTGATCCAGGAGCTTTGAGGGAGACGTCCTTCTCCCTCCGAACCTTGGTTCAAGTGAAGCTCCAGAGAGCGGGCCAGCACAACACTGGCCACGCCCCCTGGTCTAGATGGTTCCAGGAACCATCCATTCGCTCGGGGGGGGGGGGAGGCAAACTTCTCTCTTCCCCCAACTCCGTTGAAGGAAGAAAACCCTTTTTCCTCTTCTGCAGAAAGCTAGCTTCCTTTATGTTCTACATTCGTAAAAAGGTTGTAATCCATTTAAATCCTCTTGGCTCTCATTTTCTTCATCCAATTCCTGTTGTGATTGAGGTTGCCCTTCCAATGAAGAAATTGGTCTGAATCTTGATCTCATCCTTGTTTTCCCCTTGTTCTCTTTCTCTTCTTTCTAGTTTTCCTGAAATTTCCCCAAATCTCCTGTATACTTTTCCAGAAAGTCCTTTGCTTTCTGCACAAAATCAATTCAAATTTTTGACTCTTTAGAAGTCTCTCCCATTTAAATGGGATCCTTCTCAGGCCCCTTCCACGCAGCTGTAGAAAATCCCACATTTATCTGCTTTGAACTGGGTTATATGGCAGTGGGGACTCATAACCGAGTTCAAAGCAGATATTGTGGATTATCCGCCTTGATAATCTGTGTTATATAGTGGCTGTGTGGAAGGGCCCCCAGTTTTATCTTATTGACCAGGATATATATGTATATGTATATGTATATATATATTAGACATGAGAAAAAAGTTATGAAAATGATTCGTTTCGTAAGAAATTCGTAAGAAATGCTACTTTCGAGTATTTCCGCACCTGGAACGCCTACCAGGAAGTGGACTTTCTTTTTCGAACGTCGGGGCCAGGATTTTCTTAAATGTCGTTATTAGGTCGTAAGGTGGGGGCACCCTCCTTCTCTCTCACCACCCTCCCGCCTCCCTTGCCAATAAGTATTATGGTAAGGCAAGCCCTAAACTTGCTCCTTCTTTTGGCTGGAAGGAAGCCTGGAAAAAATGTAAACAGAGAGGATTACTCAGAAGTAAATCTGCAAAGGAGGGCACTTGTGGATTTACTTCTGAGTAAACCTCTCTGTTTACATTTTTCCAGGCTTCCTGCTCTCCTGCCCTGCCAGGATCTAAAGCATCAAAGAGTATTGGGGTGAGAAACCAACCTAATGTATAATAGAATGAATGCTACTGTAAGTGCCTACCCGGTCTCATAGAGAAGATTCTGCAGCAACCCCCCCCCCCAAAGAATATGTATGTGTGTGCACCCAAGCAGCAAACGCTGGCTTTTCCCGGGCTCACAGAGAAGAGCCCGTTTGCACCGCATGAGGAGGGACCAGTCAGAATACTTCGGTTTGAATTTTACCTCTTCTTATACCCATTGTTATTACTGCTGTATTATTGCATGTGCATGGAATGTAGGTATATGACCAGCCTGGGCAAACTTGGGCCCTCGCTCCCTCGGGATGGGGTGAGAGAGAGGCAGCGAGGAGCGAGGGGGGGCTCCTCCTCCTTTTCTTTTGCTGCTTCCAAGAATAGAATACCCCCTCCCTCCCTCTCTCCTTTGCTCCCTCCTTCCCTATTTGGAGAGTCCCATCTAGAATTCAGTGTGATTTATTCAAGTTTTTTTTCACAACTCCCAGAAATCTCAGCCAATTTACCAGCTGTTAGGATTTCTGGGAGTTGTAGGCCAAAACCATCTGAATGTGCATGCTCTGGCATACGAACTACTAACAAATTTCGTTAGTAATTAAGTTACATTTTAGAAATTTTGGAATTTTTTTGTAAGTCTTCCTATTACTAATAAAAAAATCCCCCATTAGATTTTTGATTTGCTATTTTTGGGTTCTAAACCATGCCTAATATATATATATATATATATATATATATATATATTCTCACATGAATCTCCATAACTGCACTCCAATACGCATCAGCCTACATTTTCTTCTCAAAGAGTTTTTATAATATTAAATCTCTTGCAAATTTCATTTCATCATAAAATAAAACAATGCATCTCTTGGCGAATTGCTCATTTTTGCTGTTCTTGAATTATGTACATTTTATCGATCTCAGAACGGTTTCTTTTGAACCTTTATTGCCAAAGAGATGACCATTTTCTCTTAATATTTTCAGATTATCTGGAATTCATCTGAATCTCATTTTTTCTGTCAATTGGCCAATAAATTTATTTTATTTATTTATTATTTATTTACTTTGCTTCTAGACCGCCCCTCTCAGCCCGAAGGCGACTCGAGGCGGTGTACAAATAGCAGAACTGCTCAAGACAAACACATCAACAATTATCAACACAATTCCAACATATACAAATCAGCATTTAAATTGCATTACCTCTTTCACACTTTTGCCTTATTTCATGCTTCAGCTCTTGATTTAACTTTGGATGCATTATTTCTTGTTTCTCGGATAATCTTGCGAAGTCTTTCCTCAAAAACTTTTATTTCGTCAAACATTTGGTCCATTTCTAATACACTTGTCTTTTCTGCAGTTACAGATGGCGTTCGTGCTTCAGTAGCTCCCTGTATATTTGTAGATCTCCTTCTTCTAGATGTAATTCTCCAGTTTCTTATAAACATAAATTTTGCTTTACCACTGGGTGGTAGTATATGTTCACTAGATAGTATCATTCTACCACAGTCATATTTAGCTGGGTTCACATTTTTTTGGCTCAATGCCTTATCAGCCATTTCCCCCCCAAAAAACTACTTTCTCACAGTTGGAAATGGCTTTATTGTTGTTAATATTATTATTTTATTTTCATCAATTTATCTTTTAACTTGGTGTTTATTTCCACCATCCTTAAACTAACTCTTAATGCCGTGCGTTTATATTCTATCACAATCTCCATGTTTTTCTTTGGCTTTTGTGGGGAGTGAAAGTTGTATGTTTTGTTTAAACACTGAGGGAATTTTCAGCAGTTAAATGCACATTTTGTTTTCTCTTTTTTTCACTTACTGGGTTTTTTTAGTTGAACGGGATTTCCAGTCTGTCTACTTCAGTTTTTTAGTTTGTTTCTCCAGGTTTTCTTTTTATGTATACCCGTCAGGTCTACGTTCAAACCTTGAGTCTCAGAATGAGTATTTCTTACATCCGTTTGTTCAAACTCTCAGGAGGCCTAATTTCAGATTTCTTTTTCAGAAATCCTCATCCTGTTCATCTGCATATCTCTTAAGTTTGGTGTGCTCTCTCTCTCTTTTTTTTTACAGTGGTTTAAATCTTTAAACATCTGTATACTAGGAATCCTGATTGATGAACACCGCAAAGTGATTTGTTTCATCATTTTCTACTTCCAAGAATGTATAGAATGCCAAATATGTTTCTTCTTAATCTAACTCCATATTTTATCAACATTTATCAAATTACCGCGTCAAAATCGGCAACCTTTTTATGAATGTGCATCAACAAACACTGATTAACTTAGATTTCACAGTGGTAATGAAAAAACTATTTCAGTAACACACCGTTTTTTTAAAAACAAATCCACAACTGGTATTACAAAATTTGCATACATCATTAATGTCAAAACTTGTATCTCACCTTTCATTCAAGGCAGATCACAATAAGCACTATGTCAATATTAAAATGCAAATTACTATATTTTTCAGTCCTTATAGATTAATGCATATTCCTCATAAATTCAATACACACAGATATATCAAAAATTGTCAAATATCATGGGTAGCCCAAGCAACAACATGCACTTATAATGAATAGTCCAGGTATACAAGGAAAGATATTAAAGGAATATATGTACAGTCCGGGATTCACAGGAAAGGATGATAGGGAGGGTAATCCAAAGTTAATACGATCTCCTTGGAAGTAAATTCCCAGGTCCTGGAGGGATACTGGTATAGAGTGTGTCCAAGTTCTTTGCTTTACACAATTGGTAGAATGAAGGTATCCCAAACTCAATAGTCCCAGTAGTCCTATGGTATCACTGTTTGTAATCCATACATAAATCGGCGTTGTTGCCAATAAAGGGCCACAGACATTAACCTCAGCAGACGCTGGGCGGGTTGCGATGGTCGGACTGAAGGGCCCGATCCATTTCGCCTCTGTGGGCTTTCTCAAGCGGCGGTAATTACAGCGACATGCAGAGCGTCACAGGAAAACAATACTGTAATGCAAATAATAACATCTATGACTAACATGCCCATTCTCCGTATTTAAAGAAAAGGCTACAATACAGCAAGGGGGAATCAAAGATGGGCATCCAAGGCCCCTTTCACACAGCTGAATAAAATCCCACATCTTCTTTTTATATATGGCAGTGTGGGCTCAGATATTCTAGTTCAAAGATTTGGGGTTTTTTTGTAAAAGGTTTTTATTGGTTAAAATACAATTACAACAACATAGACATCATGTTATGGAACAGAGACGGCAGTGTCTGAGTCCAGGAGTTAAAAGATAACACATCATGTACATGAGTAGTAGGGTAGGTGTGGGGGAGGGGCAGTGGTGAGGAGGGGAGGGGGGACGGGGAAGGGGGAACACAGTCAACACTACAAGTACGGAGACTATCCTAAAACAAAACCGGTTGACTTCACCCATAAGTAGCAGTTCATTAATACATTTGGTCTAATTTAATAACTACCTGTTCTTTAAATCCAATAGCCTTTCAATGCAATATTCTTTTTTTTTTACATATTCTATGAGCGGTCTCCACGTAGCTTCATAAAGCTTGCTCGGGCCCTTTCTCAGAAGCAGAGTCAGTTTGTCCATTTCTGCTGTGTCCAATAATTTGTATATCACCTCGTCTACCTCCGGGATCTTCCTTTCCCTCCAATATCTGGCCAGGGTGATTCTGGCGGCTGTCGCAACAAAGGTTAACAGTCTTTCTATTTCTTTCCCCAGCTTTTTTTGCTCTAAGATATTCAAAAGAAATAGTTCAGGAGTATAATCAATTTTTTTTCTGAGTTAGATCTTCCATTAGTTCAGTGTTTCTCAACCTTCCTAATGCTGCGACCCCTTAATACAGTTCCTCATGTTGTGGTGACCCCTAACCATAACATCATTTTCATTGCTACTTCATAACTGTATTTTGTGTGTGTGTGGGGGTGGTGGTGGTGTGGTGTTGATTTGTCATTTCAAAGTTGTAGTTGCTGGGATTTATAGTTCACCTAAGAGCATTCTGAACTCACCAACAATGGAATTGAAACAAACTTGGCACTCAAAATTCCCATGACCAACAGCAAATACTGGTGGGCATTGACCTTGAGTTTGGGAGCTGTAGTTCACCTACATCCAGAGAGCACTATGGAGCACTATAGACTCAACAAGGATGGATCTGGACCACACTTGACACGAATCCTCAATAATTCACTGGTGGAGTTTGGGGAAAATAGATCTTGACATCCCACCTCTCACACTCTCCCTCACCCACACATGTGCATCATGCTGCCATGCGCCAAGCACACCTGCTCTCCCCTTTCCTGCTTGGAGTCTCAGAAACAGCCCTCCCCTTGGCTGGGAGGCCTGCCAATCACAGCAAAGGAGCACTTTAGGTGGGAGAATTCACAGTCTGTTTCCAAAAAGAAAGAGAAGGACGAGTGGAGAGATCTTCAACCTTCTCTGCCAAAGGGCTTCCTAAGACCATCAGAAGAAGGACGACTAGCGATGAGAGTGGTGCGGCCTCGGAGGACGTTCTCCGCCAGGACGTTTTGGAGCTCCTGCTACAAGCAGTCGCAGCTCCAAAGGACCCTACAGACTAGCGGGAAAGTCGCTGAGGCCATTGTGCGGATGGACCAGGACTCCCAATGCGGACTCCCATGGGGGAGACGATGGCCCCCGTCCGCCACCAGCGCCCTGGTACCAGCAATCCTGCTGGGAGTGCCCCGCCTGCCCTCTTTCGATGGCGGGGGGGGCACCCTAGTGGGTTCCGCTGCTGACTCCTCCCCCCCTCTCCCCCCCCCATCCTTGTATTTTACCCATGTCTATTGTATATTGTGTTGTTTGTTGGGGCCGCTGGGCCACTCAAACTTTTGTAAACCGCTCCGAGCCTTCGGGGAGTGGCAGTATACAAGTTTGATGTATAAATAAATAAATAAATAAAATATATGTTTTTTGATGGCCTTTGGCGACCCCTCTGAAACTCTCTTGCGACCCCCCTGGGGGTCCCGACCCCCAGGTTGAGAAACACTGCATTAGTTTATGGATTTTTTTCCAGTATAAAGATACTTCCCTACAGGACCACCATTAATGGTAAAAAGTTCCCCTCTTTGCCTGGCATTTCCAACAGAGATCGTTCCCGATTTTATAAATCTTGTCTAATTGGGCTGGCGTCATGTACCATCTGTATGCTACCTTCAGCAGGTTTTCTCTTAATGAGTAGGCGCAAGTATATCTCAAATTATTTGCCCACGTTCTCTCCCAACTCTCCTGGCTTACTCTATTGCCTAGATTCTTGTCCCACTTTTCCCTGTATTCTAACACTGTAGTTTTTTTCATACTTATTCCTCATAATAAGTTTATATAGTTTGCTAACTCTCTTACTTTATGCCTGAAGGAGAATTTTCCCGCCAGTAGCCGGGCTATCCTCCCATCCCTCCTCTTTCTCTTTTAAGAACCTCGCTTTTAATTGGTTATAATGAAACCACCCAAAATTATATTCTCTCAATTCCTCCTGAGTTTTTAACCTATAATTGTTATTTTCTTTTTTAATTAGGTCTCTATACGATATAACGCTATCTTTATTAAATCTACTAATGGAGAAAGCTTCTGTCGGCGAGGCCCATAGCGGGATTTTAGTGCACATCATATCTTTGTATTTGGACCAGGTTTTCATTAGCGGCGCTTTTATGATAGGATTCTTAAAATTTTTATCGTAATTAATTTTATTATAAAATAAATACCCATGCCAGCTGCTTTTGTTTTCCCATCCTTCTATATTGAGGAGCTCTGTATCCTTGATTTCTAACCACGACTTTGCATTTTCAAGGTAATTTGCCTCATAGTAATTTATTAAGTCCGGGAACCCACAGCCTCCTGACTGTTTATTTATTTTATTTATTTATTTATTCGGTTTTATATTCCGTCCCTCCCAGCAGGCTCGGGGCGGATCACAAAAAGCAAGCATACAATAAAACATAGTACAACAGTAAAACACATCATAAAACATATCATAAAACATACAGTAAAACAATTATACGTAGCACTGATGGTATAGTCTACGGTTCCTTACCGAGGCGGGATAGACCCGATTGGGTTTGAGGTTACCCGAATGCCAATCTGAAGAGGGCCGTCTTACATTCCCTTCGAAAAGGGAGAAGTTCAGGGACCATTCGAGTGTGGTTAGGGAGCGAGTTCCAGAGTGCTGGAGCCGCCGCAGAGAAGGCTCTCTGTCTTGTGCTGGACAAGTGACAGGAGCGGGACGATGGTATAACCAGCAAATTTTGCTCTTCCGAGCGCAGTGATCTCGGGGGACCGTACGGGTAAGGCGGTCCCTCAGGTACACAGGCCCTAGACCGTGCAAGGCCTTAAAGGTTAAAACCAACACCTTGAAGGCAATCCGGTACTCAATAGGAAGCCAGTGCAGTTGCCGAAGGATGGGAGTAATATGCTCCCTCACTGGTGCTCCCACCAGTAGGCGAGCTGCAGCATTCTGCACCAGCTTGAGTTTCCGGATTGTCGACGAAGGAAGGCCCACGTAGAGGGCGTTACAGTAGTCCAGCCTCGAGATGACCGTCGCTTGGATCACCGTGGCCAGGTCGGCCCTGGACAGGTAGGGGGCCAGTCGCCTAGCCTGTCGTAGGTGAAAGAATGACGTCCCGCTGACCATGGAGACCTGGGCCTCCATGGTCAGCAAGGGGTCCAATCTAACACCCAAGCTCTTAACCAAAGATGACGGGCTAAGTTGCTCGCCATCCAGGGTAGGCAACCGGCACTCATCCAGCTCAGGTCGACCAGGCCACAAGATCTCCATCTTCGACGGGTTCACCTTCAGCCGGCTGGCCCGCAGCCATCCAGTCACGGCTTCTAGGCATCGATGGAAACAATCGGGTACGGTATCCGGCCTGCCGTCCATTCTCAGCAAAAGCTGGGTGTCATCCGCGTACTGATAACACTCCAGACCAAAGTCGCGGGCCAGCTGGGCCAGGGGGCGCATTTAAATGTTGAATAATAAGGGTGAGAGGATGGCCCCCTGGGGGACCCCACAACTTAATGGGAGCCTCCCGGAGACCTCCTCCCACCTCTCCACACGCTGTCCCCGATCGTGGAGAAAGGAGACCACCCATTTAAGGGCAGTCCCCCTAACTCCAGTCATGGCTAAGCGGTGGGCTAACAGTACATGATCTACGGTATCAAACGCTGCTGTTAGATCTAACAAAACAAGCAGGGCTGACCCACCCTGGTCCAGCTGGCGGCGGTTGGTCTGTAATGGCGACAAGCACGGTCTCCGTCCCATGCCCAATACGGAAGCCGGACTGGAAGGGATCAAGTCCAGCTGTGTCTTCTAAGTACCGCTGCAGCTGATCCGCTGCTGCCCTCTCAATTACCTTGCCTAAAAAAGGCAAGTTGGACACAGGCCGGTAATTGGAGGGAGCCGAAGGGTCTAAATTCGGCTTCTTCAGCAGTGGTCTTACCATGGCCTCTTTCAAACCCTCCTGGGAACACTCCTTGCTCAAGGGAGCTGTTGATAATCTTTCCCAGGGGGTCTCGTAGCCCCTCCCGGCAAGATCTAACAAGCCAGGAGGGGCACGGATCGAGGGAGCAGGTAGTTGGTCTAGCTGCAGCGAGTAGCTTATCGACAGCTGCTGCGTCCAGCAGTTGGAAACGGGTGAAGGTGGGCCCGCCGAGTGGCGGCGGGGTCTCGAGTTCACGTACTGTATCAAGAGTGGCTGGGATATCCTGGCGGAGGGTCGAGATCTTATTGGCAAAGAAGTTCTGGAAAGCCTCAGCTGTAGGAGCCAAACCCCTATCATTTGGGACCATCGGAATTGTGGTCAATGACCGAATTTTTAAAAAGTTGAGCTGGGCGTGAACTAGCCGAGTCTATCAAGGAAGAATAGTGGGCCTTTTTGGCTTCCTTGATAGCACGCTCATAAACATCCTTAAATTGTTTATAAGCCGATCTCGATGCTCCGTCACGGAGGTCTCGCCACACGTCCTCTAGCTGTCTCTTCCTCCGTTGAGGTGCCTGGAGATATTTGAATTTGATTCTGGGGGTTTTCCCCATCCATATGAAGGAAGCGAGTTCCGATTGCCATTTTCTTAGTATTGTCTGGGTTTTTAGGATGGGTAGAGTCTGGAAATTTTTTTTTATTTTGGGGAATATTTTCATCTTAACTAGGGAGATTCTGCACAGCAGTGAGAGATCTAAATTTTTCCAGCGTGTGAGTTTCTCTTTAATCTCTCTCCAGCATTTTTCATAATTATTTTTTGTTAGCTGGCAGTTTTTTGCAGTCATCTCAACCCCTAGATACCTAATTTTTTTTCGCGACCGGGATGCCAAATTTCTTTTCTAGTTCCATACCTTCTTTAATTTCCATATTTTTGATTAACATTTGTGATTTCTTTTTGTTTAATTTAAATCCGGCTACCTTTCCGAAGGACTCTATTTTTTATCCACTTTTCCATATTCTCGGATGGGTTTACTATCATACAGGCCAGGTCGTCGGCAAAAGCGAGGATTTTATATTTTTGGTTATTGATCATTGGGCCTTTTACCTCCTTGTCTTTTTGTACATCTCTCAGCAGGATCTCCAATACGAAATTAAAAATCAAGGGGGAGAGTGGGCAGCCCTGTCTTGTCCCTTTGCTGATGGTAATTTTTTTTGATATCTGCACATTCGCAATTATATATGCCTGCTGAGTTTTATAAATTGCCTTTACAGCTGTTGAGAACCTATAGCCCATGTCTAATTCTGCTAGCAGACTTTCTATTATACCCCAATTTAGCTGGTCGAAGACCTTTTCCGCGTCCAAGAAGAGCATTGCAGCTTTCGTTCCAATATTTTTATCTAAGTATTCAATTAAATTAACAATTATTCTTATATTCCTTTTCATAAATCTTCTTGGTAGAAACCTCGACTGATTTTGCGATATCCAATTATTTAAAAATATTTTAAATCTTGTTGCCCAGATCGTCGCATAAATTTTATAATCCAAATTCAGGAGGGATATGAGCCTATAGTTTCCCACCTTTTCCACCTCTTTATTTTCTTTATGGATAACCACAATCTCTGCCTCTTTCCATGAGTTCGGTAGTTCTCCCATTTTTATAATTTCGTCCATCACTCTCCAATTCTATCTTCATGGTTTTGTAATAAATATCTGAGAATCCATCGGGGCCAGGTGACTTCCCGTGTTTTAAACCCTCTATTGCTTTATATATTTCTTCTATTGCTATTTCTCTATTAGGCTCTCTCGTTCTTCCTCCGAGATCTGAGGTAGTTTTTGTTTGTTTAAGTAGTGCTGGGTTTTCTCTCCTTTTATGTTGTCTCCCTTGTATAGATCCTGGTAATACTTTGCGAATTCATTTACTATTTCGGCGTCACTCGTATAGACCTTCTCCTCCCTTATTATTTTTGTAATTACCTTCTTATGTTGTTCTTTTTTGACCTTATATGCCAACCACGTCCCTGCTTTATTTGCATTTTCAAAGTTTCTTTGTTTAATAAATTTTAACTTCTTTTAGATATCCACTGTAGTCAACATTTTTATTTGGTTATTTATGATTATCCTTTTAGCCACTAGCTCTTTATCCTTAGGGTGGGACTTCAGTTTTCTCTCTAGTTTTTCTAGTTTCAATAATAAATTTTCCATTTCTTGTCTCTTTTGTTTTCTTTTATTACAGGCCTGGGCTATGAGGTTACCCCTCATAACCGCCTTGCTGGCCTCCCACATTGTTTTTATGTCAACCTCAGATTGTGTATTCATTTGGAAATATTCTTTTAAGGCTTCTTTATTTTTTTGAATATCTACTTCAGTTTTTAATAAGTTATCATCAAGGCGCCATTTATAGGTCCTCTGTCCCACTTTTATCGTTACTCCAACTTAATGGTCTGAATGGATCCTTAGGAATATCTTAGATTTTGTTATATTAGTTGCTAGTTTCTTAGATGTTAGGATCATGTCTATATGGGACCAGTTTGTTCTTCTTGCCGAGAAGAATGTATAATCTTCCTCCATCCCATGATGTTCCCTCCATATGTCTATCAGAGAGTTTTGTCTCAGCATGGTAAAAAAGCTGTTTGGGAGTTTGTTCTTGTTTTCTTGGCCTTTAGATTTTTTTAAATTTTTTGTCTAGTTTAGGGTTGCAGACGCCATTGAAGTCCCCGCAAATAATGCATTCATCCCACTCTACTGCAATTATTTTCTCATTCAGTTTTTCAAAAAAACCTTGATTTTACATTATTTGGCGCATAAACACAGACAAATAAAATTCTTTTTTCTCTCATCTTACCTTTTACTGCTACAATCCTTCCCTCATCATCTTTAAATTGAAATTCCGGGTCTAATCTTGGGTTAACATACAGAGCGACCCCTATCTGCTTTTTTTTCAATCGATGAGGTAAATAATACGCCCAGTTTCTTTTTTTCCATTAAGTCAGTTCTAGAACCCTTCATATGGGTTTCCTGTACAGCATAAACTAGCACTTTTTGTTTAACTAAATAATGAAAGACTTGTTTCCTCTTCTCCGGAATATTCAAACCGTTGATATTAACGGAGAAGCAATTTACCTCCATTTCTTTTCCTCCCTTCTTGGCTGGCTTTAGTCCTCCCTTTCTTCCTCGCCCGGGGATCCCTCCTCATCCGAGTCCAGATCCGAATCCATTCCTTGTGGCATAGCCTGATCACTTATATCCTCATCCTTGTGGTCAATGTCTGTTTGTCTTCTCCTATCCTCTTCTTCTTTGCTGATCGGTCTTCCCCTTCTCTGTTTTTGCTGGGGGGGTTTTCCCCCCATTCTTCGTTCCTTTGGGGAGTATTTTCCTTCCCTGCCTTTTTTCTCTTCTTGTCCACTGGATCTTTTGGGGCTTTTATTTGAGGGATCTAGATATTCTAGTTCAAAGATATTGTGGGTTACCTGCCATGACATTCTGGGTTATATGGCTGTGTTGGAGGGGCTTCTCTTATATTCCACTCGTTCTCCATGCCAATGTTCCAAAGGCTTTACTCGTGTTCTCTTACTCCGATGAACATTACCTACAATGGATGCTTTGTCGATTCATCGCAGCTAGGATTGATTGCACAGGTCTGTTTATCTCCCTGCTCGTCCCTCAAATCACGGAACATTACCGCTTGGGATATTTTTATTGATACATTATTTTCTATATCATATGGTTGATATTTATTTGCAATCTAATCCAGGTGGCATATTACAGTGTGTCCATTAACAAAGTATATGACTCTAATCCACAGGTTCTGGGGAACAGCATAAATAGTACTAATTATTTTATATTGGAACTGAACCTCTTAGGCACTACAATTGATATTTCCAAAGTGATATATTATTAAGAGTGACAGTGCCAGTGTTAGAGACCTATTATTGATCTTCTACTGTTGTGTAGTTGTTTTTGGTAAGGTTGCCCAGTGTTTTTTGGGTGTAGGTTTGGAAGCAGGATGCTATTACTATAGCACCCTATTTGATGATATAAGTAAAAAGAAGATGATAGACCAAAAAGTAGACATACATTTGGTCCAAGCTGCCCATCCATGCTCTCCACAGCACCTGACGTTAAAGGACAATGAGGACTCCAATTGACATATTAGCAGATGATCATGGGTTATCCTAATACTCAACAAGTCTAGAAAGGCTTTACCTTTTCTTTAATTTTAATATCACAGATGATAGGAGCATCTCAGAAGACATTTTAGAGGGCCTTTTTGTTGGGGGAAAAATAAGCCAAGTCTAGGGTTGAAAGCAGGTGTACCGAAATGCAGCAAAATGCATAGTAGCATCCACTGTATTCTTTAGTTAGGTGACACTGCTGTCCTCTTATTGGAAGGTATGAGAGAACTCTTGGGATTGCCAAATATCACCTTGGGAGGCTTATAGACTATGTTTCCCACATTTGCTTTCATAAAAAATACTATACTGTGTTCTTTTAAAAAATATGACCAAGGTTAAAATGAGACTGAAATGGTCTAACAGATGGGGGAAGCACATGATAATTATGACATGTCTCCAAGCAACAGAGGAGGCAATGGTCAAAGAAGCATAGCAGTTGTTCTGCTGTTGATGGGGATACATTTATTCCCCAACTCCATTTAGGGATCAGCTGTTTTGATTCATCTTTGTTTCCAGATGGACATTGGAAGCCATGTGTGACTGAGTAAATGCCCAACCTGGGATATTCCAGCTCTTCAGGGGATGGATTTAGTGAAAGAGAAATTACGGAGATCACAAGGAGACAACATGCAGCAAAGAGGCCAGCTGAACTTTATTATGTTCACTGACCTGGAACTGAGAGTCCTCTGCTTGACTTCCTGAGAGAAATATTGCCCATTTTCTACAAAAACAAACCCTCTGGTTATGTCCATTACATTTGTTTCTCTATGCCTTTACTTTCCTAATGCCACTTTCTGGGCCTGTCCAGACAGTACCTTTATCCCAGGAGCTTCCACAGCAATCAGAAGGGTGGCCAGACGCCGTTCCCTGTAAACCCGGAAGCAATTGCTACAAAAGGCAAACAATGCTGTACCGTAGACCTGAAGGACCCCTCAGTAAACCACTTGAGACCAGCCGTAGTTAAATGCTTTATTGAGAATAAATGAATAAAGTAAAGAGGCTAGGATTATAGTCTATTGATGCTCTCAAGCAGCAAAAGATAGCAACACAATAGTCCAAAAGTAAAGCAGGATTGCAAGTCCATTGGCAAACAGGATCAAAAGTAAAGAGAGTCTTAATGCCCCAATGGGCTAATCCAGGAAAGGTTCTTGACACAAAAGACTTGGCAAACAGAGTCCAAAGCTTGGAGGCCCAATGGCCAGGCAGAGTTCCGTGAAGACTTGGCTTGATGCTAAACGTTATTTATTTATTTAATTTTTTTATTTTTTATTTTGCATTTGTCTGCCCCCCCCCCCCCCCAACGGCTCGGGGCGACTCACAACAGTTCGTAAAATACAATTGACAGATATCTCATAAACCACAGTAACACCATTAGAAAAGAATTACAACTAGAACAGTTGAAACGGCAGATGGAGTCGCAGTGGGGTGTCAGCTAGGCAGCGCGAGCGACAGTCTAGTTAACCCCGAAGGCTTGCTGGAACAGCAATGTCTTAACTGCTCTCCTGAACGGGAGGAGGCTCTGGGTGGCACGGATGCCGGCGGGCAGTGCGTTCCATTGGGTTGGGGCTGCAACAGAGAAAGCCTTTCACCTTAAATAGGCGTGTTGATGGACAGATGGCCCAAAGGTCACTGGCTTCCAGCTGGGACGTCCGAATGGGAATGGCGAAAGATACTATACATCTTTCAGCCCTAACTTAAATAGGCCTCACAGGCTTTGATGTTACAACGCCTAGGTGCGTCCAAACTTGGTTCTCATAACTGGCTTCCAGCTGGGCCTCCTCAAGCCTTCCGCAGAATGGGAATGGTATGTCGGCCCAATTAGTGTGGCAATCTTGACACCTGACGGCTGGGTGTCAACTCACCCCCAGGGATTCAGGGCCTCTTACATGGGGGAAACTGGAGCTGAGCGGTTTCTGTCCTTGAACACTGGAAGAACTATATTTGAGCCTATCCATTTAATTAAATTAATATCCTAGATCCAGAAACCTTGATAAATGGTTTCCACAACTCCTCAAAGTATTTTATAGAGCCTCTTCTCATTAGAAATGTCAATTTGTCCATTTCCGCAGTATCCAGGAGTTTAAAGATAATTTCATCAATGTCCGGTATTTCCTTTTCTCTCCAATGTTTGGCCCAGGTGATCCTGGCACCCGTTACTATGTGGGTAAGCAGCCTTTCCATCCCCTTTCCCATCTTTTTTGAGTCTATAATATTCAACAAAAACATCTCTGGTTTAAATTCCATTTTCATTTGTAGTACCTCCTCTATCCCTTTATGCACCTTTTCCCAATATTTCACAGCCTCACCACACGATCACCATTGGTGGTAAAATGTCCCTCTATTTAGTTGGCATTTCCAACACCGGTCGTCCCCTGTTTTATATATTTTGTTTATTTGGGCCGGAGTTATATACCACCTGTATACTATTTTCAAAAGGTTCTCTCTCAGAGAATATACGACTGTAAATTTTGCATTGTTCTTCCATGATTTTTCCCAACTCTCCTGTGGGATTTTATAGCCTAGATTATTTTTCCATTTCTCCATGTAGTCTTTTATTGGTTTCTTCTTGTGCTTTTTTGTTGATATCAATTTGTATAGTTTACTAACTCTTTTTCTCTCGGATTTTAGTATTATTTTCCCTCCTTCTGTTAAATTCTCTTCCCAACCTGTCTCTTTGTCCTTTGCATATCTGGCCCTTAATTGATTGTATTGAAACCAACTTATTTTGTGTTCACTCATAATAATACTACACTTTATTTATATTCCACTCTTCTCACCCCGAAGGGGACTCAGAGCGGATTACAGGTACACATATGGCAGACAATCCCTGCCGGAAGACATACAGTTACAATACAACACATACAATTTTACACATAGACCAGAATATATTTTTAACAGTTTAGATTATTAATCCATCAAGTAAGAAACAGAACAATATGAATCTAAAAAACAGATTTAAAACAGAACAATATGAATGTAAAACTTGGTATATTGTCCAAGTTCCAATATATGTAAGATATGTGCTTTTAAAATACTATTTTATTTTGAAATCTAACTTTACTAAAAAAAGGGGGGGGGGAACAGTTCACAACACAGAAATATTTACATGGCTTCTTTTTAAATAGTTTTTATTGGTTTCTATTACAACATATCGACATGAAAACCATAAAACACATTACAACCTGAATCGAGAGGTGTCATTTACATAAAATAGAGATGCCACTACTTAGTAAAGTACAGTAGTGGTTGGAAAAAGAATACAATTTAGAGAAATAGATAGCAGATAGAAAGAGTAGGAAAATGTGAGAAATAGAATAGAGTTCCGGGGAAATATTCCCCTTGGTGTTTAGGAGTGAAAAAAGATCTATATAGAGAACTAGAGTGCACAGACTTGGAGACCGAGGGGTTTGATTGCCAGGCCCACTCTTCCTTTCTTATTTAGCTTTTTTTTTCATTATGCCTTTTCTTGTGGTTCTGTTATCTCCTGTGGGAGTGTAAGTGAAAAAAAGAGAAAGTGTTAAACCTGTACTTCTTCTATATTATATTAATTTCTATCTTGAATTCCATTTTACAATAGTTCTTAATCCTTGTCCAGTCCATAGTTTCACTCTTCTCTTTATCTATATTTTGCAGGTTTTCCCCTAGTACCATCATCTGGATTGTGTCTAGTAGTTTATTAAACCAGTTTTCCCTTGTGGGGGGTTCTTGGGCTTTCCAGTGACCCGCATACACAATTCTAGCCATAGTTATGCAGAGTAAGAATATTTTCCAGTCTTCATTTGAAAACTTTTTATCTGGTATACCTAGAAGGAATAGGTCTGGCCTTCTTTCCACCTGTATCATCTTCCAATATTTTACCGTCTTTTCACAGAACCACCACATGTGGAAGAATGTTCCATTCGTACTTGGACATTTCCAACATTTTGGATTGAGGTTTTTATATATTCTGGCCAATTTATCAGGTGCTAAATACCACCTGTAGATTAATTTCACCCAATTTTCCTGATATGCATAACATGGGATAGTTTTTACATTCTTCTTCCAGATTTGAGTCCATGTTTCTTTTCCGATTTTATACCCTATGTTTCTTGTCCGGACCTTCATATATTCCCTATTTTGGTTGCCCTCTGTTTCCCATTTTAATAATACTTTATATATTTTCCCTGTAATTTTATGTTCTTTTTCCATCATAATATCTTTCATTACTATTTTCCTCAAATCCAATCCATTCCCTCTGATTTGGTGTTCAAGACTCTTTAGAGCCATCCCACCAAATGAGGTCTAACCCATTTTTTATACATTTTTCCCAGTATTTTGACCATACTTTCAAAACTGCGCTTCTAGTATAATGGTCTTTGAATTTTGCATCTGCTTTTAATTTGTTGTATCCGATGTAGCCATGGAATCCGAATTTTAAATTGTGTCCCTCCAAATTCAGTAATTTGTTATTTTCCAATCTAATCCATTCCTTGACCCAGGCGAGGCAGCTGGCTTCAAAATATAATTTTAGGTCCGGTACCCCTAATCCTCCTCTTTCTTTAATATCTTGCATTGTCTTCATTTTAGCCCTCGGTTTTTTCCCTCCCCATATAAATTTTGAAATGTCCCTCATCCAAATTTTGAATTGTCCTTCCTTCTTGATAATTGGTAAGGTGGAAAAAAGAAAGTTTATTTTGGTTAATGTTATCATTTTGATTGCTGATATTTGTCACAACGCGGGTCCTGGCCCGGCCCCTTAATTACACACACAGAGACAAGGACTAATTAACTATTTATTAATCAATAAAAAACAGGTCAAAAGGGTCAAAAGATAAAGATCAATCAGTCCAAAAAGATTTAGCAATTAGAGTCCAAAAATTATCCAAAAATTAGGAAGATCACCAACAAGGTCCAATGAAACAAAACAAGTCAAAGTAAGTAGCTTAGTCCGTAGTAAAAACAAGGCAAAGTTCATGGAAGTAACAAGGTATCAAGGTAGTTCTGGGCAAGGCAAGCCAACCAAAGGCTCCAAGGAACAGCAGACCAAAATGCTTCTGCTCAGCAACGACGTGGCCGTTCAACTGAGGAACTGTTCCCACAGAAAGTATACTTAATTCCCACCTTGGTGAGACCAGCGTCTTTCCAGGCTTCGCTTCCAATCTTTCCTCGTAGCCACAATACTCCCCCTCCGGTTGAAGCTCCTCGCCTGTTCAGCAACATCTGCGCCGTTATCTTCCTGGGAAAGTGTCTCCGAATCAGTTTCCATTTCTTCCTCCGCAGCTGGAGACAACAACCGTTCCTGTGAACCGAAACCTCCCGGTTTCTCATATTCATTATCTGATCCGGAATCTAGCTGGCCTTCATCGTCCGAATAAGCAGAAGGCCAGGTGTCATCCCATTGCAGGCTGTCAGTAGGAGATGCAGTCCCATCAGCCCCTGCATCTTCATCAGCATGACCATCAGCCCCTGCATCGTCTTCAGCTGGGCCCAAAGCAATCAGGATCCCCGGGGCGGCCCCTTGCCCCCCCCCCCGGCTGAAACAAGGGCTGAGTTGCTACAATATTTTACCTAATAACGATAAATTTAGTTTCCTCCATTTTTCAAAATCTTTTTGTATTGCTTTTCATAATTCTGAATAGTTATTTTTTAATAGTTGGGAGTTTTTTGCTGTTAGGTTTATTCCCAGATATTTTACTTTATTTGCTATTTTTACTCCCGATTTATCTTCTAGTTCTTTTTTCTTTTTTCCAGATACGTTTTTTTAACCAAGAATTGGGTTTTGCTTTTATTTATTCTGAGTCCAGCTATCTCGCCAAAGTCTTCTATTTTTCCCAGCCATTGGTGAATGCTTTCTATCGGGTCTTCTATAATTAATACTACATCATCCGCAAATGCTTTTAATTTAGTTTTCTCTTTTCTGATTTGTATCCCTTTCAGATTGTCATCCTCTCTGATATCATTTAACAAAACTTCCAACATGAAGACAAATAGCAAGGGGGACAGTGGGCAGCCTTGTCTCACTTCTTTTTGTATTTCAAACTTCTCTGTTTTCCTCTGATTTATTATTATTCTTGCCGTTTGTTTTTGATATATGGCTCCAATTATGTTTTCTATCTGGAATCCCATGTCCAATTCCTTAATGAGCATCTTTAAATAATCCCAGCTAATTTTATCAAAGGCCTTCTCAGCATCCATAAACATTATTGCTACTTCTTTGTCAATACTCTTCTCTTAGTATTCAATCACATTTATTATATTCCTTATATTTGTTTTCAGTTGTCTACCTGGTATAAAACCGTTTTGATCTTCTTTTGTCCATGATTTAAAAAAAACTTTGAATCTCTCAGCTATGATTGAAGTAAAAATTTTGTAGTCAAAATTTAATAGTGAAATTGGTCTATAATTTGCCGGGTTTTCTTTATCCTTCCTTTGTTTGCCAATTAGTGTGATAATTGATTCCCTCCAGGTTTCTGGTAATGTACCTAATTGTAGTATTTCATTGAATAGTTTTTGTAATATATCCTCTAGCTCTTCTTGAAATATCGCTTCTCGGCCTTTTGGTGAAATATTTACATGGCTTCTTAAAATATATTCAATCACTACTCAGTTTTCTCAGAGCCGCCAGCATCTGATCTCTCTTTTTTCCCCTCTGTTGAGCAGTTTGGTGGCGCCTCTCCTCTCTGCTCTGAAGAACCGGCTGTTTAGCAGCTCTTTGATGAGTAAGGATCTTCTGGTCTTCTTTTGCATTGCCCCAAGCTTTCAGTTTCCCTCTGTGGGGCTGATAATTAAGAGGCAAGGACAATCTGGCTTGGAGGTCAAACACTGGCCTTTTGGTGCCAGTGGGTTCAGCAGTGTTGCGTTCAGACTTGAAAGGGGCAACGGAAGCGAAAATCCGTTGTATTTTAAATTATAATCCAAATTATATTGCTCTTGTCGCTTCGTTCCGGTCGACGGACTATAAATCCCATGCGCAAGCTCCGTTTCTCCGTAGCTTCTTCGGGACCGGGAGTATAAATGAACATCTGTTCGTGGATCACTGTATAATCCAAATGTAAATAATAAATATTTTTGATGCAACGAATATCATATATAAACATAATTATTATTAGGCAAGCTATTTCTTTAAACAGAAATGCTTAAAATCACAGTCAAGGCAACAGGCAATGTTACATGTTGTATATATGTCCAATATTATGTTATCAACCAAAACAATTATAAAATCTGAAAGTAATATCCTTAATGCGAGGTTAGGTGGTTTTACACCACAGATAAGCTTAATTACCCTTATGGTAACAGGTATAACAGTATACATGTATCACAAAACATAGTCAATAGATGGTATTCGTTATTTAACAAGTGAGTACTGACCTTAGAGGAACGTGCTATGTATATAAACGCGGCATAGGCCTGTGGGTCGGTACAATAGACAGAGGTTCGAAGCAACATTACAGATACTTAAGGTACAAGTAATCATTCACAACACCTGATTACAGCAGAATATCACTAAGAGCTAATTTTTCATTTAATCCCCTTGGGGATTCGCATTTTAAATTAATTATCCAATTTCTTTCCAAGGTCAGCAGCCTTTGTTTCATATCACTGTGGGGGATAGGATCACAACGTTCCAACACCATAATCTTAAAGTCCTCAAACCCATGATTTTGTTCAATAAAGTGTGTATAAAGCCTTGTATTGTCACATTTGTTTCTAAAGCGAGAACGGTGTTCCTGCACCCTCTTTCTCGCCTCTCTCCCAGTCTGGCCTATATAGACATGCCCACACAAACAGACCAAACAATAAATCGCACATTTAGATGCGCAGGATGCCCATGAGCGGACTTTAAAAGTTTTGCCATTATAGGGGCTTGTGATCTCTTCCTGTCTGCTGATGAGTTTACAAATAGAGCATTTGCCGCATGGGTTAGTGCGATTGGGAATCCAATTTCTTTCCTTTACCATGTGGTCCGAGTGAATTAGTAAATCTCTTAAATTGGTAGTTTTTTAATATGCTATCATTGGGGGCTTGTCAAGGCCTGGAATTTCTCTAATAAGTGTTGATCAGAACTTTGGAGTGAGGTGTGTATGTGAGGGGCCAGACAAGCCGATCCTTGGTTTTATTTTCCCTCTTATCAAAAAGCGACAATCGTGGGATTCTTTTGACCCTTTCCAATGTTCTATAAAGTAATTCCTGGGGGTATCCTCTTTCCTTCATATTTTTAACCAAGCGGTTAGCATCTGTAAGGAAATCCTCCTCAGCTGACAAGTTCCTCTTGATTTGCAATAATTGTGAGAAGGGTAGATTCTTTCTTAAAGCTGGCGTATGGTAGGAGGTATAGTGTAGCAAAGAGTTGCGGCTAGTTGGTTTCACAAAGTTCTTAACCCTGAGGCAGTTGGTGTGGGGATCAATGTAAACCGTGAGATCCAGGAAATTAACTTGGCTGTTGCTGGTTTCAAAAGTAAATTGTATGTCCTTATGCCATCCATTGAAGAACGCTGCTGTGAGTTCCATGTCACCCCCCTTCCTAATTAGAAAGAAGACGTCATCTATGTAACTATATAGTTTAGTTACTTTCGACGTTACATTATTAGTTACATTAAAAAATTCTTCTTCTAACGCTGCCATATATAGTATAGCTGTAGTTGGCGCTAGGGAGAGGCCCATTGACAAACCGCCACATTGGATGTAGAATTGGCCATCAAAAGTAAAGTAGTTGTAATAAAAAATGATATCCACAAGTTCCATTAGAAAATTAGTGCGCGGTTCATGTGGTGCTGGTCTACTCTCAAGCGTACGGGATATGATTGCTCTAGCCAATGGTAGCTCAATGTTGGTATATAATGCTTTTATATCCCCTGTCACAAGTCTATCCCCTTCCTCAATTTTGACTCCGTCTATTTTGGATATAAAATCCCTTGTGTCCTGAATGTATGTTGGTGTATTGACAATGAATGGTTTAAGGTGGTAATCCAGGAATAACGCCAGGGGTTGGAGCAAACTGTCCGTAGCGGCAATAATTGGTCTTCCGGGCGGAGGGAATTGGTTTTTATGTATCTTCGGTAATGTGTAGTATTTTGGAATGGAAGGATTGTCATTAATCAAAAACTCCGCAGTGGATTGGGAGATGAGGCCTTGCTCCAACGCTGAGTAGATGGTGTGGAGGATTGTCTTGGCAAATCTGTCGGTAGGGTCTTGGGGGATTGGTCTATAGTGTTTAATATCTTTAAGTTGATCTTTAGCCTCTTTTAAATAATCACCACGGTTTAATATGACCAGGGCCCCACCTTTATCCGCCGGCTTGATGACAATAGACGGGTGATTTCCCAGGGTTCTAAGTCCATTGATATCCTGAGCTGAAAGGTTGGCTTTGAATCTGTCTCGCTTGTGATCTATGTGCTCAATTTCCTTCATTACTACATTTTTAAAGGTCTTAAGTCTGTCCAATATGGTGGGGGGAGTGAATTTGCTTTTGGAACGAGCCAGTTGAACTTTTGTCAGGAGACGTGCCAGGAAAATTGCATAGTAAGCACTTATGGCGTGAGCTCAATAAAATCCCTCTGGATTCCACCTTGAAACAACTTGGGAGTTTCTTTGGACGCCTTATCCTCCTTTATGGAATTGATCTTGGAAGCCATTTTGTTTTTCCATTTGATGTGATCATAAATGGATTTCATCTTTTAAAATTAGGCCTCATGTATTTTTTGAAAATTCGGAATGGTCCCTGTCTTCCTTCTCCCAGATGTTGTCTTTGTAGCAAGGGCGCTCACAAGAGTGTCTATCATCTTCTTTGTGCTTCAATTTGGTCAATTTCGTCAGGAAATGGCTCCCAAAGCATCCTTGTTTCTCCTCCGTCGTTGCTCCTCTTCGCACATTGCCTGCACACTCCAAGTGTGCCTGAGAGACAAAAGTCAAAGGATTGGACCAGATAGCTGCCTTACAGATAGAGTCCAGGGGAATACCCTTAAGAAAGGCAGTTGAAGTTGCCATAGCTCTTGTTGACCGGGCCCACACAACTGGTGGAGGCAGGTGGTGGGCCAGTTCATAACACAGTTCAATGGTCGAAGCAATCCAACTGTACAAGCGTCGGGGCGAAACTGGCAGGCCCAGCTAGTCCCGAGCATAGGCTACGAACAGTCTTGGAGTCCTATGGGACCGAGAAGTTCAGTCCCAATAAAATAACAGGGGGACATCCAGGAGGTGTAGCCTCCTTTCTTTTTTTTAAAAAAAATAGTGTTTATTAGTTTTCAATAAAGTAGTCACATACAACACATAAAATACACAAAAGGTCTCTAGATGAGACAGAAATAGCATTACTTACAGTTTCAGTAATGCTATAGAAACAGGAAAAGGCACGATGTAGTGCAGGGAAGGGGAGAGTAAAGGGGAAAGAGGAAAGAAGGGGGGTTGGCCAGAGTGCCTTTCCCCCCTGGTGTTGAGAATTGAAAAGAAAATAGCTAGATCAGTCAGATTAAAGAAAAGGCAGTGTTAGCATGCTCAAAACTTGAAGATTGAGGGGTTTGTTTTCCAGGCCCACTCTTTCTTGAGCTGTGCGTTCTCAAAGCTCTTTTGAGTCCTGTTGGGGCATGAATACAAAAAGGGGGGGGGGGGAGTTACATCATGTTCTAATTCCATATCATATTAAACTCCATATTAAATTCTTTTTAACAATATACTTTGATTTTTGTCCAGTCCATTGTTTCTTGATTTTCTTTTTCTACTAATTGCAGTCTTTCACTTAGAGCCAACATCTGGATTGTATCCCATAATTTGGTAAACCAAATTTCTTTTGAAGGGGGTTCAATGTCTTTCCACTGTTTCGCAAAAGCTATTCTGGCCGCCGTAATACATAAGAGAAACACAGTCCAATCATCCTTAGAAAACTCCCTGTCTCTTATCCCTAAGAGGAAGAGGGCTGGTCTTCTTTCCACCTTCCAGCCTAAAATTTTGCTTATTTCTATCTGTATCATCCTCCAAAATTTAGTCGTTTTATCGCATGACCACCACATGTGGAAAAAGGTTCCATTTGTGTTTGCGCATTTCCAACACTTGGGATTTAAATTTGTATATATTTTAGGCAATTTGGACAGGGCCAGGTGCCATCTGTAAATCATTTTAATCCAATTTTCTTGGTAGGCATAGCAAGAAATGCTGTTTACGTTTTTTCTCCCAAATTTGGGACCATGTTTCCTTTTTAATCTTATACCCTACGTTCCTGGACCAAACCTTCATATATTCTCTGTCTTGATTATTCTCTGATTCCCATTTTAATAAAATTTTGTATAGTCTACCTGTAATTTTCTGCTCTTTTCCCATCATGATTTCTTCAATTTCATTACTATCTTCTTCGAATCCGATCTTCCGGTCTACTTTAAATTTTTCCTTTTTTGGTGGTAGGAAAACCAGTCCACTTCCATTCCTTCAATTCTAAGTTGTTCTAAACTCTTTAAAGAGAACTTTTCCCCATCCCACCAAATCAGGTCTCTATATTTACACCACTTCTTGTTGCCCAGTTCTCTAATCCTGAAAGCCTCTGTCGGCGATAGCCATAATGGTGTTTTCTTATATAGCTTCTTCGAATATTTTACCCAGATTTTCAAGATTACACCCCTTGTATAATGGTCTTTAAAACCAGCGTTTACTTTGACTTTGTTGTATCCCATATACCCATGAAACCCAAACCTCAAGTCGTGGCCCTCCAGATTTAACATTTTCTCCTCCTCTAATCTCAACCACTCCTTGGCCCATGCGAGACAGTTGGCCTCAAAATACAGTTTAAGGTTAGGTACTCCTAACCCTCCTCTTTCTTTGGTATCCTGAATAGTCTTCATTTTTTCCCTCCCCATAAAAATTTCGATATATCCCTCGTCCAAATTTTAAATTGGTCATCCTTTCTTATGATTGGCCGAGTAGAAAAAAGAAAGTTGATTTTAGGGAGTACCATCATTTTAATTGTGGCTATTTTCCCTAGCAATGACAAATTAAGCTTCCCCCATTTCTCTAAATCTTTTTGAATCGTCTTCCAAATTTCCGTATAGTTGTTTTTAAACAGTTGGGAATCTTTTGCCGAAAAATTTATTCCTAAATATTTAACTTTGTTAGTAATTTTAATTCCTGATTTTTCCTCCAATTCCTCTTTCTTTTTTCCAGACAGGTTTTTTTAATACTAAAAATTGGGTTTTGTTTTTATTCATTTTAAGGCCAGCTATCTCGCCAAATTTTTCAATTTTTTCCAACCACGAGTGGATGGTCTCTGTTGGGTCTTGTATAATAAGAGCTACGTCTTCTGCAAACGCTTTCAATTTTGTTTTTTCTTTTCTAATTTGTATCCCTTTCAGGTTGTCGTCCTCTCTGATGTTATCCAATTAAATTTCTAGCATGAAAACAAATAGCAAAGGGGATAACGGGCACCCTTGCCTCACACCTTTTTGTATCTCAAATTTTTTGGTTTTCTTTTGGTTTATTATTATCCTTGCCGTTTGCTTCTGATAAATAGCACCAATTATGTTTTCCATCTGGAGACCCACATCAAGATCTTTAACTAAGAGCTTTAGATAATCCCAACTGATTCTGTCAAAAGCCTTTTCGGCGTCCATAAACATGATAGCCACTTCTTCGTCGATGTTTTTTTCATAATACTTTATCACATTAATCATGCTTCTTATATTTGTTTTTAATTGCCTTCCAGGGATAAAACCATTCTGATCTTCTTTAATCCATGATTTCAGAAAAGTCTTAAGCCTCTCAGCTGTGATTGATGTGAAGATTTTATAATCAAAATTTAAGAGTGCTATCGGTCTATAATTCGCCGGGTTCTCTTTGTCCTTTCCTTGTTTGCCAATTAAGGCTATGTTCGCCTCCCTCCAGGTTTCCGGCAAAGTGCCCATTTGTAGTACTTCATTAAATACCTTGGGTCAAAAGATAAAGATCAGTCAGTCCAAAAAGATTTAGCAATTAGAGTCCAAAAATTATCCAAAAATTAGGAAGATCACCAACAAGGTCCAATGAAACAAAACAAGTCAAAGTAAGTAGCTTAGTCCGTAGTAAAAACAAGGCAAAGTTCATGGAAGTAACAAGGTATCAAGGTAGTTCTGGGCAAGGCAAGGCAACCAAAGGCTCCAAGGAACAGCAGACCAAAATGCTTCTGCTCAGCAACGACGTGGCCGTTCAACTGAGGAACTGTTCCCACAGAAAGTATACTTAATTCCCACCTTGGTGAGACCAGCGTCTTTCCAGGCTTCGCTTCCAATCTTTCCTCGTAGCCACAATACTTCCCCTCCGGTTGAAGCTCCTCGCCTGTTCAGCAACATCTGCGCCGTTATCTTCCTGGGAAAGTGTCTCCGAATCAGTTTCCATTTCTTCCTCCGCAGCTGGAGACAACAGCCGTTCCTGTGAACCGAAATCTCCCGGTTTCTCATATTCATTATCTGATCCGGAATCTAGCTGGCCTTCATCATCCGAATATCGGTCTATAATTCGCCGGGTTCTCTTTGTCCTTTCCTTGTTTGCCAATTAAGGTTATGTTCGCCTCCCTCCAGGTTTCCGGCAAAGTGCCCATTTGTAGTACTTCATTAAATACCTTGTGGAGTATCCCCTCCTTTCCATCTCAGTGCCTGGGGGCTGAAAAAAAGATGGAAGGACAATGTCCTCATTGACATGAAATGGAGAAACCACCTTCGGTAAAAAAGAAATGTCCATGCGGAGAACCGCTTTGTTCGAATGGAACAGTAAATATGGTTCACCAACACGCAATACTGCGACCTCGGAGGGCCAGTGAGCAGAGGTGATTGCCACCAAGAAGACCACCTTCCATGAGAGAAGGCGAAGGTTGACTGTAGCCAGCGGCACAAAGGGCAGTGCCACCTGCCGGGAAAGGACCAGATTGAGACTCCAACCAGGAGTCGGAGGGTGAACTGGAAGGTGCAGGATTGTGTACCCCTTCAGGAACGTCTTCACCATGGCATTGTGAAACAAGGACATCTCTCCATTTTGCTGAATGTGCCATGAGATGGCCGCTAGGTGCGACTTCAGCAACGATAGGGACAGGTTGTGGTCAGCCAGGGAAAGCAGGAAATTGAGGACTGTCAGTATTGAAGGTGAGAATAGTTGATCACCTCGATCCCAAAGGAATTTCTGGAACCTCGCGAAGCATGAGGAGTAGGCCTTGACAGCTGGCTGCAGCGACATCAGAACTGGATCCTCCAGGCTGTCAGATGTAGGGAGGGCAGGTCGGGATGGAGGAGACCTTGTTCCCTCGAGAGGAGATTGTGGCGCTGCATTCGGGGGAAGATGGGCTCTGTACCGATGGAGCTGGGCGTTCACCGGCGAGGCAAAGCGGCCGACGTCCGGTCGACCCCAGTCCTCAAACAGCTTCAAAATTTCATCTGGCTGGATCATCCACTCATGGGAGGACGACCGCGTTCGGCTGCGGAAGTCGACCTCGATGTTCAGGGAGCCCGGAAGGTGTAGTGCCGAGATCGACGTCGAGTGAGCCACACACCAGTCCCAAAGCACTAGGAAGAGTGGCAGCAGCTTTTATGGAGCCTGTGCCACTCTGTTTGTTCACATAGTACATGGCTACCATGCTGTCCATGAGAATGCTTCTAGAACATGGCCATATAGCCCGAAAAACCTACAACCACCCAGTGATTCCAGCCATAAAAGTCTTCGACAATACAAAGGACAGCACTTCTCATGTGGGGTAAACACGGTAATCAGCAAATGAAGATGCACACATTGCTATTCTGAGCATTCATGACTAGGAGGAACTATATCCCCCCCCCCCCCCCAATCTTCTGGTGCATCATTTGTACATGCCTGGTAGACTTAAAAGACGACCATAATGGTGGCCCAGTAAGTTTTTAAAAAATTAAAACTTGTTTTGGGGGCTTCTAGTACTTACAGGGATGACATGTAGCCACCCTGCCTAAGAAAGCCCAAGTTTGGGGCAGCTTATGGGGACAAAAACTCACGTCAGGTTTGGCACGGGTTTTACCCCTGCCTGGAAGCGCCCTGACATTGCAACAGTTTGCCTGCCTGAAGCTTCCTGCCATGTTTTCTCTCTTTATGTCTTCCTATAGGTTCTAGCTCCCTCTTGAGAAGACAGAAGTAACTGCTCCATCATAAGAAGAAAGGGATATGGAAAAAAACAGTAGTTAAAAGGATTTTTTAAAAAAGTTTTTATTGCAAATAAAAAAACAAACAACATGTGTTCAAACATACTTCCACCGTCATAGTCAAACAACACGTATCACAAAGAGGACAATGGGGACTCAAGAATAGAAAGAACAATACTTACAGTAGATAAAGACTTCAATCAACCCCACAGCACTTTCACTCCCCCACCCCCACATTGAGTTTCTTGACTCCCTAGACTTTTTGTGATATCCTTTATAGATTCCATATCCTTTGTTTTTGTTTTACCTCCATGGTATCTATTGATCCTTTGGTTTTTTGCTCCTTTATTATGTTGTTGTTACTTAAGGAAATAAAAAGTTATTGTGAATTACATCATTGATCTACCATTTATATATATTTATATTTGTTCCTTTTAGTATATTCTATAAGTCTTCCCCAATTTGTATTGTTTGTATTATTTATCAATGTTCTACTTCGGGCAATCCCCTGTGTTAAAAGGTCCATGTTCATAATGTCAAATGATTTTGCCATCCAATCATAGAATGTAGCTGTTTCTTTCATTTTCCACTGGCGTGCGATACATATTCTCGCTGGTGTTACGACGTAGAAAAGTATCTTGTCGTCATTTTTGTTAATTTGGAAATCAAAGGTTCCCAGCAAAAAGTATTCTGGTTTAAACTCAAAATTTAAATGTAGAATTTCCTTCATTCTCTGATACACCTCCCACCAGAATTTCTTTACAATTTTACATTCCCACCAAAGGTGGAAGAATGTTCCTGTGTTTTTCCCACATTTCCAACATTTTTCATTTATTTTCCCTTTACTAAGTTTTGCCAGTTTTTCCGGAGTCAGGTACCACATATATACCATTTTAACCCAATTTTCCTTAATTTCATTGGCATATGCATACTTGAGTTTCTTCGTCCATATCTCTTCTCACTTGGAAAAGTCAATTGTGTGTCCTATTATTTTTGCCCATTTAATCATTACTTCTTTGACTTGCTCCCCTTCCGTTGCCCATATAAGGAGCTGCTGATATAGTTTTTTAATTAGTTTCTTATCTGTTTTCAATATTTTGTCCCAGAAGGTCTCCTTCACTTCAAAATCCGTCTTTTTGTCTATTTTATAGTTCTCAAAAATTTGCCAATATTGGAACCATGTTATTTTTTGCTCAATTATTTGTATTTCTTCAAATGACTTTAAGGTAAGAACATAAGAACATAAGAAGAGCCATGCTGAATCGGACCTCAGCCCATCTAGTCCAGCATTCTGCATCACACAGTGGCCCACCAGTTGTACACGGGGATCTCGAGCAGAAGGAGGGCAAAACCCTGACCTGCTCCCGACCCCCACAACCAGTACCCAGGAAATCCTGCCTACCTCAACCAACTCCGAGGTGGCACTTGAATGTCCTTTTCAGTAACTACCGATACACTTGGTATCCATGAATCTGTCTAATCCTGCCTTGAAGTTGTTCAGGCTGACAGCTGTCGCAACCTCTTCTGGAAGTGAGTTCCATAACCCAATGACCCTCTTGGTTGTTAATTTTTAGGAGTTTGTTGTATTGGAGCCATTTCTCAGATGCAATTTCCCTTTTATGGTCCGCTTCATTGGGAGAAAACCACATCGGTGTTTTAGCATAGAACCTCTCTTTGTATTTAAAAGGAATTTGCTTGATCGTGCAATGTTATTTTTACATTTGTGAGAGGTTTGTTTTTTGGTTTTACAATCCAGACTTCTCCAAATCACCCATCATGACCTTCACTGAGTGAAGTCTTTTTAAAAATCGCTTGTGAATCCCATTTGATTCGCATAGAAGTCTTAGTTAGAAGGCAAAAAAAAGTATCTTATGTAACCAGACATTTTCCTCTTTTTCCCTCCCCTCCTCTCAGTAGTGTCTGTTCTCTGCTATCCTCTAACAATCAGACAATCCTGTTCAATCCTGTGGAGGGCAGGCAAGATCCACCTTAACTTTCTGGAGAGAAGGCAGCACAAACTATACATACACAGAGAGAAAGAGAATTCCTGAATCCTGTTGTTTTTTCTGTCTCGAATATTACCAAGTATAGTATAGTATTATGTGCGTGCAATTAATGTACCTGGGGGGAAGAGCCTTTGTTGTGACATTCATTTAAAAAGGAAGGCATGCAATAATGTCACAACAAATAAATAGCTCATGCAGTTATAGAAGCATTTCAGAGGAGGGTCTAAAAGGAGATATCAGCAGAATAGTATAGTTTGCAAAAGTAAGGAAAAGACCTGCCAGAAAACCGAGCCCTGTGAAGACTAGTGGCAAAAGGTGGGATGATCAAGTGATGTTTGTTCTGGTAGAAATTGATAACTGAGGCTGGATGAATGGAATGACAGAACCTGAAAGAAGACATGGCTGGCTCACTGAATAGGAGTACTGCATATTATTTACTTATTTGCTTGCTTGCTTGCTTACTTACTCACTCAGAGCATTTATTTATTGTCTCTCGAACCAGCAGGGCCCTCAAGGCAATGTGGAATCAATAAAAACCACCTTTTTAAAATTACATAAATAACTAAAAACCAATTAAAACAGTCTAAAACCAGAGAAACAGTTCAACTATTGGTATGACAATTGGCATAGCATTTAGCGGTAAGTGAGATATGTATCTTCTGTGAATTCCACTAGAACAGGGGTGCTCATTAGGTAGATCGTGATCTACTGGTAGATCTCAAAGGGTGTCCTGGTAGATCTCCAAGGGCGTCCTGGTAGATCCCAGGCAGATCGCAGGCGCAGTGTGTATGGGTCCCATGCAACTTGTGAGGAATACTCAGGGGCTTATTATACTCACATTTAGTTGAATTCAGTCTTAAAATGTATTATATGGCTCTCACTGAAAGAAATTTCCTAATATTTTGCTTTTATGGCTCTCTGAGTAGTGGGTAGGTAGATCTTTGGGACTTGGTTGTTTTATAAGTAGCTCGCATGCAGGAAAAGTGTGAGCACCTCTGCACTAGAATGTATAAAAAGACCTAGCCAGCCACCTAAAAAAGAGATTTTTTTTTCCGTTTCAGGAGCGACTTGAGAAACTGCAAGTTACTTCTGGTGTGAGAGAATTGACGGTCTGCAAGGATGTTGCCCAGGTGACACCTGGATGTTTTTGATGTTTTTTCTCCTTGTGGGAGGCTTTTCAACTTCAGTCTAGCGGCTGCATTTTGCATTTTGCACAATTTGGATCTTGCGATTTGCTGTTCGAGGTAGGCCCACATACAAAGCATTGCAGTAATCCAGCCAATATTTCTCTGTAGGGGAGCTGGAGCTGACAGAGGGAGCTCATCCACGCTCTTCCCAGATTCAAATCTGTCATCAGTTCCGCCAGCATGGGGGGTTCACCCACTGCGCCACTGGGGGCTCCTATGGGATGAATGCAGATGCTGTTGTTTCTTTATTGACAATGTTCTGCTTTGTCGAAACACTGGAATCTAATTCGTGTCTGTATTTTGCAGGAAGATGGCTCCATGAAACCATGCCCACTTCCTCTGGGGGGTTTTTTTTTTAAACAGACTCCTTAGAATAATTGAAACATTCTTCTGGCTTAAAATCTGAGATTTTTAAAAGTGATGTTCACTGTACTGATGTGGAGGGCAGGGAAACATTTTAGAAGTACCAATCTGCTGAACTAGGGGAGAGAGGCACTAAACTTCTCTGGCAGCTTCACTCTGTCACCCTGCAGAGAATTAATTTCCTCCTGCCTGTGAATTGTAAGGGAGTGATCATCGAGGATGGAGGCATTTATCAAGGTGTGGTGCTCCCATGACAGCCTCAATTGCTCAAAAGAGACAGAAATGCCAATTTGTTTAATAAAAAAGAAACACCCAAGTGTGCCAGCACAGATTTCTGTCTGCACTTTGGTTTGTTCAGCATTTTCCAAACTTCAGAAAACTTATTTATTTACGACATTTTACCCTGCTCTTCTCAACCCCCGAGGGGGGACTCAGAGCTGACTTCAAAAGGCACAATTTGATGCCTACATCACAATCGCAGTATAAAAACACAACATAAAACCCTCCAGCATTCGACAGTAAAATACATTAAAATACAATTATATTCACACATCCTATGCATTCACCTATGTTAAAAACAGTGTTCCGTCCATAAAAGCATTGAGCCCTATTCACCAACTTTCCATTAAACTACTAAAGTGCTGTCCTGTGCTACTATGTGAACGCCTGGTCCCACATCCAGGCTTTCACTTTTTTCCTAAATGTCAGGAGGGATGGAATTGATCGTATGTCGTAGGGAGCACATTCCACAGACGGGGAGCCACCACCGAGAAGGCCCTCTCCCTTGTCCCCACCAGCCGCACCTGGGAAGCCGGCGGGAGCGAGAGCAGGGCTTCCCCGGATGATCTTAAAGTACAAGGTGGGACGTAGTGGCAGATGCGTTCGGACAAGTAAGCTGGGCCAGAACCGTATAGAGCTTTAAAGGTCAAAACCAGCACTTTGAATTGAGCTCGGAATTGGACCGGCAGCCAGTGGAGCCAACACAACAGGGTGGTGGTATGCTCCCTGTATGTAGCTCCAGTTAGTAGTCTGGCTGCTGCCTGTTGGACTAATTGTAATTTCCGAACTGTCTTCAAAAGCAGCCGCACGTAGAGCGCGTTGCAGTAATCTATTCGGGATGTGACCAGAGCGTGGATGACCGTAGCCAGATCAGACTTCCCAAGGTACGGGCCCAGCTGGCACACGAGTCTTAACTGTGCAAAAGCTCCCCCGGCCACCACTGTGACCTGGGGTTCCAGGCTCAGCGATGAATCCAGGATCACTCCCAAGCTGCGAACCTGCGTCTTCAGGGGGAGTGTAACCCCATCCAACTCAGGCTGTAACCCTATGCCCTGTTCGGCCTTTCGACTGACCAGGAGGACCTCTGTCTTGTCTGGATTAAGTTATAATTTGCTAGCTCTCATCCAGTCCGACACAGCAGCCAAGCACCGGTTCAAGGTCTGGACAGCCACCTTGGTGACAGGTGGGAAGGAGTGACAGATCTGGATGTCACCTGCGTACAGATAACACCTTACTCCGAAACTCCGAATGATCTCTCTTAGACACACTCCACCTCCTTGAAGAAAATCCAAATCAAATTTCATTGTCATTGGGGAGGAGGGAGGTTGATGCTACCTTTATAATACAGGAATTACTGTGGATAATCTTCCTAGCTGTTTCTATTCTGGGCATAACTCAGACTAGAGTTATGTGGAGAAATTGATACTTTCCTTTAATGGTGGTAAATGCTACCAAATCTTTGTGGTTAGGTCTCAACTACCAGAACGTTTAATTAGAAGCTAGTTGCTGCTTGAGGCAAAGAACAGGATTTGCCTCTTTGCGTGTGCATGGGTGATACACCTCCTGCCTAATAACCAATAAGACACAGACACAATTGGTTGGAATAAAATTGGCCGCTACTCATTTACTGATAACAGGGACAAGAGTTGGCAGTCATGCATGGGTCCTGGATCCGGTGTTGCGCAACCCACTTTTGTCTGAAGACACTTGATTGCCTGGGGGCCACCGACCACGAAAACTCGGCATTCCAGGGGCCAGGGCGTTATCCCCCCTTCCACCAAGGGGCAATAAGCCAGCCAGATCCAGGGCCCATGCCACACGCCAAACACAGAGTTACGACAATGAACACAAGTAACAGAAAGAAAAGTTAACAAGATATGAACAATGAACGCACAGCATGAAAAGTAAACGGATACAAACAATGAATACAAGCAGGGTGGGTGGGATGGACAAAAACATGTACAGGCCCAGTGCCTGCTGAGCAGCCTCGGGCAGCCTGAGTAGGATTCACTGATGATCAGGATTGGCCTTTAGAGTCCCCAGACAATTGGGGGGGGGGGTGTTCTAAGTCTTAACCACAGGTGGAAATCTTGGAGGGTCAGTCAAAGGGCAGCAGCTGCTGGGAGAGTAACACCTGAGAATGATGATAGGGTGTCGACCTCATCAAGTGGATCTGACTTGTAGTGAGCTTAAAAGGTGGGCATTTGGGGACTAACCTCTGTGGCTAGCAAGGAGTTGCCTTTGGATCCTAGGACTCTTGCATCTTGAAGCCTTGCTTCCAGACTGATTCTGCTGCTTCCTGTGGTGGGGTTTGAACTCCACTGGATTGCTCCCCAGTTGGACTGTGGGTTGTGTCTTCGCTTCTACATCTACTCTCCTTGACCTTGGCCTGGCTCCTGGATTACGTCTCTCCTATGCCCCTTTGGATACCTTCTTCGACAACCCTTTGACGACTTCAATGATGATTACCTTGACTTGATTCTGATGACAACATCTTCTCTGCTGCCCTCAGTGTGCCTTTGTTTGTTTTGCTTTGATTTTGCTGAAGAGTTTTGGCGTTTTGAATGCAGGCTTTTTCTCCCTGTTTGTTTTCATGCCAGTAAAGGATTCATTTTGTTAGCGTTTTCATTGACCATTAAGTGCTTTTGTTTTGCAAATACGTATCTCCAGAGACTCTGAATATTAAAACAAACTATTTACACTTCAATTGGGTCTGGCTCTCTGAACTGGCGTCTGCTGCGACAGGGAGGGTTTAGTAAAAGAGGCCAGGGGGTACAGGTTGCCCACTTCTTCTTGTGTTGTGGTATTTATTATTTTTATACAATATTTGAACCATTTCTGAACTTTATTATTTATAGTATTTACATATACAACACCATTACTCTTCATGGGGTATACATCATATGGTGGTGACATGAGGAAACTTCTACTTATGATTATTTTCTAGTTCATCCGCTTGCTCTGTTCTTTTTTTTTAAAAAAACAATCTCCTTATGCAGTTTTATAATCATGGAACCATAATTTGAAACGGTCACTTTATTTTCCAGTCTGTCTCCTTGACTTCCACTTTTCTAAAATTGTTTCTTTTTAGTTGTCAGTACAGAAATGCAGTGTTCAAATTCCAGGTTAAAGTGTTCAATTTTGAAGTTCCAATCATTGTTAATAATTCATCACTACCATTCAGATATGCAAAATAAAGCAGCTACCCTGTCTGAATATTCGTTTAGTCGGGAAAAATTATGTGGTTTCGCTTCGACCCCAGCCCCACAATTCTTGCCAGCCATGAGTGAAAGCAAACCAAACAATTATAAACTGAATGCATTGAATAACTAAACAAAAATTTCATATATCAGGAGAAAAGTGGAATGAAAATGAATAATTTTAAATAGTAATTTATGAAATGAATTAACTATCAACTAATCAAACAGCATACCCTACCTATTTTATTAAATATAAGCTAATTACACCTATCCATTCAACACTGTGATTTGCAATTGTAAGACCTATTGAACTTAGTGGTCCTCAAACTAATTCTTCAAAGCCAATCAACTGTTTACCCAAGTCAATCAACTCCTTTACATTCTCCCAAGGTAAACAATCGATTGAATAATTTAACAAATCAGCCACAGTTATCTGTAATCTGAAATATACTGAACAATTTAGTAGCTTGGAATCCATACCATAATATGTTTTTTAAAAGCTTACAAGTCAAGTGTGCCAATCTCTCAAGCAGTAATTCCTAATGCCACTGACATTAAACTTAGCCAGGCAAAGCAAGGAGAAATTAGTTTCAGGAGAAATACAAACAGTCTTAATTAACTTTGAGTTAATGCAAATATTGTCTCTATAATATTCCATTGTTGGAAGTTTCTCGGGTATTCATTTCTCTAGAAATGCTTTACCAGCCTTGACAAGACAGATATCTTCTGAAAGCCACAAAAGAGATGTACGTAATAGTCAGTAAATGAACAATATATAACCATTAACCTGGTAGAACACTCCCCAGATGATTCTTCCCTGGAAACTGCCACTGAAAAACTCCCACATAACTATTCTGAATGTTTGTTGCCTTTATATCAATGACCAACAAACCAATGATCTCTCCCTGCTCACAACTTTTGCACATTTTCAGCTTCAGGAGGGGTCACAAAGCACAACAAGAGGCAATAATCTTGAAAATCAATATAGAATATATAATATTCACAACAAATACCTGGTATATTGTAGGGAATACATTACCCAAATGGGTGAGAGAATAAAGAAAGTCCCACGTGGGGGATATCCAAACAGTCCATAATGAAGTTTGTAAGATTCAAAAATAATAATGTTGCCCAAATGGGTCAAGAACTCACCAATGTGAGTATTTGTAAATGTTCCAATCCTGCCCCCAATGGGGAACGACAATCGCCAATGCGAATAAATTGTAACTTCCCAGAAGCTCGCAAATGCGAGGTGAGGTGGTAACCACACGATTCAAAAGTGGTGTGAAGACGTAAATCCTCTGGCCGAGCGAAAAGAGGTGGAGGACACTGAGGAGCCAGATAAAGTCCTCAGGAGATGATAGATGCAACAGGCCGACGGTTTGCAAATGCGAATATAGGTATAGGCCTAGGAAATCCGTTTCACCGCTTGATGCGGTTTTTTCAGGATCATGATGCTTCTGATGTGGGAAATGATGGTGCTGAGGTGCAAGATGGAGATAGTTTGGTCAATGATTTTCATGCAGACAATGATAAAGAGGCCCCGGCGCAATGGGCATTTTCTCATGAGAATATTCCTGCTGGGCAGAGAGATGACGGTTTCCTCCCCCTCTCTGTGAGTTCTCAAGATTTGGGTTTAGGCAACAATCTGACACCTGGGAATTTTAATGAGCAGCCAGATAAGGAGTTGAAAAATCGACGGCTGGATTTTAGCCAGGGTCAACAGCAAACTCAAGTTTTACGTTGCTCTGAAAGACTTCGTCAGATAAGAGCCAAGAGTGGGGGAAAATGAAACCAGTTTCTGGGTTTTGGGATATAAGGTTTGCTTGAAGGGAAAAACTGTTAGATCAGGCATCGTTTGGAAATCAAGTTCATGTGCCAAGGAAATCCTGTTCAAGGGGTCTTGTTCCTGTGGATATTTTTAGCCTTTTGGTGTTGACTAGCATCACCTGGATTGTCTTTGTATCCTGTTGATTCCTGTCTGGATTAATACTGCTTTGGATTGCTTTTATATCTTTTGTGGACATTGCTTTGGGTAACTGCATTTTTACTGACTTAATACTTTTTGGAACTTCCTTACTTTCTTACAAGCATCTATTTCTACTGGCTATTTTAATAAGCTTCAATTTAAAAAGATTGGATTTTCCACTCAACGTGTGGTGTGTTTTAGGTCAGAGGGCTTTTCCTGTCCTGGGGTGCAACAGCGTACTGCTGCCTGCATCGTGTGCTGCAGCTATTTTCCATACAGGACTCAAAACCAGGATATACTCTTGATTGTATGCAGTGCATCAGTGCATCTCAGCAGACTGGTTAAAGGAGAAAAGCTCAGCATTTCCCAGAAGCGGGATACTGTGATTCCTGGGTTCATTTCGCATCTGCAGTCAGAGGATACTGTGACCCAGCCTTGAACTGGCTCCTGGGGTGTTTTTGAAGATGCTGCGGAGCAAAGCCATTTTCTTTTAATCCAAATTGGATTATAGTATCTGTGTAGAATCATTCTAATTCATAAATTATGTTAAGGAAAAATAATATCAACTGTCTACAAAAAGCATTGTCATAATGGTGTCTATGTTTTTTGAACTACTTTGCCATACTTTACAAAGTCTTTCAGCAAGGGCAAAGTCATGCACTGCAAAATTACTAATCATACTCAGAATGCATTGATTTATGATATGCAGAAGTGCTGAGTCTCTTTTAGCTTAGTATGCATATTATGTATCATTTAGCTCAATTCTAAACCAAAATGTTCCAAGTTATGATTAAGAAATTTGACATGATGTACTGCTTTGCTGTCTATATTGGGTTCGGTATCATGCTCTGAAAATATTGAACAGGTATTTCAGGTGCCAAATATTAATTGGCAGGTGCTGAACCATGCCCTGGAAAAGTTATCAAATTATCTAAATTGCTAATAAGCAACAGGTTAGGTTTCTTCGCCAGGGACTGCTGAGTCACACACACACACACACACACTATACTTAATACTGAGGCTTGCTCAAGTGCTTTCTACATATTGTGTGCTGAGTCATATTGAACAATTCCGAATCAGGAGTCCTGAAATCATCTTTGTACATGTGATCAGTTCAATGGTACAAAAGTTTTGCACTGTCTTCTATGAAAAGTGATGCATGATGTTCAGAAAATGCTTAGTGAGATTTGCGTAAATACTTTCAAAAAGCGACATTTATATTGCAAGTCTTATAAGCACGAATTGTAAGGCATATGTAAACCCTATACTGTGAAAGGACTTATATCACTTGATAAACTGTCAGAAACTTGCCTTTTTAAAAAAGAATACTTGGTAAATATTAATTAACGAGGTAATTACTCCCAGGTGTTGATGGTTTTATCCAGTAACATTTTCAATCTAGTGCAATAAGTCTAATTTTTTTTACCATAGATTAACATTTAAAGGAATAAATACTTTATCTGTTGTACATTCACCAGTACACATATAACATACACTGTTTTATAGTGAACGGGTCACTACTTAAATGGGAAATATCACTTAGATTTTGTCTGTCTTGAATTAAAAAGGTGAAATCTTTCAAAGATCACCTTTGAGAAACTAACAATGAAACAAAATCACACTATATGTATTAAGTCATATGCGCCTCACCATTTTCAAGTGCAAGAAAAGTTTTGGGGAGTTTTTGGATAGACCAAGACAAAAAAACCCTAGGTCAGGGCTGCCCAGGAAGTCGATCGTGATCAACTGGTCGATCCCAGGACCGAAGGAGGTCGATCCCAGCCGAATGGGGCACTTCTAGAGGGGGTAGAGCCATGCCGCACCAAGCCCCGCCCCCTCTCTGGCTTCATTGCTACCCCAGCTTCTCCAGGCTTGAGGAGGGTAGTGCCAAGCCAGTAGTGGCTAGTTATGCCACCACTGACTTGGCACTACCCTCCTCTAGCCTGGAGAAGCTGTGGTAGCGCTAAAGCCAGAGGGGGAGGGGGCAGAGTCAGGCTGTGCAAAGCCCCGCCCCCTCCCCCAGCTTCTGCACTACCACAGCTTCTTCAGCCTTGAGGAGGGTAGTGCCAAGCCCGGAGTGGCTAGCTATGCCACCGCTGGCTTGGCACTACCCTCCTCAAGCCTGGAGAAGCTGTGGTAGAGCTAAAGCCAGAGGGGGGCGGAGCCAGGCCGCGCCAAGCCCCGCCCCCTCCCCCTGCTTCTCTCTTGGTAGATCTTTCTGACTTGGTTTTATTATAAGTAGTAGGCATGGTTTAGAATCCTAAAATGGCGATTCTTATATCAAATGGGGGGGGGGGGGGATTTTTTTTGATTATTAAAAGAAAGAATTACAAAAAATTTCCCAAAAATTGCGGAAATGTAACTTAAGTACTAACGAAATTCGTTAGTAATTGTATGCCAGAGCATGCGCATTCCAGATGGTTCTAGATGGGACTTTCCAAATAGGAAGGAGGGAGGGAAGGAGGAAGGGAGGGAGGGGGTATTCTATTCTTGGAAGCAGCAAAAGAAAAGGAGGAGGAGCCCCCCCTCGCTCCTCGCTGCTCTCTCTCACCCCCGATCCTGAGGGAGCGAGGGCCCAAGTTTGCCCAGGCTGAGAGGAAAAGGAAGAGGCCTGAGGCTGTGAGGAATGGTGGGAGTTGAAGTCCAAAACACGTACCTGGAGGGCTGAAGCTGGCCCCTGCGATGGGGCAAGGCAGAGCAACGGGGAAGAGAAGCATCTGAGAGAGCGCAGGGAGAGAGAGGAGGAGAAGCGCACGCCCCTGTGTGTGTGAAGCAGGCCCCTGCGATGGGGCATGGCAGCAGAGCAATGGGGAAGAGAAGGAGGGGGGGAAAGCCTGGAGAGAGAGGAGGAGAAGCGCGCACGCGTGTGTGTGTGTGTGTGTGAAGCAGGCCCCTGCGATGGGGCATGGCAGCAGAGCAACGGGGAAGAGAAGGAGGGGGGAAGCCTGGAGGACTACACTTTCCAGAATGCATTGCCTAGCCTACCTAGCAGCAGCGTCACTTCCAGTTCCTCATAGAAATGCGGGAAAAAGAAGAAGCTGAATGAAGGCGGGAAGGAAATGAGGGGGAGAAGACAGGGAGAAGTGAGTACGTAGTACAATAATTAATTAATTAATACTTAAGAATTTCTTACGATCATAACGCAAATTGTTGGCCTCAAGGACCGTAAAAAGGAAGTCTACTTCCGGGATCGCGGCAGCGATACGTAAAACCTCAAAAGTCCCATTACATACGAATCTCTTACGAATCCTTTTAATTTCCGTTTCATTTTTCTCATGCCTAATAAGTAGCTCGCATGCTGAAAAAGTGTGGGCACCCCTGCCCTAGATCAACAGAAAGAGTAAGCTCTAGTAGAGCTGCCATTTTCATTTTATGCTTCTTTGATTTCTTTGGATCCATTATCTTAGTAAGATAGAGTCCATGGTACATCACCCTCTATGGGCCCTCCCACACAGTCATGTAACCCAGAATATCAAGGCAGATAATCCACAATATCTGCTTTGAACTGGAATATTTGAGTCCACACTGCCAGATAATCCAGCTCAATATGGATTTTATACAGCTGTGTGGAAGGGGCCTATGTGGAGTTGGAAAACTAATGGACCAAAAAGATAGCTTCCTGGCAGGTTCAGCAACTGTATTCCAATATTGTCTTCCTTTCAGGCTGTGGATGAAAAGAATATTGGAATCCCAGGTAAAAAGATTTTCTGAACCCTGATAAGGAGACTCCTGGATTAATGAGGACCTCTGTATTTCAGGACATGCTATTTCTTACTCAGAAAATGGTATTTTCAATGTAGCAGCAAACATTTTTTTCTGCGTAGAAAACATTTCTGCACAAAATTCTGCCTTTATTGAGCCCGGTAAACTGTTGGAAAAACTCGGAAGTAGTACATTTATCCCGCGCCTTTCAAGAAGTTGCGGAATAAATGCACTAACAAATTAATTCACTACAAAGCAGTGTTTTCCTGGTTTGTAGCGAATTAATGCGGGACTGCCCAGGATGTTTGCGCAATAAAGGGGCTGTCTGGATGGGCCGTCAGAGTACACTGAATGACGCTCAGTGTTTTCCATTAAGATTCAACATTTGTGGTTCCTTTGTGAATATAGATCAGAAAAGAATTTATTTATCACAAACCCACCACCATAATTTCATCATCACCATTCTGGCTCAGAATTGGTTGGAAGCATCTTATATGCATCCTGCTTGGATTGAGGATGTTAAAAATATGTCTCGAGGCCCTTCCAGACAGGTCCTAAATCCCAGGAGCTGATCCCTGGTTTTCTGTTTATCTCAGATTATCTGGCAATGCGGACTCATGTAATCCAGCTTAAAGCAGAAAACCTGGGATCAGATTCTGGGATATAGGGCCTGTCTGAAAGGGCCCTTACTCTTCCAATCCTTTGTGTGAAAACAGTTTCCTGACACCTGAGGCATTTGGCCACCAAAAGTCTTTAAGACATTTTTCAGGACAATAAATCTACACAGAAATACATGCCATTTTATTGTACAGAAAATGGGGATGCATAGAAATGACGTGCCAGGAGAGAGAGGGAGGAAAAACCAGGATATACTCTTGATTGTCTGTAATGCATCTGGTATGGGTGTGGACAGGCCCCCGGGAAAATCTGTATTTTTCAGATGCGGGTTCTCCCGGTATTAGGGGCTGTCTGGATCCAGTCCAAATGTTACTATTTCATAATGAATACTTTTGAGTCAGTAAGGGTTATTTATTTTTGCCAAAAAGAATGAAATTTGATGATTTACATCCGTAAACCGAACTATGATTTATTACAGTTGAATTCCATGCTGCCTAGGCTGCAGGGGCTGATTTAACGGTAAGCAAAGTAAGTGCCTGCTTAGGGCGCCACGTGGTCAGGGGCGCATCCGGCCGCCAGGTTCTGTGCATGTGTCTCGGTCCAGCTGGAGTTGCCTCGTGCCGCACTAATGGCTCTGCACATGCGCACCCGGCGCATATGTGCACCCTCCACGAGGCCGGAGAGCTAGGGGGCGCCAAAATAATGTTAGCTTACTATTTTAAATTACCTTAGTCCAGCCCTGCTGGGCTGTTGCGAGGTTTGAAAAGAAAATGTGAGTTTCATTCCACTCGATGTTATAATCTAGAACAGTGGTTCTCAACTTGTGGATCCCCAAGTGTTTTGGTCTACAACTCCCAGTTTACTAGCTGTTAGGATTTCTGGGAGTGGAAGGCCAAAACTTCTGGGGACCCACAGATTGAGAACCCCTGATCTAGAAGTATTATCCTAATTCCAGCAACAAAGCAAGGGTTGCCATAGAATTTCAGACCCAGTATCAGAGATGGCTTTCAACTCTTGAACAATAGATGACTATAGATTCTTTATGTATTTTGGTCCTGGTATACACTGCTAGATTTGGACGATACTCTTGTAACTGCCAGAGCAATTAAGACTATACATAATTTGAGTTAGTCACCCCTATACCTTAAGTGGATGAGGTTCTGTCCAAATTCGGAAGCTAACTAAGATCAGTACTTGGAAAAGAGGCTGCCATGGAATATGAGGTGCTGTAGGCATCTTGATGGCACATACAGACCGTGACACATACACACACAAAGAATCCTCTACAAACGAAGAGGATGGATAATGCCCCTAGGCCAGGCCTACACAACCTGTGGCTCTCCAGCTGTTTTGATCTCCAACTCTCAGAATTCTTGGCCATTGGACAAGCTGGCTAGGATTTCTTCGAGTTGAAGGCCAAAAAGGCTGGAGGGTCGCAGGTCGTGCAGGTCTTCTCCAAGCAATGCTGTTGTGATATCCCCTGAAACTTGGCAACAGATAAAAAAACACAGGGAAACCAAGGGATGAGTACCATTTCCATAGAGCAGTGTTTCCCAACCTTTTTTTGAGCCACGGCACACTTTTAACATTAAAAAAATCCGGGGGCACACCACCAACCAAAATGACACAAAATGACACGTGAACACAGTAAAGAACGGCTGGGGGATGGTGGCCTGCTGGGAGCAGCTGCTGGGAGTGCCAAAGCCGGGGGAAGGGGAGGAGCCATGCTGCACCATGCCCCGCCCCCTCCCCCGGCTTCAGCTCTCCCACAGCTTCTCCAGCCTTGAGGGGGCAGTGCGAGCGAGGGGGCAGTGCGAGCAAGTCATGGCGGATTGGAGGCTGGCTGGGGAAACGGCCGAAGGAGGCATTGCCCCGGCCCCTTCTTCTTTTTCTTTGCCGCCGCCTGGCTCTTCCTCCTCCTTCCCCAAGCAGCAGGAGTTTAGCAGGAGGGGGGGGGGAGGAAGGGGGGCAGAGAGCTTTTCTCATGGCACAGCAGGAGGTCCGTCACGGCACAGTGGTTGGGAAACACTGCCATAGAGTACTTCTCTGCTTCAAATACTCTCCCCTTGAAGCTTCTTTGGTTTCAGCAAAAGACACAAGAGTGTGGGGTCAAGTCCTCAGTTGTCCATGATTCATATAGCATTTGCTGTCTCATGACTTGGATAGGTATACAGCCTCTTGGGTACAGCCAGAGATTTCATTATTTTAATACAATTAATGCAGCTGTCAAAGCTGTTTGAAAACAGCCAAAATGCAACCAGCACTTTTATTTGATTTTCCAATAGAAAGAGAGTCTTGTTGACTTTCAAAAAGTGATCAAAAAAAATCTATGGTTTACACCCCAAATAATGTCTGTAGAATGATATCATCGACATAACCAACAACATTCATTGTATGCTTCGGCTTGGGGAATATGCCAAATTCACTTTCTCCAACAGACGTTTGTTGTTGGTTTTTTTAAACACCCTGCAAGTTCTTTCTGTCCTGAATATGAAGAAATATATGATTTATTAGTAAATTCTTCAAAAAATGAACTATAAGATATCTCATTTAGTGCCGACATTCAATAAGCAAAATTCTTCCTGGGATGCAAAACATTTTGTTGTACCAAGTTCTCATCTGTATCTGTATCTGTATACCTTTATAAAGCGGAATGTTTGTATGTATGTGTGCGGAGGGCGGAAGGGCGGGAAAGCGGGAGGGCGGATATGTGGCAGCCACTTTCACAGGCCACAGCGACCAGCGCAGGTGATGGACCTGCACCAAACTTGGTACACATAACCCCCCTAACCCCCTTTACGTCCTGGCATGGGTCGGGGACATGGCCCACGGATTATGGGATTTGTAGTACTTTCCAACACTTTGGTTCCCACAGACCACTGAGGCCACCAAAAAGGACCAATACAGACCACACTCAGCACACACAGCCCCCATGACCCACTCTACGTCCTGGTGCAGTTCGGAGGAGGGTGGACCATGGATGATGGGACTTGAAGTGCCTCTACTCACTTCCCAAGTCCGCTGCAACCCTCATCCAATCACTGATCGAGACCAAAATTGGCACATAACCCCCATGACTGCCTTCACATCCTGGTGAGGTTCGGGGGAGGACTGACAATGGATGATGGAATTTGTAGTATTTTCACACCCCTCTGTTCCCACAGACCACTGTGGCCCCCCAAAAACACCGAGAAAGTCCACACTTGGCACACAGAGCCCTAGTGACCCACTCTACATCCTACTGAAGTTTGGAGGAGAGAACATGGATGATGGGACTTGCAGTACCTTCCCTCACTTCCCAATCCTGCTACAAACCTAATCCAATGACTGATCAACACCAAATCTGGCACACAGAGCCCTCATGACCCACTCTACAGCCTGGTGCAGTTTACTGTGAGATGGACCACGGATGATGGGACTTGAAGTACCTTCACTCACTTCCGAAAAAGAATGCATCCCTCATCCATTCACCAATACAGACCAAACTTAGCACACAGAGCCCCCATGACCCAATCTACATCCTACTACACTTTGGGGGGGACAACAGAGATGATGGGACTTGCACTACCTTCAGTAATTTCATGATACCACTGCAACTCCCAATAATGATGGATCAAGACCAAACTTGGCACACAGAGCCCCCATGACCCACTCTACATCCTGCTGCGCTTCACAAATAACCCGGGCAGGACCGGGTCCCCAAGCTAGTATAGATATGAAAAACAATGAGTTCTTATGAAAAAGCAGTTGGGAGCCCTAACTCAGCCCCGCAAATGTGGGTGGATACAGATATACTGTATGAAAAGCCAGACTTTCAAGAAGTGAACAGTAAAAAACAATGAACTAAAATGAAAGAAAGAAAATAAGTTTTAGTTCAGGGGTTCTCAACCTTCCTAATGTCACAACCCCTTAATACAGTTCCTCATGTTGTGGTGACCCCCAAACATAAAATTATTTGCATTGCCACTTCATAACTGTAATTTTGCTACTGTTCTGAATCGTAATGTGAATATCCGATATGCAGGATATATTTTCCTTCACTGGACCAAATTTGGCACAAACACCCAATACACCCAAATTTGAATACTGGTGGGGTGGGGGTGGGGGGTGTGTGGATTGATATTGTCATTTGGGTGTTGTAGTTGCTGGGATTTATAGTTGACCTACAATCAAAGAGCATTCTGAACTCCACCAACGATGGAATTGAACCAAACTTCCCACACAGAACCCCCATGACCAACAAAAAATACTAGAAAGGTTTGGTGGGCACTGAACTTGAGTTTTAGAGTTGTAGTTCACCTATGTACAGACTGTGGACTCAAACAATGGTGGATCTGGACCAAACTTGGCACAGATACTCAATATGTCCAAATGTGAACACTGGTGGAGTGGATCTGGACCAAACTTGGCACAGATACTCAATATGTCCAAATGTGAACACTGGTGGAGTTTGGGTAAAATAGACCTTGACATTTGGAAGTTGTAGTTGCTGGGATTTATAGTACATCTACAATCAAAGAGCACTCTGAACTCCACCAACGATGGAATTGAGCCAAACTTCCCACACAAAACCCCCTCTGACACCCCTTCGCGACCTCCCAAGGGGTCCCGACCCCCAGGTTGAGGAACGCTGCTTTAGTTTCTCCTATTTCTAATTTGTTTTATTAAATCTAAAGTACTTTTCACCCTGAATATAAAGAAATATATGAAATCGTAAAATTCTGCTGAAAAATTCTTGAAGTCTACTTTTAATTATAATTAAGGATTTATATGTACTTTATTTATTTAATTATATATTTTATAGCACTGCTTGTCTCAAAATTATCCAAGTTAATAATCGAGGAAATGTTTTGAGTTTATGGTGGACAAGCCAACCTTATCCAGGACCTCCTTCCACCTGGAAACCAATGTCCTCACTGTTGAAGAACATGCAGGTCAAGAACAGGAATCTACAGTTACCCTACGTATCCACTGCCAAGACACTAGACTTGGAAGGCCATCATACTTGGACAACGAGGGATCGCCTGAGTAAGAAAGACAAGACAACATTGGAAGTCTTCCTAAACTCAATGGTAGGACCATTTCACACTACATGTCACAACTGAGGCCTCTTCTACACTGCCGTATAATCCAGATTATCACATCAGATAATCCACATTATCTGCTTTGAACTGGATTGTATGAGTCTATAATGCCATATAATCCAGTTCAAATCAGATCATCTGGATTTTAGATGGCAGTGTAAAAGGGTCCGCTGAAGGCATGGAAAGAATTTCTGAGAGCATTGGATGCTGCCTTTCTCTAGGCGACTATGCCCATATGAATTCAAACTATCCTAAACTTTCCTAGGGCTCAAGTGTTCTTTTCTAGTAGTACGAGCTGGATTTCTTCCCTGTCCTCAAAAACCTAACTTGAAATAATTCCAGAAGAATCAGATTCAGAGACTTTAACTTTGCTGAGACAAGAATCTTCCTTTTGTAGTTCTTTGATCCAAATGTCAAATAAACTTGTAAGAACAGAGTTCCTCTTCAGACAACTGTTTTAAGCCAAAACTGGTCAACATTTGTTCAACTTAACTGACTTTGGATGAGTTTGCCTACTTTGGCAGGTGTAGACTGTAAGGACTCACCTGCCTTAAGCAGGGCCGAGGCCTGCTTAGAAGGGGTTTAGAAATCCTGTTTTGGTTGTGATGGCATCCATCTTGGAGAGGTGGCTGCAGCCAGCAACCATTAAGGGAAGGGAAGCCAGAGCAAGGGGGCGTGGCCTTGCAGGCTTGTGCCTAGCTACAGTGTAGAAGCTGTGATTGGCTAGAGTAGAAGGGGAGGAGTTGGAGCTGGCAGAGTAGAAATCCTGTCAGAGAAAGTTTCAGTCTGGAGTTTGGAGTTTAGAGCGAGGCTGTGCAGACACACATCTCCAGCCTCTGCTGTTTAGAGTCAGGCTGTAGATTCAGCATCTACGCCTGAGGCAGTCTTGAGCAAGGTTTCTGGGGGAGTATCACCAGAGCCTTGGCAACAGAGACTGACAGTCTGTCCTAAGCAATTCACCACGTAGGAATAGGCTGGACTAGTGGGAGTCACGACTCAGTTCTGACCGCCCTTAGGGCCAGTAGTCATTCTAGTGGGAACGCTTGTGGAAGAGTGCCAATTAGAACTGTTCTTGTGATAGGCAGTTGGGTTACCTGGTCATCTCTTGAGATAGAGTGACAGGTAGTGGACTCTTAGACTGTGTGGGTTACGAGTAACCCAGTAGTAGCCAGACTCAGGGAACGATCTAAGTGGTTAGATGTTCCAGAAGTTTAGAACAACAACCATCTAGTGGAACTATTAGTTGGGAGTTGGGAGACAAGTCCTAGTACTGTCTGTGGAACTGAACGTACCATCTGAAGAAGAATTAATAGCCTTTAATAAGTAACCTCTACGCTCTAGCACAGATATATTGATCTTGCAACCATCACGCTGTTCTAAGTTTATCATTGCTGTAACCATACGCTAGTTGCCTCTGAGAAGAACCAATACGATCTGTGCCTATTTAATAGCCTCGTTTGTAGTTAATAAATACTTTTCTTATTAACTTTTAAAGAAGCCTCAGTTATCTTTCGGTGTCCTCAGTTTACATTCTTGGTGGTGGGTTGTTGTAAGGCCAAACGCTACAGACACTTCATTTAATTTGAGTTTAATTAGTAAAGTAAATCCTAATGACCCATTAGGTTGGTGGCAGTCTACCGGGAGTGTCAATTAGTCAATTTTGGTGACCGAGATCGTCACAGCCCCATTCCAGACAGGCTCTATATCTCAGGACCTGATCCCAGGTTTTCTGTTTATCCCAGATTATCTGGCAGTGCAGCCCAGGTCTCTGCTGTTAGCAAAACCTCCTTTGTTCATCTGTGGCAGGCTAGGCGGCTGGCCCCCTATCTGTCTAGAGATGTTCTAGCAACGGTGATCCAGGCCACGGTCATCTCAAAATTAGACTACTGTTACGCCCTTTACATTGGCCTATCTCAGGCCCGGATCAGCTGATTGTGTCACCCGAGGCCAGACTTTGGAAGTGCCGCCCCAGCCCCAGGGGCGGGGCCGCTTGTGGGGGGTGGGGCCCTCTCTCCTTACTTGACGATGCCAGAGAGGAGGGGCGGCGGCGAGGCGCTTAATCCCGGGGGGCGGCATTGGCGAAGCTACAGATCCCATGAAGGCTGCGGGAACGGCGCGCTCCGAGGCGGCGTTGGCTTGGGCGGCTTCGGGACGAGAATGAGAAGAGCCGAGGAGGAGGAGCAGCGGCGGAGGTGGCCGGAGCCCTGCACAAGCCTTGTCCTCCTCCGCCTCGGCGCCTCCGCTGCTGCCGCTTCTTCTGCTGCCGCTGCCGGGGCTCCTGCCGCTACCACCACCGCTGCCCAGGAGCAGCCGCGCCAGAGAGGAGGAGCACCAGAGAGAAGGAGCGGCAAGGCTTCTCCCCGCCCCTTCCTCCCTGGCGTGGCTTGACCACGTCAGAGAGGAGGGGCGGTGAGCATTCTCTCCACCCCTTCTTCCCTGGCGTGGCTTCGCGGTGAAGCCACGCCAGGAAGGAAGGGGTGGGGAGAATGCTCGCTGCCCCTCCTCTCTGGCGTGGTCAAGCCTTCACCACACCAGAGAGGAGGGGCGGCGAGCATTCTCCCCACCCCCTCCTCCTTGGCGTGGCTTCACCATGCCAGGGAGGAGGGGCGGTGAGGCTCTCACCGCCTCCTCCTCCCTGGCGAGGAGGGGGTGGCGGGAAGCTGCATCTAGGGCCTATGGCGCTCCGCGGGCAGGCACAGGAGCGCCAGGACATCAATTTTTTTAAAAAAACATTTTTAATTTTTTTTTTAATTTTGGGGGTCCGGATCCGCTGCCCCCCCCCCAGGGACTGCCGCCCGAGGCCATGGCCTCGGGTGGCCTTGTGGGTAATCCGGGCCTGGCCTATCTTTGTCTGTGACCCGGAAACTTAAACTCGTCCAGAGTGCTGCTGCTCGGCTTCTCACTGGGGCTCCAGTGAGATGTCACATAACTCCGATTTTGCAGCAGCTTCACTGGCTGCTGATCAAGCACTGGATCACTTTCAAGGTGATGGTACTAACCTTCAAGGCCTTCTATTGTGGCACCAACTCTTTGGAATGCCTTGCCAACTGAAGTTTGTGCCCTGCGAGACCTTTCGGCCTTTTGCAATCCTTGTGTGATTAGACCATGCATGGGCAAACTTTAGCCCTCCAGGTGTTTCGGACTTCAACTCCCAGAAATTCAAGCCAACTTACCAGTTGTTAGGAATATTAATAGTAGTAGTTGTAATAACAACAAAAACAACAACAATCTTTATTCCTATCCCGCCCCATCTCCCCAAAAGGACTTGGGGTGGCTCACAACATAAGTAAACACAATAAACAATATAGTGGAAGTTAAAGTCCAAAACGCCTAGACTTTGTCCATGTCTGGATTAAATCCTATGATTTACATTACATTATATGAATGCTTGGAGGAATAGGATGCATGTAGATTTTGAATGCACTTTGCCAGCTTATATGAGTTTATTCCTTTAACTAAAATCTGACATTTGGCCATGGTGGTCTACGCTCTGGTTACATCCCGAATAGGCTACTGCAACGCTCTCTACGTGGAGTTGCCTCTGAAGACTGCCAACGTTAGTCCAACGTTCAGCAGCCAGGTTACTAATGGGAGCGGGGTACTTGACAGATGCAACTGTCTTTCAGGCTGCAAAGGCCGGCAGCAGACTACACTTAAGGTTGAGCACCCACCCTGACCTGGACAGGCCTCGAACTCATGACCTATTGGTCAGAGAGATCTTATGCAGCTGACACTTAGCCAGCTGCGCCACATTCCCAGTTGCTTACAGCACACATATGGAAAGATACTTAGCCAGCTGCGCCACATTGAATTCTACATCCGGAAATGTGATTGGGCACAAAACTTGTCAGCTATGACTGTTGTAGTTACAAAAATGCTAAGATGTTTTATTTCAAAGCAACCCTATTTGAACCCTTTTGAGAACCCCACAAAAATGGAAAGTGAATGTAGAAATAAACTCATTAAGAAATAAGTCAGAGTCTTAATGCCTGATTTCCTCAGAAGAAACTGAAGAGGAATCTCCAAAGTTTTCTTCCACCATGATTCCGTGCCTGTGCTATTTTCTATCTTAGGAAGAAGAATCTTTTAACTTCTAAATTTGGTCATTATGGGTCATTTCACCCCAAACCTCACCAATATTTAAAGTTTGTCATATTGGATATATGTGCCATGTTGAATCCAGATTCATAATCGGTTTGGGTTCACAGTGCTTTTTCGTTGTCAGTGAACTAGAACTCCCAAAATCACCTGCCAAACCCTGCCAGTATTTAAAATAGGCCATGTTGGGTATGTGGGCCATGTTTGGTCCAGATCTATCATCAGTGGGGTTCATAGTGCTTTTTGATTGTGGGTGAACTGCGACTCCCAAAATTGTGGGTCAATCCCCCAAAATCCACTAGTATTTGCTATTAGCCATGGTGTTTGTTTGTTTTTTTTATTTATTTCTATTTAAACCCGCCACTCCCCAAAGGCTCGGGGCGGTTCACAATAAAAAAACATACAAAACCCATGAAGGTTTAAAAACAGTTTTAAAATTTCAGCAATCAAAACAAGATGCAAAATGCAGCAACAATTTCAACTACATTATCTTCCTCAGTCGGAACCGAACACTTGCCTGAAGAGAAAGGTCTTGCAAGCCCTCTGGAACGAGAGCAAATCAAGGATGGCTCTAACTTCTTCAGGCAACCCATTCCAGAGATTCGGTGCCACAACTGAGAAGGCCCTGTGTCTGGTGGATGACAGTTTGTAAGTCCGGATGCGAGGGACTTCTAGAAGGTTTTGATCTTCAGACTGTAGTGATCTCTGGGGTGTATAGGGGGTAAGGTGGTCCTTCATGTACACAGGCCCTAGACCATATAAGGCCTTAAAGGTTGTGGGGGATCGGGAGCAGGTGAGGGTTCTGCCCTCCTTTCTGCTAGAGATCCCTGTGTACAACTAGTGGGCCACTGTGTGACACAGAATGCTGGACTAGATGGGCTGAGGCCCGATTCAGCATGGCTCTTCTTATGTTCTTATGTTAATACCAGCATTTTGAATATTTTATTTATTTATTTATTTATTTATTAGTTCCACTTAATATACCGCTCTCTCTGGAGCCCAGAGTGGTTTACAAAATTAAAATAGCAAGTAAACATAAACACAGTAAAACCAATATAAAACCCCAGTTAAAATCCCATTTCCCACAATACTGCAACAAAGCAGCAGAAAGGCGATGGCGGCGGGTGGCAGCGCTAGTGGACGGCATTGGTTATGCGCCAAATGCCTGTCTGAATAGCCAGGTTTTGACGGCTCTACGGAATGGCAGCAGATCGCGGATGACTCTTATCTCCCCCGGGAGGGTGTTCCAGAGGGTTGGAGCGGCCACAGCGAATGCCCTCTGCCACGTACTAGAGAGCCTGTAGACCTTAATACAGGCACCTCCATATGGTGCCTGGTATTGACCCAGTGCTCGATCAGAAGCCAGTGCAATTGCCGCAGAATAGGTGTAATGTGGCATCTCGACAGCGAGAAGTTTGGCGGCAGCATTTTGCACCAGCTTGAGCTTCCGGACCAGGGACAAAGGAAGGCCAATGTAAAGGGCGTTACAGTATTCCAGCCTCGAGATGACCATCGCCTGGATCACCGTAGCCAGGTCCTTCCCAGATAGGTAGGACGCCAGCCGCCTAGCCTGCCGCAGATGGAAAAAAACGGATCTGCTCACAGCAGAGACCTGAGTGTCCATTGTCAGCAGCGGGTCTAACACAATCCCCAGACTCTTTACTGACGACGACGGGCATAGTGCCTCGCCGTCCAGCGTAGGCAGCCGGAGCTCCCCCCCCTTGCGAGTGTGGGTGCTATGTCCCCATAGGGAGATAGGGCAGAATAGAAATAAAGTTTTACTTACTTATACTTAATGTTTGGTTCCAATTAGTTGTTGACGGGAGTCACAGGACTATCTGGATGTGAGCCATCTTGGAAATTGCATAAAAACAAACATAGATACATAGATACAAATATATTTTCATTTTGTCGAAGGCTTTCATGGTCAGAATCACTGGGTTGCTGTGAGTTTTCTGGGCTGTATCGCCATGTACCAGAAGCATTCTCTCCTAACATTTCACCCACATCTATGGCAGGCTTCTTCAGAGGTTATGAAAACGGAACTACAGTGTTCCCTCACTTATTGCTGGGGTTAGGTTCCAGGACCTCCTTCAATAAGTGAAAAACCGTGATGTAGGGATGCTCTATTTATTTTAACATGTATACATTATTTTAGCAGTTATATACTATTTTAGGTATTTATAAACTTAAAATAAAGTGAAGGAAAGGAAGGAAAGGCCCTTCAAGGCTGGAGGGAGGGAGGACTGAGGAGGGAAAGCGCCTTGGAGAACGGCAGTGGCAAACCCCACAAAGCAGCGAAAATACCATGATATATATTTTAAATTAATATTTTTTGAAATCCGCAAGACAGCAAATCCACAATAAGCGAACCGCAATGTAGCGAGGGAACACTGTACTTTCATTTTTAATATATGTATAGATAGATTGGAAGACAACAGTGGCAATGGGTTGTTGTAGGTCAGGGCTGTCCAACTTCTACCGGCCCAGGGGCCTGAAATCCGGTCACTGATGACCTGGGGGGCCGTAGGGTCTGCCCCCGCCCCGGCTCTGCCCCCCCGGCTCCGCCCTCTCCCCCGGCTCCGCCCCCACCCCGCCCCTGCATGCATACAGTCAAATATAATCTTTTACTGAGATAAAATGCAGGGATAAGATATTAAATTATTTTAATTTAATATTAAATATATTTAATTCCATCCTCCCCTCTCCCCTTATTTTAATTTAATATTAAATATATTTAATTCCATCCTCCCCTCCCCCCTTAATGTATCCCATCTCCCCTTATTTCATCTTTAAATATATTTAATTTTATATTTAATACATGAGAGGAGATGGGGGAGGGAATGAGGAGCCCCCTGCTTTGGCCTACCTTTTCCAAACGCGCAGGATCCAGGAGTACCCGGATGACGAGAGAGGCGACCACCGACTGAGTCGAAGAAGGTCCTAATCGCGTCTGTGGGCCTCAGCGATCCAGTAGTAGAGTAGCCAAAGAGTATTGCGAGAATACGCAATCCACACGGGATTTCGCTGTCAACGCCGGGGTGATCTCGCGTTGACAGCGAAATCCCGTGTGGATTGCGTATTCTCGCGATACTTGCTCCAAACCCGGAAGTAGGTTTTTTTAAAAAAAAAATTATTTATTTTATTTTTTAATTTTTATTTCTTATTAAGAAGCTTAGGGGGCCAGAGGGAAGGGGCTGGGGGCCGTATACGGCCCCCAGGCCGCCAGTTGGACAGCCCTGTTGTAGGTTTTGATAAACCTCACAACCTCTGAGGATGTTTGCCACAGATGCGGGCGAAACGTCAGGAGAGAATGTTTCTAGAACATGGCCATATAGCCTGAAAACCCTACAACAGGTGCTCATTAGGTAGATCATGGCCTACTGGTAGATCGCGTAGGGCGTCCTGGTAGATCGCAGGCAGGGCGGGAGGAAGGCTCAGTCCCGCCCCGCAGGCTCCTGACGCCGCCCAGATGCAGAAGGAGGTTGGACTGGATGGCCATTGGAGGTCTCCTCCTATTCTAGGAACCCATTGTTGTTGTTATTATTATCAGAGGCTGAATGGCCATCTGTGAGGAATGCTTTGATTGTATTTTTCCCTTATGGCAGAAGGAGGTTGGACTGGATGGCCCTTGGAGGTCTCCTTCTACTCTAGGAACCGATTGTTGTTGTTGTTACTATTATTATTATTATTAGTAGTAGTAGTAGCAGAGGCTGAATGAATATTATCATTATTATTATGAATAAATTCAGGGGCTTATTATATTCACATTTAGTTGAATTCAGTCTTAAAATATATTATATGGCTCTCACTGAAATAAATTTCCAAATATTTTGCTTTGATGGCTCTCTGAGTAGTGGGTAGGGAGATCATTTTGACTTGGCTGTTTTATAAGTAGCTCGCATGCTGAAAAAGTGTGAGCACTCCTGCCCTACAACAACCCAGTGATTCTGACCATGAAAACCTTCAACAATACAATGCTGACAAAAACAGTAACATTTATTTATTTATTTACTAGCTGTACCCGGCACGAGTTGCTGTGCCCTATTTAGGAGATGCGAGAAAGTTTGAGTATATAAGGATTGGAATTGATGTTACTTATGGTCTTGGTGGGGTCATGGCTGTGTCGTTGTGGGTTGTTCTGGTGGGTGGGATGTTGAAGTGCTGTGGAGTTGTCGGTGTGTGGTGTTGCTGGCGTTCTGCATAGCTTGTCGATATACAATGTTTTTTGTCTTTCCATCTGCTGTGTTGATGTAGAGGTTGATGCTTGTGTGGGTGGTGTACTTTGGAAGTGAGTGGAGGTACCTGAAATCCCATCATCCATGGTGTGCCCTCCTCTAAACTGCAGTTGGATGGAGTGTGGGTCATGGGGGCACTGTGTGCCAAGTTGGGTCTTTATCGGTCTTGGTTCTGGGCCACAGTGGTCTGTGGGGAATGAAGGGTTTGAAAGTAGTACAAATCCCATAATCCATGGAGGTACATCAAATCCCATCATCCATGGCCCACCCTCCTCCAAACTGCAGTAGAATGTAGCGTGGGTCATAGGGGCTCTGTGTGCCAAGGTAGGTTACTGTAAATTCAGGCCATACACAATTTCCCATGAGCTGAGGCCTAATCAGAAAAATCAAGTTAATGAAGCCTTACTGTCAATTCAGGCCATACACAATGTCCCATGAGCTGAGGCCTAGTCGGGAAAATCAAGTTAATGAAGCCTTACTGTCAATTCAGGCCATACACAATGTCCCATGAGCTGAGGCCTAGTCGGGAAAATCAAGTTAATGAAGCCTTACTGTCAATTCAGAACGTGAACAGCATCCCATTAAGTGAGGCCTAGTCAGGGAAATCATGTTAATGAAGCCTTACTGTCAATTTTGGGCGTGGTCTGTGATTTGTAGGGATTTAAATTTTCTGTGGGAAGTGAATTGGGTGTTTGTGTTGGCGACTGCCTCAGCCCTTTGCCTTATCCTCCTCTGCCAGTTTATTATGGGTCGGAATGTTCATGTTGGCTGGCCAATAGAGGCGTTATGCAAATACTCCCTCATTGGCAGCCAATCATGTTGTCAGAATGTAGAGGCCGGGAGATTCGTTGGCAGCCGCGGAGGACGCTGGGAAATGTAGGGGTTTTTTTGTATCGTTGTTTTGGGGGCCTTCTAGGTTTTTGGGGGAGGGGAGTTTATTTGCTAAAAACCTACCTTGCCTGAGGCCTATTTTTGTTGCCAAGTTTGGTGTCTCTGCCTAGTAAGGTTTCTCTGCCTAGGACGGTCGTTCCATGATGGGACCTCCTTTATATAATAGATTTATTTTATTTGGATTTGTAGCCCGCCACTCCCAATGGCTGGGAGCGGTTGACAACATAGCTCGAAGAGGGCGAACAACAGATAAAACATCACAATAAAACATAAGAACTATAAAAATAAATAAAACATTCCAATTGGTGTTAAATATTTCTACATATTGTGTGTGTGTGTGTGTGTGTGTATACACACACACACACAGCTTCTGTTTCTGGATGTCAAACTCTGTTTTTGTAAGTATGAAACTGGAATATGAAGATGTATATTTTGCTTTGAAAACTGCAGTCCTTTGTGTTTCTTTTTTAAAAAAAATTTTTTTATTGTTTTATCATTGTCAACACAATATTATACAATGTCTATTTACAGCAGATTCATATTATTCATTTCTAGCTACAATACTTCAATCTTTAGCATCTGCCATTATGTTTTTCTTATACATTTTTGTATCCCTCACCACTGTGCTCCCCCCCCCCCAAGCCATTGCTTTTACATATCATTCGTCCAAACCTTCTTTTCTTCTTGTGGAGGTAACCTTCCTTCTTCCTTTTCTAATCCTTTTTCAATAAATTTTCTCCATACCTCATCAAAATCACTTTGTTTCCATATACCTCTTTTTACTTTTAATATACATGTTAACTTATCATTTATTGCCAGTTTCCATACTTCCTTGCACCATTCCTCTATTTGTATATTAATTTCCTTTTTCCAATTCCTTGCTATAAGCAGTCTTGCTATTGTTAATAGGTTTGTTATCGCATCTTTATCCTTTTTTTTCAAATTGTTTACTATTATATAATGATAATAAAGCTATACTAGGACTTCTTTCTATTTTAATATTCATTATATCTTCTATTTCTTTAAATACTTTTGCCCAAAATTTGCTTACATATTTACATTGCCACCACATATGTATATATGTTCCTGTTTCTTGGCATCCTCTCCAACAGTTTTTCGAGTAGTTTTTATTTATACTAGCTGTACCCGGCACGTGTTGCTGTGCCCTATTTAGGAGATGCGAGATGTAAGGGTTGGAAATGATGTTACTTACGGTCTTGGTGGGGTCATGTAGGCATGAATTGCGCACTTTCTATGTGTGCTCCAAATGATGTCATCTGGAAGCATGAGTTGTATTGTCTTATATAGCGGAGGAAGTGTTTTGATTCTGGAGTGTGTCCACTCAGCAAGGTCTGTAGTGGTTGTGGAGGAGTGGCAAGTGGTGGTAGAGAGACTTTACCGGCTAGGCAGCACATTCCTGTTGTTTCTGCTGGGTATTTCAGGGCTTTGCAGTGTGTGCAGATGTGCGTTAGGGTGCCAATGTCGGCCTCTGGCACCATGCTGTAGTCTTCTGCAGCGTTGTATCTGAAGGCTAGGCGGTGGAATTGGTTGTGGTGTTTTTGAAGTTTGTTTTCTGTGTTGCGACGCCGTGTTTCTGCGCTCCTTGCACGCTGCTGTTGTGTTGCATTTCTGCGTCTTTGTTGTTCCTGGCTGCGTGCTTCTTCTTGTCGTGCAGTTCTTTGCATTTGGTTCTCAGCTGTGCGTCGTGCACTGACCTGTTGTCTGTGTCTCTGCTGCGCAGTGTGTTTCTGTTCTGGCGTTTGTTCTGCCCTTTTTTTGATGTATGTAGCGTTGTGAGTGTCGTCCGATGCTGTTATTTTTATAAGGCATGGCTTGTCTTTTGGGTCAGTTTATGTCTGTGTGGAAGGAAGGAATGGTTTTAGTTTGTGGTGTTTGTAGGTGTTGTGTGTACGGGGTCCCGTAAGGTTGGTGGGATGGGTTGTGATTGGCAGTTGTGTTGTGTTGTGTGGGTAGGAATTTGCTGGAGAATTGCTCCCTCAGAGTTTGGTTTTGGCAGTTTAACCCTCAAACACCAACTGAAATCTCTCAGCATTCTATCCTAGCCTTGGATGGCTCTTGCCAGCGTTGCTATGGTTACAGCAGTTATGCAAATCCGCCCTTATTGGCAGCCAATCATGTTGTTCAGAATGTAGAGGCTGGGTGAGTCGTTGGCTGCCCCGGAGGATACTGGGAAATCTAGTTTTATTTTTACTCGTTGTTTTGGGGGCCTTTTAGGTTTTTGGGGGGGGGGGGAGTTTCTTTGCTACAAACGTACCTTGCTTGAAGCCTATTTCTGTTGGCAAGTATGGTTTTTCTGCGTTGTATGGTTTCTTTGTTTGAGGTATACATCACATGACGTGAACCCATTTATATAATAGATTTGCTATTCTTAGTGGTGTAAGGTACCATTTCCATATTAACTTATAATAATTTTCTTTAACCCTTATTGATACATTTTTTAGATGTCTTTGTCTCCATAATTGTTGCCACTCTGTTTCCTTTATTTTTATCCCTAAATCTTCTTCCCAAACCTCCTTAAGGGTGTTATTTTTTGTTTTTCCTTCCTTTATTTCAATTATTATCTTATATACTTTACTAGTTATTCCTATCAAGTTTTCGTGCTCTTCTACATCCCTCCCATTTTGTATTATTTGTTCAAATTGGTTAACCTTACTTCATTTTTTAAATTATTTTTTAGCCAATTTTTAAACCATTGTTCTAATTGTATACAATCACATTCCAATTGGTGTTAAATATTTCTACATATTGTGTGTGTGTGTGTGTGTTTAAACATACATACACACACACACAGCTTCTGTTTCTGGATGTCAAACTCTGTTTTTGTAAGTATGAAACTGGAATCTGAAGGTGCATATTTTGCTTTGAAAACTGCAGTCCTTTGTGTTTCAAACAAAGTCTCTTCTTTTTTTTGCAAATGTTCCAACCTTTTACAGTATTTTTCCTCACCTTTTGTCTCCATGCGTTCTGAAACGAAGAGGGGAGGCAATGAAGACAGATGTTCAGTTGAGAGATTATACTGCAGTTATGTTTTCATGCCTCTACTGAAAATTTGAGATGAAAGATGTCACTGCTACCTAGTTTGAACAATAAGATACTGGCGAGCCTTTTATTTGCTTTACAGGCTGCTGGGTCACTTATCAAGTTTATTTCATTTTGTGGTTTTCACTTATGAAGGAACTTCTAGCCTCACCCTTATAAGGGGTAGGCTACAAATTATCTAACAGTTGTGTACTGCTGTCAATTCTCAATGCAATCCCTTGCCTTCAGTCGAAAGGCCGAACAGGGCATAGGGTTACAGCCTGTGTTGGATGGGGTTGCACTCCCCCTGAAGACGCAGGTTCGCAGCTTGGGAGTGATCCTGGATTCATCGCTGAGCCTGGAACCCCAGGTCTCAGCGGTGGCCAGGGGAGCTTTTGCACAGTTAAGACTCGTGCGCTAGCTGTGCCCGTACCTTGGGAAGTCTGATCTGGCTACGGTCGTCCACGCTCTGGTCACATCCCGAATAGATTACTGCAACGCGCTCTACGTGGGGCTGCCTTTGAAGACAATTCGAAATTACAACTAGTCCAGCGGGCTAGACTACTAACTGGAGCTAGACTACTAACTGGAGCTACATACAGGGAGCATACTACCTCCCTGTTGTGTCGGCTCCACTGGCTGCCGGTCCAATTCCGGGCTCAATTCAAAGTGCTGGTGTTGACCTTTAAAGCTCTATACCAGAGCTGTCCAACTTCTACCGGGCCCAGGGCCGGAATAGAGGTCACTGATGACCTCGGGGGGCGCTTGGCCCCACCCCCGGGCCCCACCCTCAGCCCAGGCCCCTCCCCCTCCTAAAGCTGTCATTTCCCTCCTCCTCTTCCCGGGTGCCACGGCGCCAGGAAAGAGGAGGAAGAGGAGGTGGAGGAGATTTCTCCCCTCCTCCTCTTTCCGGGCACCGCGGCTGTCCCGAGCGCCACGGCGCCCGGGAAAGGCACGGCGCCCGGGAAAGAGGAGGAGGAGGAGAGCAGAGAAGCGGCGCCAAGGGCAGCGCGTCACACCAGACCTGTGACGCGCTGCCCTTGGCGCCGCCTTCTGCTCTTCAGCGGCTCCCGCCCTAGGAAGGGCGGGGAGCCACCAAAAGGAGGAGTAGGGGGCGCCAAGGGCAGCGCGTCACACCAGGCCTGTGATGCACTGCCCTTGGTGCCGCCTACTCCTCCTTTTCGACACAGAGAGAGGGACGGAGGGGGCGGTGCAGGTAGGAGGAGCTAGCTCTCTTCCTCCTCCCTGCCCCGCCTCCCCTTCCCCCCCGCCGCCTTTTTTAAAAAAAAATTAGAATTTTTTAAAATTAAAAAATGGCGGCTGGGGGCATAGCTGGGGCCGTGCCCAACAGGCTGGGGGGCTGGATCCGGCCCCAGGGCCACCAGTTGGACAGCCCTGCTCTATACGGTTCTGGCCCAGCTTACTTGTCCGAACGCATCTGCCACTACGTCCCACCTCGTACTTTAAGATCATCCGGGGAGGCCCTGCTCTCGCTCCCGCCGGCTTCCCAGGTGCGGCTGGTGGGGACGAGGGAGAGGGCCTTCTCGGTGGTGGCTCCCCGTCTGTGGAATGCGCTCCCTAGCGACATACGATCAATTCCATCCCTCCTGACATTTAGGAAAAAAGTGAAAGCCTGGATGTGGGACCAGGCGTTTGCATAGTAGCACAGGACAGCACTTTAGTAGTTTTAATGGAAAGTTGGTAAATAGGGCTCAATGCTTTTATGGACGGAACACTTGTTTTTAAGATAGGTGAATGCATAGGATGTGTGAATATAATTGTATTTTAATGTATTTTACTGTCGAATGCTGGAGGGTTTTATATTGTGTTTTTATACTGCGATTGTGATGTAGGCATCAAATTGTGCCTTTTGGAAGCTGCTCTGAGTCCCCCCTCGGGGGTTGAGAAGAGCGGGGTAAAATGCCGTAAATAAATAATAAAATAAATAAATTCTGGCTGGTCTCCATGGCCACATCTATATTACCATATGTTCCAGGGCGCTTCCAGACAGCTCCAAAATCCGCATTTTAAATGTCTCTCTCGGCATTACTTAGCGAATGAAGATTCTTAGGAAGGACTCGTCCCACGCTTTTTACAAGCGCGTTGATGATGAAAAAGGCCAATCTGAGATAGGCAAGTTTGGTTGCAGAAAGCACAGCAGAAAGTCTCTGGGTGATGTTGTTTCCAAGTTGCGGTTCTTTCTGCGTTGTCGTTTCTCTTTGAGACCCATTTGGCGTGTCTTCTCAAAAGAGGGTATGCAAGCCTCTCCCCCCACAACAAGGGGGCGCCAAGAGAGAGGCAGAAATAACGTGGCAAGAATAGGGTTGGGTTCCTACAACACAAAAAAGAGCAGCCGTTCATGTTTCAACAAAATGGTTTCATCAACAGTATTTACATGTGACATAAAACAACGAAGCCGGATACGCCTTGCATTAAGAAATTAAATCCTGCTGAACTTTCTGGAGAGCACCTAAACGGTTTTCCCAAAACGTAACCAGGGGTGATTTTTTTCACCCGTATCCATCTTTCTTATGACTTGTATTTTGATGCTCACATTTATGCCTTTATAGGATACTGATAATGTGTAGATATTTAGGTTCTTAGTTGGGTATACTCAGGATTTTAATCTTATCAGCATAAACACCAGAGCAGAAAATCAACATTACTACCTGCATTATGTACTGAGAACGAAGAAGGTAACTCTAAAGAAAATGTTATCGCTAGCTGACCTCATTTAAAACTAGCATACACATGCATGAATGCATTCTCATCAGATAAAAATCAGTTTATTTGTTCAGGAACATTGCTTTAAAGGCAGGGAGTGATATTCCATTATTGCAATGTACGAGGCCGAACAATTTCGTGTTGTTATCATGGGTTTCATGCTTCCAGATGCAACATTGCAGTGCTAGCAATCTTTTCTGAACAATAACTTCTCAAATGTTACAGAAATGAAGTAACATAAACAGAATCCTGAATTACATATTTTTGTATTATAGCCTCCCAATATATTACTACGAAGTGTTTTTGTTTTGTTTTTAGTCTGGTTACAGGTTTTTTTTCCTGGCTGATTACTACCATTTTTTTTTAAAGAACACATACTTGATCAGATGTTGGTATACATATTTATAGGCTGTCCTCCCAGTCCAGAATTCCAGATACTTCGATTCCGTAAAAGAAAAATTTCAGTAGCAATATGACAAACTCAAGTTGTCATTTGCACAAAACAGGAATTGCCAGTACTATTTTTTCCTAAGAGAAAAGCAACAACAACAACATCTCAAGATTAGACTACTGTAACGCTCTCTACATCGGCCTTCCCTTGTCAATGATCCGGAAGCTGAGGCTGGTGCAGAACGCGGCAGCTCGGCTGCTGGCTGGTTTACCATCTTCCTGCCACATCATGCCTGTCCTGCGTGAACTGCACTGGCTTCCTATTGAGCACCGGATCACCTTCAAGGTGCTGGTTTTAACCTTTAAGGCCTTGAATGGACTGGGGCCAGTGTACCTAAGGGACCGCCTTGTCCCATACTGCCCCGCAAGACCACTGCGTTCAGAGTCTCTTAACCTTCTTATGGTTCCAAGTGTTAAAACTCTCCACCTGACCTCGACACGGAGGAGAGCCTTTAGTGCCATCGCTCCAATTCTTTGGAATGCTCTTCCTCCTGAGGTCCGCCCACTCTCCAACTTGCTTGTCACACCTCAAGGGCCTCAGGCATCGCTTTTGCTTGAGCAAGACTTTAGCCAAGAACCTCAGGCCTCACATTTGCTTGGGCAACACTTTAGCCAAGGTAATAGGAAGATGCTATCCAAGCCAGCTGGTTTCACTCTCAAACCTTTTTCTAGGCCTCCCTGCCTTTCCCATGAGAAGCCAGGGATGAATGCATGACATAGGCAGCTCAAGGCCATGCCATCCAGCTTCCCTGATAGTGGAGCGCTCCAAAGGAATCGAGAGTTTGACTCCCTTCTGTCCAGATGGGCGCCGCTAACGAGCTGCGAATTCCAGAGAGACTGAGGTATCATAACATATAGACAACTATCAATCATAGAACTTTGACACTCGACGTATTGACATCAAAGCCAGTGAACCCTATATCTGCCCAGAGATTCCCATTGGGGGTATGTCGTACCAACGCCGCTCTAAGGAGACGCTTCTGTGAGAGAGGCCACATTGGGCCTTCCAGCAAGTTTGTGCCAGCCAGTCAACATTGGGCTGACTTGTTCCAGCGTTGTGCCTTGTTCCTGCTTGTCGTCGAGACCCTGTGTTTGATCCTGCAAAATGTTGCTTACCACTGAACTCTTGGCCTGTAGGCTAATCATCCCTGCCTTACTTACTGCGGCTGGGATCCTTTGAAAGACTTTCTTTGCATCCGGCTTGTTTTCTGCTTTTGATCCGGTTTGGATTTACTAGAGACTGCCTATACCAGGGCTGTTCAACTGGCGGCCCCGGGGCCGCATACGGCCCCCCAGCCCCTTCCCTACGGCCCCCTAAGCTTTTTAATAAAAAATAATTTAAAAAGTAAATTAAATTAAAATATTTTTAAAAATTACCCACTTCCGGGTTTTGGAGCAAGTATCGCGAGACTACGGAAGCCACATGGGATTTCGCTCTCAACACGAAATCTCGCCTGAGTTGAGAGCGAAATCCCGTGTGGCTTCCGTAGTCTCGCGGTACTCCTGTTGCCGAAATCTCGGCTACTTAATCCCTGCGGCCCACGCAGACGTGATTTGTACTATATTTAATTGTATGCATGCCCCTTTTGAATGCCCCCCTCCATTTAATGTTAGTAAAATATTATATTTAATTGTATGGATGGCCCCTTTGAATGCCCCCCTTGCATTTAATGTTAGTAAAATATTATATTTATTTTATAATTAATAATGCAACTAGGAATTGTAAGTAAATTGGAGATGGGGGAGGGGCAGGGGCGGGGGCAGACCCTACGGCCCCCCAGGTCATCAGTGACCGGGATTCAGGCCCCTGGGCCGGTAGAAGTTGGACAGCTCTGGCCTATACAATTGAACTCAGCTTTGTTCCAGTTTACTTCCAGCGGAATCCTGTGTTGCTACGGGACTATTAATCCTCCTTGCTGATCCCTGTTGCTTGCTGCTATTTGGAGGCACTATAAAGATTGCCTCCAAACACTTATCTACCTTTATTCAATAAAACCCATTGAACCTCAGCTGCTGTGTGGTTTATCCAGGAAGGTCAGGTTCCAAAGGCCCCAGGGGGCGACATTGCTAGCCTTCAGGAAGGCCTGCAAAACATTGCTATTTGGGCAGGCATTCGGTTAATCAACGCTAGCTTTAGGCTGGGAGTATTTACTGGGTGCTATGTCTAGCAGTTTGATTTTAATCTGGGTGCAAACCGGATGCTTTTTAAATTGTTTTTATTGTATTCGCATTTTATTGTGTTTTAGCATATGTAAGTCGCCCCGAGCCAGCTGGGAGTGGCGACGAACAAGTCTAAATAAATAAATAAATAAATAAATAAAAAGCTTATACAAAGATATTTGCTAAAATCTACTCATTATACTATGGTGAACAGGGTGCCAGAAAACTATCAAGCTTCCTAATATTCAGTCTAGCAGTTTTTCTTTCATTTACATTAGGTCAGCTTCTCAGTTGGCGCCCCCTTGATGTGGGGGAGAGGCTTGCGTACCCGAATGAAGTTGTGAGCTACGCTGGCAGTGGCATAATAGCCACCAGTAGGGCCTCCCATGCCAGACAGGTCACAACCGAAGGGTCTGACAAAGAGCGTCAAAGGGCAGGATGGGCTCTCTAGCCTTTTGGCAACCATCCTAAGAGAAGGTAACTGTAATCAAACCTACAACCTGAGAATCTCGCTGCCACCGTCCAAGCTTGCTAGACCTTGGCAGACGAACCTTTGGTTTAAAGCAGATGTGCTAGACTTTCGGCAACCATCCTAGGAGAAGGAAAACTCTGATTTCAAACCCGGGCAGATGGTGTTCGTTTATCCCTGTAAGGTCAACCATCTAGAGAAGGAACCCCAAACCAAATCTATGACCTGAGGACCTCACTGCTGCCATCCCAGCTTACTAGGCCCCGGCAGATGAACCTTTGGTATAAAGGTTGAAGCCAGTTCTGTGCACGCTGCGCTCCACCAGAAAAATCCATTGCACAGGCTCGAAGGACACTTCCAACCTCCGAAAAAGCATCAACACACTTGTAGAAAGTGTGGGACGAGTCCTTCTTGAATCTTTGTTCACGAAGAAAAGACAAGAAGAAGAGCACCGGGAAGTGGCACAGCTGGCTAAGTGTCAGCTGCATAAGATCTCTCTGACCTGTAGGCTCGACCTTAAGTGTAGCCTGCTGCCGACCTTTGCAGCCCGAAAGACAGTTCATTTGTCAAGTAGGGGATAAAGGTTCCACATTAAGTGGGGGGGGGGGATTTTGACTGATTTATGAGGCCATAAAGAACTCCAGGAATCGCTGAAAGGAATGCGGAAGAACAACAAGGGAAGCTGGAAAATGCTGAGAGAGATGGGGAGTGTGTCAGCTCCCCCTGGTGGCCAGAAGTTTGCCAGAAATTTTCCTCTTTGTTTGTCTTTGTTCATCTATGTTCGTCAATATATGTATTTGTTGAACTGCAGGGATTGTCTGCAAGTATATGTACTGTAATCCGCTCTGAGTTCCCTTCGGGGTGAGAAGAGCAGAATATAAATGAAGTAAATAAATAAAATAAATAAATAAATATTAGGTCAGGAACTTGTTTCGTGAAGTCCTCCAAGTCACTGTGGAAGCCCCTGAGTCAAGAATTTTCGGATGAGAAGCTTCAGTTTGCCTTTCTTACCCCAGAATTAAAATAACCTGGCATCAGTGTTCAGGAGTTCTGATTCAAATGCTTCTTTTCCCAAGGGAGTTTCATGTAGCCATGGGTGCAGTTTTGTGGAACGTACATAGGCAGGAACAAATGTTTAAAACAGTCAACTATTGACAGTCTCCAAAGGAATTTTGCTGACATCCATCCCACTTACAGACACAAATTGGATTAGCAATTCACCGCCACTTCATTCAGCAGTGATAGTGAAATAGTGTTTTGTACTTTTCGAGAGTAGTGGGTTTTTTAAGAAGTGTGGGACATACACACAGTTCTATCTTCCAAGAATGAGGAGAATAGGAAGCATAGAAATCTGTGTTATTTTGAGTCAGACGATTGGACCATGTAGTTCAATATTGTTCAGTTTGACTGGTTTCAGGTCGAAATGTTTCCTAACCTTGCCAGGAAATGTCCTAATCAAATAGTAATCAATAGGCATGGTTTAGAACCCAAAAATAGCAAATCGAAAATCTAATATGGGGGGGGGGGGATTTTTTTATTAGTAATAGGAAGACTTACAAAAAAATTTCCAAAAATTTCTAAAATGTAACTTAATTACTAACGAAATTCGCTAGTAGTTTGTATGCCAGAGCATGCGCATTCCAGATGGTTTTGGCCTACAACTCCCAGAAATCCTAACAGCTGGTAAATTGGCTGGGATTTCTGGGAGTTGTAGGCCAAAACTTGAATAAACCACACTGACTTCTAGATGGGACTCTCCAAATAGGAAGGAGGGGGAGGGAAGGAGGGAGGGAGGGAGTGGGTATTCTATTCTTGGAAGCAGCAAAAAGAAAAGGAGGAGGACCCCGGCTCCTCGCTGCCTCTCTCACCCCGATCCCGAGGGAGCGAGGGCCCAAGTTTGCCCAGGCTGGTCATATACCTACATTCTATACACATGCAATAATACAGCAGTAATAACAATGGGTATAAGAAGAGGTAAAATTCAAACCAAAGTATTCTGACTGGTCCCTCCTCATGCGGTGCAAACGGGCTCTTCTCTGTGAGCCCGGGAAATAAGCCCGGGAAAAGCCAGCATTTTCTGCTTGGGTGGACACACATACATATTCTTTGGGGGGGGGATTTGCTGCAGAATCTTCTCTATGAGCCCGGGATTCTGCAGCAAATCCCCCCTCCCAAGAATATGTATGTGTGTGCTCCCAAGCAGCAAATGCTGGCTTTTCCCCGGGCTAATTTCCCGGGCTAATAAGAGAAGAGCCCGTTTGCACTGCATGAAGAGAGACCAGTCAGAATACTTCGGTTTGAATTTTACCTCTTGTTATTGTTATTACTGCTGTATTATTGCATGTGCATGGAATGTAGGTATGACCAGTTGGATTACTTATAATATTAGGCACTTACAGTAGCATTCATTCTATTATACATTAGGTTGGTTTCTCACCCCAATACTCTTTGATGCTTTAGATCCTGGCAGGGCAGGAGAGGCAGGGTGCCTGGAAAAAATGTAAACAGAGAGGTTTACTCAGAAGTAAATCCACAAAGGAGGGCCCTTCATCCAAAGTGCCCTCCTTTGCAGATTTACTTCTGAGTAATCCTCTCTGTTTACATTTTTTCCAGGCTTCCTTCCAGCTGAAAGAAGGAGCGAGTTTAGGGCTTGCCTTGCCATAATACTTATTGGCAAGGGAGGCGGGAGGGTGGTGAGAGAGAAGGAGGGTGCCCCCCTTATGCCCCCTTACGACCTAATAACGACACTTAAGAAAATCCTGGCCCCGAAGTTCGAAAAAGAAAGTCAACTTCCTGGTTGGCGTTCCAGGTGCGGAAATACTCGAAAGTAGCATTTCTTACGAATTTCTTACGAAATGAATCATTTTCATAACTTTTTTCTCATGCCTAGTAATCAAGTGTCACTATGGGATTCAGAGTAGCATGGTGGTACACGGAAGAGAAGTCAGAGGCTTTAGGTGGAAATGGTTGGGGGATACCACTAGTCTTTAATACCTTCCATCTGAAGCCATAGTCTCCCCCTGATAGTAATCTATTATATAAATGGGCTCACGTCATGTGATGTATACCTCAAACAAAGAAACCATACAACGCAGAAACACAATACTTGCCAACAGAAATAGGCCTCAAGCAAGGTACGTTTGTAGCAAAGAAACTTCCCCCCCAAAACCTAAAAGGCCCCCAAAACAACGAGTAAAAATAAAACTACATTTACCAGCATCCTCCGGGGCAGCCAAAGACTCACCCAGCCTCTACATTCTGAACAACATGATTGGCTGCCAATAAGGGCGGATTTGCATAACTGCTGTAACCATAGCAACGCTGCCAAAAGCCATCCAAGGCTAGGAAAGAATGCTGAGAGATTTCAGTTGGTGTTTGAGGGTTAAACTGCCAAAACCAAACTCTGAGGGAGCAATTCTCCAGCAAAATCCTACCCACACAACACAACACAACTTCCAATCAAAACCCATCCCACCAACCTTACAGGACCCCGTACACACAACACCTACAAACACCACAAACAAAAACCATTCCTTCCTTCCACACAGACATAAACTGACCCAAAAGACAAGCCATGCCTTATAAAAATAACAGCATCGGACAACACACTCACAGCGCTACATACATCAAACAAAAAAGGGCAGAAAAAACGCCAGAACAGAAACACACTGCGCAGCAGAGACACAGACAACAGACAAACACTACAAATCTGTGGCATAGACCTTGACACAGAATGCTTCTCCCACGGACAACTCTATGTAGCGTGCTCCAGAGTTGGGAAACCACAGAACCTCTACATCAACACAGCCAACAGAAAGACAAAAAACATTGTATATCCACAAGCTCTGCAGAATGCCAGGAACACCACACACCGACAACTCCACAGGACTTCAACATCCCACCCACCAGAACAACCCACAACGACACAGCCATGACCCCACCAAGTAACATCATTTCCAACCCTTACATACTCAGACTTTCTCGCATCTCCTAAATAGGGCACAGCAACGCGTGCCGGGTACAGCTAGTATAATAATAAAACTTTATTTATATACCGCTCTATCTCCCCAAAGGGACTCAGAGCGGTTTCCAACAAAGAAAATAATCAGCCCCCCCAGATCCCAAACAGAAAATTCAAACTATAACAAAATTATATCAGATAAACTGAATTATATAAATAATAACATAACCAATCAGCCATTACATATCTAACATTTAAAACATAACAAAAATTCAACAAAAAATTAAGCAAATCTTGATCAGTTTAAAATTATAACATTTTTTACAAAATAGCCACCGGTAGGGCCTCCCATGCCAGACAGGTCACAACCGAAGGGTCTGGCAAAGAGCGTCAATGGGCAGGATGGGCTCTCTGGCCTTTTGGCAACCATCCTAAGAGAAGGAAAACTCTGATTTCGAACCCAGGCAGATGGTGCTTTTCTAACCCTGTAAGGTCAACCATCTAGAGAAGGAAACTCAAATCAAACCTACGACCTGAGGACCTCGCTGCCACCGTCCTAAGCTTGCTAAGCCCCGGCAGACTAACCTTTGGTTTAAAGGGTGAGGCCAGTTCTGTGCATGCTGCGCTCCACCAGAACCATTGCACAGGCTCGAAGGACACATCCAACCTCCTTAGTCATAAACGCGCTTGTAGAAAGCGTGGGATTAGTCCTTTCTAAGAATCTTCGTTCGCGAAGTAATGCCAGAGACACTTCCTAGGAGTCACTCTGACATAAGCTGTCTTGCAACTGGTAGCAGTTTCCATCAAATACTGGATGTAAGCTGCCTGGATCCCGGCCAGCTCTTTCCCTAGCACAGTGTTTCCCAACCGCTGTGATGCGGCATTGTGCTGTGACGCGGCACAATGCTGTGCCGTTAGAAAAGCTCTCTGCCCCCCTTCCTTCCCCCCTCTTCCTGCCAAACTCCTGCTGCTTGGGGGAGAAGGAGGAAGGGCCAGGCGGCGGCGAAGAAAAAGAAGGGGCCGGGGCGACGCCTCCTTCGGCCGTTTCCCCAGCCAGCCTCCAATCCACCATGACTCCCGCCCCTTGCTCGCACTGCCCCCTCAAGGCTGGAGAAGCTGTGGGAGAGCTGAAGCCAGAGGGAGGAGGGGGATGGCGCGGCCTGGCGCTGCCCTCTCCTCTCCGGCTTCAGCTCTCCCACAGCTTCTCCAGCCTTGAGGGGACAGTGCCAAGCCAGCATTGTGCTGGCTCTGCCACCGCTGGCTTGACATTGCCCCCTCAAGGCTGGAGAAGCTGTGGGAGAGCTGAAGCCGTAGGGATGGGGCAGGGCATGGTGCAGCCTGGCTCCGCCCCTCCCGGCTTCAGCTCTCTCACAGCTTCTCCAGCCTTGAGGGGACAGTGCCAAGCCAGCATTGTGCTGGCTCTGCCACCGTTGGCTTGACATTGCCCCCTCAAGGCTGGAGAAGCTGTGGGAGAGCTGAAGTGGGGGGAGGGGGCGGGGCATGGTGCAGCCTGGCTCCGCCCCCTTCCTGGCTTCAGCTCTCTCATAGCTTCTCCAGCCTTGAGGGGACAGTGCCAAGCCAGCATTGTGCTGCTCTGCCACCGCTTGCTTGGCACTGCCCCCTCAAGGCTGAAGAAGCTGTGGAAGAGCTGAAGCCGGGGGGAGGGGTAGGGCATGGTGCGGCCTGGCTCTGCCCCCTCCCCCAGCTTCAGCACTCCCAGCAGCTGCTCCCAGCAGGCCACCAACCTCCAGCTGTTCTTCACTGTGTTCGAGTGTCATTTTGTGTCATTTTGGTTGGTGGTGTGCCCCCGGATTTTTAATGTTAAAAGTGTGCCGTCGCTCAAAAAGGTTGGGAAACACTGCCCTAGCGGCCCACGGTCTTCTCCAGCTGCTGCTTGTGAGAATAAGGCTGGATGTCGGCAGAGTCTTCCGTGCAAGGTTTTATGTGCGACATCAGCAGGTTGAAAACCACCTGCTGGGTGGCCTGCCCCTGCCGCTTCGCCCTGCTTTCTCCTCAGAGAAGCCCTGGGCAAACAAGAAGATTCAGGCATAGTTGACATTGAAAAGCAAATCTCGTACAAGTGCAGTGAAGTGTGATTGTTCTCCTAGGGTGCCGATGTTAACATAGCAAGGCAATTTCTAAACAGGGTGAAGTAAAATGCAATTATCTACACTTGGTATAGTAATTTCTCCTCTGATTCTGAGGCAGAGAACTGAGGAATGGATGGACAAAATGTACTATTTCTGTTTGTCGTTTTCAGAACAGTCTGTGCTACATTTGAATCCAGCATGCCTTTAAAAGGACGACTCGTTGCTGATTTTTTAAAGCTCTTTTCATTTCCTGCTATTTTGTTCCTACACTGGAAGACGTTACGATAATAGGCCTGCATTTGAAGGAGTACGGAGGCTTAAGTCAGGCCCACACAGGACACATGAGAAAACGCCTGCCACATTTTCCTATAAAGCCAAACTATTATTTTGCCTGAAGCATCTGGTTGGCTTAGGAAAGTGCTTATTCAAGACCCAGATGGGTATGGAACTTTTTTAAAAAAAATTACCAGTATTTATTTTCCCTATTTTTATTCCAGCCTATACCTAGATCTCTGGTCAGTTTACAAATAGTGAACGAGAATTTAAAATATAAAATCTTTTAAAAATAAAATAATTCAGTCTTTCTTAAAACATAGTGAACACTGTATAATATTTAAAAGACTGAAATCAAAACAATGTAAAACCATATGCTGCTATACATTTTAAAACAGGGGTAGGGAACCCATGGCTCGGGAGCCCGATGTGGCTCTTTTCATGATTGCATCTGTCTTCGTCTTTCTCTTTGTCCTCCGCCACGGGCCTCGGGGAAGGCAGCGGAGGCGGGCCTGGCCCTGGCGCTGCGGACCCGGCCTCGCTGCCCAGGCATGTAGCCAGGGGGGGGGGGGCTAAGGGGGGCTTCACCCCCCCCCCGAAATTCTCAGGGTGGTCCGCGAAAAGGCCTTACTGGTACATTATTTAAACTGTTATGTTTATTCATATCATGATCTGATCACCATGCTCATTATATTCCACATTAATGGGGTTATTGGGATAACAATACAAAAGGTTTGCTAGGGTAGACCCTCTTCCACCCAGTCTCAGCCCCCCCCCCCCCCCCAAATCAAAATCCTGGCTACGGCCCTGTCGCTGCCCCTGGGGGACTGTAACAGCTCATAGCCGTCATTGTCGGGCAGCTCAAGAGCCACGGCCTCTTCAACACCTTCCAGAGGGACTGCCTCTCTGACGTCAGCACCAAGGTCCGCTTTGACCCTGTGCCCTCCTCCCCCTTCCTTTCTATTCCTTTCTTTTTCCCTCTCTTTTTCTTTCATTCTTTTTCTTCCCTCTCTCCTTTCCTTCTTTCTTCCCTCCCTCTTCGTTCCTTTCTTCTTCTTCCGTTCGTTCTTTCTCTCCTTCCTTTTCCCTCCCTCTCTTCTCTTCCTTCTTCTCTTCCTTCCTTTCTTTCTCCCCTTCACCCTTTCCTTCTCCTTCTCCCGTTCCTTTTCCCTCCCACTCCTTCTTTCCTCCATTCTCTTCCTTCCTTCCTTCCTTCCCCTTCAACCTCTCCTTATTTCCTTCCTTTTCTCTCCCTCTCAAACCTTCCTTTTTTCCTCCATTCTCCCTTTTCCTTCCTTTCTCCCCCTTTACCCTCTCCTTCTCCTTCTCTCCTTCCTTCTTTCCTCCATTCTCCCTCCTCCTTCCTTCCTTCCTTCCTTCCTTCCTCTTTTATTCTTTCCCCATCTTCCTTTCCTTCTCCTTCCTTTCTTTTCACTTTCCCTTCTCTCCTCTTTTTTCTTTTCTTCTTTTCCCTTCATTATTTTACTTTTTCCTCACTCCCTTTCCTTTCCCCAGCCTTTCCTTTCCTCCCTTCCCATTTCCTTCTTTCCTTTCCCCTCCTTGGCTCTCTCCCTTTCTTTTCTTCCTTTTCCATAGTTCTTCTTTTCTTTCTTCCTCTCCCCCTCCCTCCTTTATTTCCTCTGTCTGTCTGTCTTTCTTTCTTTCCCCATTCCTTTTGCAGAGCCAGATCTGAAGTGCCCTGTCATTCTGCCGGGGAAATCCTTTTCTCATAGTATGTACGTATATACTCACATTTAGTTGAATTCAGTCTTAAAATATATATTATATGGCTCTCACTGAAATAAATTTCCAAATATTTTGCTTTTATGGCTCTCTCTCCCTGTTTTAAAAGCTTGGTATCAACTTAGCCCTGAATAGAGACGTAATATTGGTGCCAATTCCTTTTAGGCAGAATTCAAATGTGAGAGCAAGAGATTGCTCAGCCTGATTTGCTTATTTGTTCCATTTATATTACACATTATTCCAAATGTAGAACCTAGGGCTGCTTAGAGTGCAAATTAAAACATGAACATTATATCACAACTAATCATTAAAACATGAACATTATATCACAACTAATCAACATTCCATTAATTTCAATAGGATTTGCCATTACCAGTTCTAGCAAGTTGTAGATTTATCATATGTGGATATACTTTTATTCTCATCGGGAAAAATGCATCTCCATACTCTATATATACAATTTTTCTATAGAAGAATTTAAGCAAAATGAGACTTCAAGAATGAGTTGGGTCTTGAAAATATTTGTTCTAAAACCATGGTTAGTTGTTATGGGCTTCCACAGATTGGCAATCTTGTTTCTGCGGTCATTGTTACAGGTTATCACTTGTGGCTGAGTATGGTTGCCTTCCAAGTGTAGAGTCTTGGTGATGGTCAGTAGGTGATAGGCATGGAATCTTTGTAATTCGGAATAAATTCAGATCAAATGCCTCTCCCATGAAACCTGAACTATATTTGCTTGGATTAGCAAATAATGAATTATTTAAGAGTGACAATACAGAGAAACTTTTTGTATTCCTGGCAACGGCGGCTAGGATACTATTTGCGAGATTATGGAAAACAAATCTTTTACCGACAAAAGAGCAATGGCTGGAGAAGACCCTAGAGATTAAAGATATGGACGGACTTACGTTCTGGCTATGCCAGAACAATGGCAAAGGGAATGTTATGACAGACTGGACAATGATTAATGACTATGTAAAAGAAGAATATTAAGATTAATAATGAAATAATGTAATATTAATGATAAAAAGAGCATGAGGGATGCTCCTATACAAAATAATTTATTTACAGAATGAGTAAAATAGTATGGAACTAGAACGGAAGTCACCATGTTTCCACTCCCCTTTCCCCCATTTTTGTGTATGTCAATTTCATGTTATGTATTGTTTATAAAATGGAAAACTCTTAATAAAAATTTATTTTTTAAAAAAAAGATCAAATGCCTTTTTGAAGCAATTTCGAAGCTATTTGGGAACCCGGAAGTATCCTTGCCATTTCGAAGCTTTTTCCGCAATTTCTCTTATGAATCAATAAGTGAGTCGGAAATTATTCAGCTTTTCAAACCAGTGTGGATGGTTTCCCTTCGTTTCCTTTCTCTCCTGTGTAGGTCCCAGGCGAGAGTCCTGTTTAACCCAGTTTGGATGGCTTTCCTTTAGTTTTCCTTCCTCTACCACTCAGTCCCGGGCAAGAGCCCTATTTAATCCAGTTTGGATGGCTTTCCTTCGCTTTCCTTTCTCTCCCGTGTCAGTCCCGGTGAGAGCCACTGTTTAACCCAGTTTGAATGGATTTCCTTCGGTTTCCTTTCTCTCCCACGTCAGTCCCGGGCGAGAGAAGCTGTTTAACCCAGTGTGGATGGATTTCTTCCCTTTGCTTCCCCCCTTTTCTGGAATAAAACAACGACTTTCAAAGTAAAGACCACCCAATGAAACAGGAAATAACACTTTGAAACTATTAACAAAGGATTCAGAAGTCTCGGAAGTTTTGAAAAGTTTTGAACTTTTTTTCCTGTGAAAATTGGAATTGACTTTAGATCCAAACCACCAGCACCCCCTACATCCAAAATAGTTTTGAACCATTTTTAAAAATCAAACAAGCCTAGTAGGTGACGGTAGAGACCTGTGCTGGATCCGCGTGTTCTTTTGCAGTGATGACATCAATTTCCAGATGGAAGACAGTCCCAACAAGGGTTGGCTTGACTTGCCTTCCTCTTGACACATTTCTCTCTTTTGCCCTCTATTTGTGCCTCTTCGAATTCCACAGCACTGTTGGAAACAGCTGACCTCCAGTTAGAATGCTCGAGGGCCAGGGCTTCCCCACTCTTGGTGTCTATGCCAAGGTTAGCTTTAAAGCAAATCTTTAAATCTCTTTTGCTGTCCACCAATATTCTGTTTTCCGTTCTTGAGTTGAGAATATAGTAACTGCATTGGTAGACGTTGATTGCGCATTTCGACAATGTGACCAGTCCGGTGGATGGTGGAGAATCATTGCTTTATTGTCTGTGGTCTTTGCTTCTTCCAGAATGCTGGAAAAATTCTACCTGTTTACCCAAGAGATTTGCAGGATTTTTTTTTGGAAGGCAACGCTGATGGAATTGTTCCAGAAGTGGAGAGTGATGTGTGTAGATCAGGGGTGCTCACACTTTTTCAGCATGGGAGCTACTGATTAAAAAACCAAGCCCCAAAGATCACCTACCCAGAAATGTAAAACATATAACTATTTTCTTATTTATTTATTTATATTTATTATTCATTTTTATGTACCGCTCCTTCCAGCAGGCTCGGGGCAGTTTACATAAAATGAAGTTGTAAAACATCAACATTTCAATGTAATAACAATATAAAACAGAGCATAAAAATACATCCAACCACCCCATTTCTCCCACACTGCCATATTACCACACATATTATCAGCCAGAAAGTAAGAAGAGAGGCTTTTGAACTGCAAGGCCATTTAATACTCAGCAAGGTAAACAAAGGGACATGCAAAAATACATCCAACCACCCCATTTCTCCCACATTTCCATATTCCCCAACATATATTTCTCGAGGAACAAAGCAAGCAGAGAGGCTTTGGAGCTCAAAGGCCATTTTAAACATTAAAAATAAACAAAGAGACATGCCACAGAACAATCAAGCACCCACCCCAAAGTAAAAAGACCGACCTTTGAGATGCGGTAAGGAAATGACCCCAAAGCGTCCTTCTTCTCCTCCTCCGTCATTGCTCCTATTTCCACGCCACCAGCATGCGTGCCGCCTCCAAGAGCTCACGAGAAGTCCGAGAGGCAGAATGGGCACTTCTGCACATGCGCGCAGGGCCAGCCATGCATCGCATCATCCAGGCCCGCCCCCTTTGGTCTCCTACGACTCTGAGTGGCTGGAGAAGGACGGAGGGAGGAGGAGGAATCCAAAAGAGGGGGCCCATTCTGCCTCTTGGACTCTGGAGCTTTTGGAGGCGGCGCACGAGCAGGGAGTGGGGAGGAGCAACGACGGAGAACTTCTTTGCAGCATGCAGGGGCGCGTGAAGAAGACCAACTGCAAAAAACCTGGTCAGGGGCCTCAAGATCACCAGGATGAGGCCCAAAGATCACCCTGGTGATCCCGATCACCATTCTGAGCACCCCTGCTGTAGATGGTCCACATATCACAGATATATAACAGGATTGGGAAGATAATAGATTTATCAACAAGTATCTTGGTATTCTTACGAATGCCTGAATCCTCAAAAACTCTATTTCATTCGAAAGAATGCTGCACTCACTGAGATCAGATGATGTTGTATTTCAGTGTTGATGTTGACTTTTGTGTTGAGGTGGCTGCCAAGGTAGTGGAAATGGTCAACATTTTCTAATGTCTGAGTTGTATTTCTAATATTGCAGAGGGACTGGCTGGTGCCTGCCGAAAGAGCACTTTTGTTTTCTCAATGTTCAGTGAGAAGTTAAGCTTTTCATATGATTCTGCAAAGGTGTTTAGAGTGGCTTGTAGGTCTTCTGAATGAGCACAGACTACATTATTATCAGCATACTGGAATTCTATAACAGTCATTGTTGTGACCTTGGTTTTTACTTTCAGTCCACTAAGTTTAAATAGCTTCCCATATGTCCTATAGGCGATTCCCACACCGGTGGGTAGCTTCCCATCAACAAGGTGTAGAATCATAGCTATGAAGGTGGAAAATATGCTTGGGATAAAAACACATCCCTGTTTGACACCTAATTCCACCTTAAATGGGTCACTTTGGGAGCTCTTGCTGTCTAAGACTGTTGCCATCATGGAGGAGCTGCAAGATGTTCATGAATTTATCAGGGCATCCAATTTTTAGGAGGATGTTCAAGAGAGCACTGGGATTAACTATGTTGATGGCCTATGCAAGGTCAATGAATACCATAGTGCTATCATAGCTACCAAAGCCTTCTGTAGCATACCAGTATTATTTCCCAAGATTAATTCTTATTTTATTATTTACTTTATTTATATTACACTCTTCTCACCCTGAAGGGGACTCAGAGCAGATTACAGTACACATACTTGCAGACAATCCCTGCAGTGCAACATACGACATATAGACGAACATACGACATATAGACGAACAGAGGCAAACTTCTGGCCACCAGGGGGAGCTGATGCACTCCTCATCTCTCAGCATTTTCCAGCGTCCTTGTTGTTCCTTCCGCATTCTTCAGCGATTCCTGGAGTTCTTTAATGGGCTCATAAATCAGTCAAAATTTGCCTCCCCACTTAATGTGGTAGCTTTATCTCCTACTTGACACATGCAACTGTCTTTCGGGCTGCAAAGGTCGACAGCAGGCTACACTTAAGGTCGAACACCCACCTCGACCCGGGCAGGCCTCGAACTCATGACCTACTGGTCAGAGAGATCTTATGCAGCTGACACTTAGCCAGCTGCGCCACATTCTTGCATGATTGCTGGTAACTAGGTTGTTCCAAAGTTGATTCTCTATCCAAGTTTAGGCATTTTCTGCATAAAATTCCCCTGTTGTATTGATTTTAACCAATGTTTTAGTTAGGAGACTGTGCCTTTATCCAAGGTCCTCCTAGGAACATGAATTGGCCACCGGTGATCATTTTAGTCAGCAAAGTATATAAGCTCTTAGAGTGGTTTCTGAGCTACAAGTCCCATCTGTGTGAACAGATGGCTATCTATTAATCCCTTGCATCCTTTTCTAAAAGTTTGTTTTTCTGCTTACAATTATTTTTTTTGTGGTTTCAAAAGATAAACACGTTATTATACTTTATTAGCTGTTTAGCTCATCGCACAAGCAAGCATCAATGACAGGCCTTGGAAAGATGCTGGTAATGAAAGCCGACAGCAGATAAGAGGAGCAAAATATTTATAGCAAGTAATTTTGCCCCCCATCTCCAGTTTTGGTCATGGATCATGACAGGGTATGTTAATCACACTGCCGGCCTTGGTGAGAAATACAATTTCTCTCTCTAAATGGAAATTCAGATGTTTTAAAAGGGGCTGCGAGTCATATTTCCATCTTTTCTTGAGGCAGGGCTGTGATTTTACTAACTGGGACATAGACTTTTGGGTTTTAAATACTTTATAATAATGCTTGCTGAGTCAGCCTGAAGGCTCACAAAAATATATCCATTCTGCCTGATTTAGATAATTCTAGCTCTTTTTAGATGAAACCCTCCACACATGTTCAGAGAAGACATCCAAGTTCACTGGCCCACGCAGCTCTTGGCCGGATTTCAAAAGCCCCCTGCAAGACATCAGTCAAGGCCTCTGGCGAAATCCTTTAGCTGCACGCTGGGTTGAGGAAAAAAAGGAAGAGGGAGAAATAGAGACAAAAATAAAGTCAAGAGATTGGGAAAGCAGTTTCCACTTTAAATTCTGGCTCTATGTATTGTGGATGTGTGGAACTGTGTACTGTGTACTTAAACAGATAGGAGGAACTCCTATCTGTTTCCCCCCACCCCCAAATGTGGGAGACAATGTGGATGCAGGGCGGCCACCCTGGAAAATACATATATAACATAGATACATATTTTCACTTTTATATACATAGATCTACTCCAGGGTCATGTGAAAATTTATCAGGCCAAAAAGGTTGGAATTAGAAAAGTATTATTATTATTATTATTATTATTACAGTGGAACCTCTACTTAAGTACACACTAAACTAGCAGGAACCGCGACACTGCATACCCCTGGATTTACCCTTTGCTAGATTTTCAACTCTACGTTTGGCCATCGGGCCCAGGATTATAATTTTCTTTGATGATTGACTTCACTACTGGGACACAAATATCATTGTGATATTATATTTGACTTTGTGTTATATTATCCAGCCTGAACGGGTACCAGGGTAAGCGGATGTGATTGTTTAGTGTACCGATACTCTGTTTCCATGCGCCTTGAGACGAACCATATGATTTTGACATTGTTGAATGAGTAGATGATATACTTATCTGAAAGTTACAATATACATATATGAAATTTATCCTTTCCTGATTCTTGAGTTATTAACATTCAAATGATGTCACAAGGTATCAAAACCCAACGTGAATGAGGACCAGGGTCCAAGAGAACCAAACAGTGGAACCTCTACTTAAGTACACGCTAAACTAGCAGGGCATAGTATAAAGGCAATTATAAGCAATATCACAGAAATTGGTTTTACAAAAATATATATTTCACATATCAGATTATCAATAGAACATTCAAATGATGCCACAAGGTATCAAAACCCAACGTGAATGAGGACCAGGGTCCAAGAGAACCAAACAGTGGAACCTCTACTTAAGTACACGCTAAACTAGCAGGGCATAGTATAAATGCAATTATAAGCAATATCACAGAAATTGGTTTTACAAAAATATATATTTCACATATCAGATTATCAATAGAACATTCAAATGATGCCACAAGGTATCAAAACTCAACGTGAATGAGGACCAGGGTCCAAGAGAACCAAACAGTGGAACCTCTACTTAAGTACACGCTAAACTAGCAGGGCATAGTATAAATGCAATTATAAGCAATATCACAGAAATTGGTTTTACAAAAATATATATTTCACATATCAGATTATCAATAGAACATTCAAATGATGCCACAAGGTATCAAAACCCAACGTGAATGAGGACCAGGGTCCAAGAGAACCAAACAGTGGAACCTCTACTTAAGTACACGCTAAACTAGCAGGGCATAGTATAAATGCAATTATAAGCAATATCACAGAAATTGGTTTTACAAAAATATATATTTCACATATCAGATTATCAATAGAACATTCAAATGATGCCACAAGGTATCAAAACCCAACGTGAATGAGGACCAGGGTCCAAGAGAACCAAACAGTGGAACCTCTACAGATTTAAGAACATTCAAATGACACGCTAAACTAGCAGGGCATAGTATAAATGCAATTATAAGCAATATCACAGAAATTGGTTTTACAAAAATATATATTTCACATATCAGATTATCAATAGAACATTCAAATGATGCCACAAGGTATCAAAACCCAACGTGAATGAGGACCAGGGTCCAAGAGAACCAAACAGTGGAACCTCTACTTAAGTACACGCTAAACTAGCAGGGCATAGTATAAATGCAATTATAAGCAATATCACAGAAATTGGTTTTACAAAAATATATATTTCACATATCAGATTATCAATAGAACATTCAAATGATGCCACAAGGTATCAAAACCCAACGTGAATGAGGACCAGGGTCCAAGAGAACCAAACAGTGGAACCTCTACTTAAGTACACGCTAAACTAGCAGGGCATAGTATAAATGCAATTATAAGCAATATCACAGAAATTGGTTTTACAAAAATATATATTTCACATATCAGATTATCAATAGAACATTCAAAATGATGTCACAAGGTATCAAAACCTAACGTGAATGATCAATAGAACCAAGGGTCCAAGAGAACCAAACAGTGGAACCTCTACTTAAGTACATAGTAAACTTAGCAGGGCATAGTATAAATGCGATTATAAGCAATATCACAGAAATTGGTTTTACAAAAATATATATTTCATATATCAGAACCTAGAACATTCAAATGATGTCACAAGGTATCAAAACCTAACGTGAATGAGGACCAGGGTATGAGTTGACCAAACAATGGAACCTCTACTTGGTTCCTACACGACAATATAGCAGGTGCTATAGGCATACACGATAAATGCGCATAGTATGCTTATAACAATATCACAGAAATTGGTTTTACAAAAATATATATTTCATATATCAGATTATCAATAGAACATTCAAATGAGCCAGCGTGAATGAGGACCAGGTCCAAGAGCAAACAGTGGAACCTCTACTTAAACACGCTAAACTTTAATGAACATTCTAAGCAATATCACAGAAATTGGTTTTACCATATATCACATTATCAATAGAAATTCAAATGATTCCACAAAACAACGTGAATGAGGAACCTCTACTCTAAGTACACGCTAAACTAGCAGGGCATAAGTAAATGACAAAATATATCTCATATATCCCATTCCACAAGGTATCGTGAATGAGGTAGTCACAGAGCTTTGGTTCCAAATCACAGAAATTGGTTTTACAAAAATATATATTTCACATATCAGATTATCAATAGAACATTCAAATGATGCCACAAGGTATCAAAACCCAACGTGAATGAGGACCAGGTTCCAAGAGAACCAAACAGGAACCTACTTAAGTACACGCTAAACTAGCAGGGCATAGTATCCAATTATAAGCAATATCACAGAAATTGGTTTTACAAAAATATATATTTCATATATCAGATTATCAATAGAACATTCAAATGATGGTATCACTCCGTGAATGAGGACCAGGGTCCAAGAGAACCAAACAGTGGAACCTCTACTTAAGTGGAGGGCTGTACCCAGAAGGTAGTGCTGGGGGGACTCCTTGTTTGAACCATTAGACATTGTCCTGTGGAACCCCAGGGTTCCATCAGGGATCCCCAGGGTTTTGGAGAATCCAGAGTTTTGTCATCTGCACCTATGTGCAAATGACACCTAACTCTACTATTCCTTTCCACTTAAAGCCAAGGAAGCTGTCCTGATCCTAAACCAGTGCCTGTCATCAGTAATGGATTGGATGAGGGCAAACAAATTGAAACTTAATCCAGACAAGATAGAGGTGCTCCTGGTCAGTCGGAAGGCAAACTAAGGAATATGAATTCAGCCTGTGCTGGATAGGGTTACAGTCTGAAGACAGTTCGGGGGTCCTCCTAAACTCGGCATTGAACCCGGAGGCCCAGGTATCAGCAGTGGCTAGGAAGGCCTTTGCACAATTGAGTACCAACTGTGCCTGTTCCTTGAGAAGTCAGATCTAGCCACGGTGGTACATGCCTTAGTTACATTTCATCTGGATTACTGTAACGTGCTCTATATGGGGCGGTCTCTGAAGAATGTTTGGAAACTGCAGCTGGTTCAAAGAGCTGCAGACAGGTTGCTAACTGGGGCTGGCTGCAGAGACCAGACAAACCCCCTGTTGCAGCAGCTCCACTGGCTGCCAGTCTGTTTCCAGGCATAATTCAAAGTTTGGGTCATGACCTTTAAAGCTCTAGATCAGGACTGCCCAACTGGCGGCCCGGGGGCCGTATACGCCCCCCCCAGCCCCTTCCCTCCGGCCCCCTAAGCTTTTTAATAAAAAATAAAAATTGAAAAATAAAATACATAATATTTTTTTTTAAAAAATACCTAATTCCGGGTTCGGAGCAACTATCGCGAGAATACACAATCCACACGGGATTTCGCTGTCAACGCGAGATCACGCCGGCGTTGACAGCGAAATCCCATGTGGATTGCGTATTCTCGCGATACTCTTTGGCTACTCTACTACTGGATCGCTGAGGCCCACAGACGCGATTAGGACCTTCTTCGACTCAGTCGGTCGTCACCTCTCTCATCGTCCGGGTACTCCTGGATCCTGCGCGTTTGGAAAAGGTAGGCCGAAGCAGGGGGCTCCTCATTCCCTCCCCCCATCTCCCCTCATGTATTAAATATAAAATTAAATATATTTAAAGATGAAATAAGGGGAGATGGGATACATTAAGGGGGGAGGAGAGGGTGGAATTAAATATATTTAATATTAAATTAAAATAAGGGGAGAGGGGAGGATGGAACTAAATATATTTAATATTAAATTAAAATAAGGGGAGAGGGGAGGATGGAATTAAATATATTTAATATTAAATTAAAACAATTTAATATCTTACCCCTTGTCACGATGCACGGACTTGACCGGCCCCTTAATCACACACACAGAGACAGAATAAAGGCTAACTACTTTATTGAATATGAAAACAGTTCCAAAGAATATAGTCCAATAGAATATGATGTAATCCAAAAGGCTTGAAATAACAATGTCCAAAGCAACGTGGCAAATAGGCAAAAAGCTTGGCAAGGCTCCGCAACCGATGCGGATCAGGAAACAGGGCAAGGCTCCGCAAACCAATGCAGATCAGGAAACAGGGCAAGGCTCCGCAAACCAATGCGGATCAGGAACAAGGCAAGGCAAGGCAAGGCTTGATGACCACGGCTGGCTTAGCTTGTGGTCCCACTCCGCTTCACGCCTATTCAAGTAAGACGTGGCCGGAGCACTGAGGATCCGTTCCCACGGATCCTATACTTAATCCTTCGGCCGAGGTCCCCGACGCTCTAGGCTTCTGCGTCTCCAATCGCTGCTCACGGACCTCGGCCGGTCTATGCTCTTTGACCATTCCCTTCTGCTAGACTCTATGTTCCGTCTCCTATCAAAGGTTCGACCTTGTCTTTCCCCAGCTGTGTTACTATCTCTCTGAGAGCTCTCCTCCCTAGCCGTTTCCCATTCGCCTTCTTCCATATCTTCCTCAGGAGGCTCCTGAGAAGATCTTCCGCCCGGATGTTCATAACTCCCAGAATCGCTATCTAACTGCACCTGGTTATCTGAATCATCTCTAGGACCAAAACACATTTCTTCCCAGGCCAAGCTCTCTGTGGGCGAAAGAGGCCCCTGAGGGGAAAGCTGCCCGTCGCCCCAATCATCTAGCTCATCCTCTGAATCATGTTCTGACACTGCTGGTTCTAATGCTAATGGGACCCCAAGTCCTGTCCCCTGCCCTCCAGGCACAAACGAGAACTGCTGTGCTACACCCCTGCATTTTATCTCAGTAAAAGATTATATTTGACTGTATGCATGCGGGGGGGGGGCGGAACCGGGGGAGGGGGAAGACCCTAGGGCCCCCCAGGTCATCAGTGACCGGAATTCAGGCCCCTGGGCCGGTAGAAGTTGGACAGCCCTGCTCTAGATGATTCAGGTCCAGGCTATTTGACTGACCACATGCCCTTGTATGAACTTGCCTGGGCCCTGAGATCTTCAGGAGATCTCTCGGTCCCACTTCCATCCCAAGCTTGGTTGGTGGGAATGAGAGAGCGGACCTTTTTGGTGGCTGCCTGTCACGATGCAGGGTCTCGGCCTGGCCCCTTAATCACACACACAGAGACGGTAATCAGCTAACTATTTATTGAATAATAAAAACAGGTGAAAAGGGTAATTGTCCATAAAAAGTATCAAAGTAGCAATGAAGGTAAAGAGTCTTAAGTAAATCGAAAGGCAAAGGCTTGGCAAGGCTCCGCAAAACAAAGCGGATCAAAAACAGACTTGGTCCATGGCAAGGCAAACAAGGCAAGGTTCATGGAAGTAAGCCCAAGAAACTTCTTGGCATGGCACGAGCCCAATCCTGGCTCCGTGGATCTTCGCTCGCTTCACTCCCTTCAGAACAGAAGTGGCCGAGCTACTGAGGATCCTTTCCCACGGATCCTATACTTAGTTCCCTTGGCAGGGCCCCCGACGCTCTAGGCTTCTGCGCCAATCTGTGCTATGGGATCTAGCGCTTCTCTGGCGCTCTAGGCTGCGGTGCCAATCTCTCCTGCTGGACTCAATGCTCCGTCTCCTATCAAAGCTCCGTCCTTGCCTCCCAGCACCTGGGTCGCTATCTTCGTGAGAGCCGAACTCCCTTTCGGCTTCCATGGGCTCATACTCCACTGTTTCCCTAATCCTTTCCTGCGACCCGAAACCACCTGGTTTCTCATACTGATCTGAGTCAGCACTCTCAGGGTCAGCTAGACTTTCCCAGCTATCATAGCCGTCAGGCCATTCATCATCCCAGGCCAAGCTCTCTGTGGGAGAGGAAGGCCCAGCTACCTCACCATCCCCTTCCTCCATGTCCTCATCAGCTGCAGCTGGCCCTAATGCAAGTGGGACCCCCGGTGCTGCCCCCTGCCCCCCAGGCACGAAAGGGAACTGGGTTGCTACACTGTCCCTCAACAGGTTATGCTAATGCTTTTATTTTAATTCACTTTGAGTCCCCTTTGGGGAAGATAAAGCGGGGTAAAAATAAATATAATAATTATAATTAAGAGCATCCCAACTTAAGAGTGGTTTGACTTAAGAGCCATCACTTGGTCTGGGTTTCACTTTGTATTGCGCCCCCATGGGGCTTGGTTTGTATCTGTATTATGTACCTGGTTGCCTTTACCTGCAAAGGCCTTTGTTCTATTGTTCAACCATGTGGACATTGATGGGAGGAACCGTGTTTTGGCTCCAAACATGACATCACCACCCTAATGTCAAGTGTAAACCTTTACTTTACATTTTCTTATTTACAAACATGTAACCAAACAATGAGGGGACGAATGGATTAATAGCATTTCAGTGCAAGATTTTGCTTTGAGATAAGAACATTTGAGTTAAGAGCTTGCCCACAGAATGAATTTGTCACGATGCACGGACTTGACCGGCCCCTTAATCACACACACAGAGACGGACTGAAGGCTAACTACTTTATTGAATGTAAAAACAGTTCAAAGATAATGTCCATAAGAATAGTAAAGCAATCCAAAAGGCTTGAAGTAACAATGTCCAAAATAACGTGGCAAATAGGTCAAAAGCTTAGCAAAGCTCCGCACGACTATGCGGATCAGGAAACAAGGCAAGGCTCCGCACAACCAGGCGGATCAGGAACAAGGCAAGGCAAAGGCAAGGCAAGGCTTGATGACCACTAGCTAGCTTAGCTTCGTGGTCCCACTCCGCTTCACGCCTATTCAGATGAGACGTGGCCGGAGCACTGAGGATTCGTTCCCACGGATCCTATACTTAATCTCTCGGCCGAGGTCCCCGACGCTCTAGGCTTCTTCGTCTCCAATCCCTGCTGACGGACCTCGGCCGGTCTAGGCTCTTGAACCATCCCCTTCTACTAGACTCGATGTTCCGTCTCCTATCAAAGGTTCGACCTTGTCTCTTCAGCAGCTGTGTTTCTATCTCCCTGAGAGCTCTCCTCCCTAGAAACTTCCCAGCCGCTTTCTTCCATGTTTTCACTCACTAGCTCCTGAGAATCTCTCCCACCCGGATGCTCATAGCTTCCAGAATCACTGTCTTCCATCTGCACCTGGTTATCTATGTCTTCGCCAGGGCCAAACAACATTTCTTCCCATGCCAAGCTCTCTGTGGGCGAAGGAGGCCCACCAGGGGAAAGCTGCCCTTCACCCCAGTCATCTAGCTCATCCTCTGAATCTGGTTCTGGTACTGCAGGCCCTAATGCTAATGGGACCCCGGGTCCTGACCCCTGCCCTCCAGGCACAAACGAGAACTGCTGTGCTACAGAATTAAACTCTTAAGTCAAGGTATCACTGTATAATTTATAGTCCAATTTTTCTCCAAAAAAGAGATTCAAAGTCAGTAAAACCAATACAATACATTTTTTTTAAAAAAACTCCAAAATCCAAACATTAAAATAGAATAACGTTTTAACGATGTTAAAAATAAATCTTAAAAACCTTTAAAACCAATTTAAAGTCCAAGAAGCCCTGGACTAGAACAACCTTTAGTCTTACCTAACAAGGCTTTCTTGTATCGTGACCACCATTATTGTGACACAGCAAACAGCAACATTCCTTTTGGCCTGGTGTGCATCTTTGGTGACTTAATTGCTTAATGAAAGCCGATTATCTTTATTTAAAGAGTGTCAGCTATTTCCACAAAGGTTGTTGGTAGCGGAATTATTGTACCTACACATTTTAATTGATTCCAGAGAGATCTTTTGCGCTAATTAAAAGGGAAAGACTTCTTCAGTCAATTTGGTAACAATTATGTCCAAAGGAAGTGTACAGGCCAGCATGTAAAGCAGAGATACCCTCAATTAATTATTCACAGTGCCTCAATCCAGTTTGGCATTAAAAAATAGCCTGAGGTAGAATTAATTGTTGGGAGAGAAAAGTCAAGCAATTTCAATACAACAGAGTGTATAAAGTAAGCCATGCCATGCTTTTGATGCCATATAGCTCATGGCCTTGCAGTGGGGATGTTGGATCCGAAACTGGCAGGAAGAGATGACCCCTGCCCATTGGTTAGCTCAGTGTTTCCCAACCAATGTGCCGTGGCACACTAGTGTGCCGTGAGCGATCATCAGGTGTGCCGTGGGAAATGGGAACCTCCAAGATCCTTTCTTCCCCTCCTGCCAAACACTTTTTCTTCTCCACTTGGGCTCCCTTCTTCCCAGCCTCGCTCTGCTCGCTTTGCCTCTCTTTGCTCTGGGGCGAGTCTGCGCAGTAGCGCCCGCACAGATCACGCCTTCCTCCCTCCCCCCTCCCCTCCTGAACACGCTCACACTGCCCCCTCGGATCAAAATGGCGGCAGAAGCGGCAGTGTAGAAGGAAAAGTAAGTGTTGGCAGGAGGGGGGGAAGAAAGGGCGCGAAGGGGAAGGGGGAGGAAGAGGTCTCTGTCGAAAGCTGGCATGGGCAAACTTGGACCTTCCAGGTGTTTCGGACTCCAACTCCCACCATTCCTAGCAGCCTCAGGCCCTTTTCCTTTCCCCCCTCAGCCACTTAAGCAGGAAAGGGCATCAGGCTGTTAGGAATGGTGGGAGATGGAGTCCAAAGCACCCAGAGGGCCGAAGTTTTCCCATGCCTGTTTTAGGGACCTTAAAGTGGTGAGCCTCCTTCCAACATTGTGATTCAGAATAGAAAACAAACAACAACATAACATAACATTGTTTGAGCCCACAGTGCTCTCTGGGTGTAGGTGAACTACAACTTCCAAACTCAAGGTCAATTCCCAAGCAAACCCTTTCAGTACTTTCTGTTGGTAATGAGAGTTCAATAGGCCAAGTTTGGTTCAATTCCATTGTTACAAGAGTTCAGGATGCTCTTTGATTGTGTGTTAACTATAAATCCCAGAAACTGTAACTCCCAAATGTCAAGGTCTATTTTCCCAAAACTCCGCCTGTGTTCACATTTGGGCATATTGAGTATTCATGCCAAGTTTGGTCCTGATCCAACATTGTTTGAGTCCACAGGGCTCTCTGGATATAGGTGAACTACAACTCCAAAACCCAAGGTCAATGCCCACCAAACTCTTGTAGTATTTTCTCTTGGTTATGGGAGTTCTGTGTGGGAAGTTTGTGTCTTTCTGCCATTCCTGCCAGGATATCTTTGTTGTGTTCATCGAAACAGGCCCAGGTTTCACACTGAGTGTATAAATACATTTTAAAACATATTAACTATATGCATTACTGTGTTAGAGTGTCATTTTGTGTCGTTTTGGTCAGTGGTGTGCCCCAGGATTTTGTAAATTTAAAAAATGTGCCGCGGCTCAAAAAGGGTTGAAAAACACTGGGTTAGCTGATGGGTCATTAGTGCTATAGTATATTTTACCAGTCCCAAGTTGCCACTGCATAATTGTATTTAATAACGCAAGGCAATATTACACAGTTTTTTTCGTAACAGAAGCAACTTGAGAACATACTGGAAGTTGCTTCTGGTGTGAGAGAATTGGCCGTCTATAGAGACGCTGCCCAGGGGATGCCCAGATGTGTTACCATCCTGCAGGGAGGCTTCTCTCATGTCCTTGAAAGCTAGAGCTGACAGGCAAGAGTTCGCTCCATATCACAGATTCGAACTAGCAACCTTCAGGTCAGCAATCCAGCCGGAACAAGGGTTTAACCTATGATGCCACTGCGGCTCCCAATATTATACAGTGAAGCTTTGGTGTACGCTAGATTTTGGTTCCAGGACCCCCGTGGACTGAGCTATCTAATTTACAGCATTACCGAGCAATGTAGAGGTGCATAAGCTATTGAAAATAACCAACAACAATAACAAATGCATTGCCCGACTTACCGAGCAAGACCTGTTGCGGTGGAGGGCGCCTTCATGCAGGTCAAGATGGTGGCAGGGGGCTTCTCCTTCCCAGAAGCCCCCTGCGTCGCAGGAAACTGATAGGCCCAATGGACCGTGATAGGCCTGAAACTTCCTGCCACAGGGTCCGTTGGGCCTATCAGCATCCGGCCCCACCCAGGGCAAGGGGCTGGCCGCTTCCCCCCGTCCAGCAGCCTCAAATAGGCTGCGCTGGGCCTGGTGGGCACCAGGCGTGCTTCTTTTATTTTATTTATTTATTTATTTCCATCATTTCTACCCCGCTTCTTCTCAACCCCCGAGGGGGGGATTCAGAGCGGCCTAACAACGGCAACGATTCGATGCCACATAGTATACATATAATAAAAGCAAATAGTTAAGAATATAATACATTAAAATACAGCTAGAATTAAAAAAACATTAAAATACAATTAACATTAAAATGCATCGTGTACATTCACAACAGTTAAAACAGTATTCCATCCATAAGCATTAGGTCTTGTCCACCAGATTGCCATCTCAATCCAATCAAAGTGTCGTATCGTGCTAAAGTGCAAACGCTTGGTCCCATAACCAGGATTTCACTTTTTTTTCTGAATGCCAGGAGGGATGAAGCTGATCGAATATCAATAGGGAGTGCATTCCACAGACGGGGAGCCACCACCGAGAAGGCCCTATCCCTCGTCCCCACCAATCGCATTTGAGATGTAGGCAGGAGCGAGAGCAGGGCCTCCCCGGATGATCTTAAGGTACAGGATGGGACGTAGCGGTCGATGCGTTCGGACAAGTAAGCTGGGCCACCCACCCACCCTACATGATTTATGTTTTTGTCCTCCCACCCACCCTACATGATTTATGTTGATGTTTGGTGTTGCTGTTGTTGGGTTTTTTATTGTTCATCACAATTTCGGTTAGCAGGTGGCATGGGCTCTGGATCTGGATTCCGCCCCTTCCCTACTGGCCGGGGAGGGAGCAACTGGAGGTTTCCAGGGGAGCCGTGTTGGTTGCCCGGTATTGTGTCGGTTGGACTCTCTTGGTATCAGTCAGCATCGGGCTGACTGATCTTAATCCAGAACCCCATGTAATCAATAAATTGTTGTAGCCACACCCTTTGTTCCTGAAAAAAGTCAATACTTAAAAGTTGTGGCCAATTTAGAATATAGTAATACTAACCTGGACACCATATAGAGTACTAATAATAGACAAAGAGTCATAAGTATCAAAACACAGACCAAAGCTATAGGAACAGAATTGACTGGACAAAAGTGTCTAAGACAATACTTATTAGTAAATGTGTTAATTCTGAACCCCAATGGTTAGTACCTGCCCTTGTTTGGAAAATAGAACAGAGTTTTTTTTTAAAGACTAAACGGGAAGGTGAAGTTGTTCCAGCCTCGATGCCAACACTGTGGCGTAAACTTGCAAGACCCGTCGTTATACCCGATGGACTGGACGGGAGTACAAGCACCTATGTCAAACCCTCACTTACCCTGTGTACTCCTCCCCCCCCCCCCCCTCCCCTGCCCACTTCCCACTGTTTTATTTACTTTTGGAAAAACGATATAAATAAAAATTAATAATAATAAAAAAGTTGTGGCCAATTTTTACTCCACATATGTGTCTGTGTCATCTCTGGTTTGGCGGGCAGGAGGAGTGTCACCCATCCACATGCAATATGTTTCCATTGATACACTTTGCAAGTGTTATCTCTGCAAAACTTGCAATTGGCAAGGATGGGTCAAGATTTATCTCTATTGTAGTGGGAGCTGCTAAGTCTGACCATAACGACTTCCTGAAGATTATTTACTGCATTCATGGCAGAGTACAGGGATGTAGCACATGATAGGTTTCTAGTTGCCGTGCTACACTCTATTCCAGACTTATTTATTATTATTTTTTAAAATATTTTTTATTGTTTTATCATTATCAACACAATATTATACAATGTCTATTTACAGCAGATTCATGTTATTCATTTCTAGGTACAATACTTCAATCTTTAGCATCTGCCATTATGTTTTTCTTATACATTTTTGTATCCCTCCCCCCTCCCCAAGCCATTGCTTTTACATATCATCCGTCCAAAATTTCATTTCTTCTCGTGGAGGTAACCTTCCTTCTTCCTTTTCTAATCCTTTTTCAATAAATTTTCTCCATACCTCATAAAAATCACTTTGTTTCCATATACCTCTTTTTACTTTTAATATACATGTTAACTTGTCATTTATTGCCAGTTTCCATACTTCCTTGTACCATTCCTCTATTTGTATATTTATTTCTTTTTTCCAATTCCTTGCTATAAGCAGTCTTGCTGTTGTTAATAGGTTTGTTATCGCATCTTTATCTTTTTTTTCCAATTGTATACTATTATATAATGATAATAAAGCTATAACTAGGACTTATTTCTATTTTAATATTCATTATATCTTCTATTTCTTTAAATACTTTCGCCCAAAATTTGCTTACATATTTACATTGCCACCACATATGTATGTATGTTCCTGTTTCTTGGCATCCTCTCCAACAGTTTTTCGAGTAGTTTTTATTTATATTTGCCATTCTTACTGGTGTAAGGTACCATTTCCATATTAATTTATAATAATTTTATTTAATCCTTATTGATAAATTTTTAAGATGTCTTTGTCTCCACAATTGTTGCCACTCTGTTTCCTTTATTTTTATCCCTAAGTCTTCTTCCCAGACCTCCTTAAGGGTGTTATTTTTTGTTTTCCTTCCTTTATTTCAATTATTATCTTATATATTTTGCTAGTTATTCCTTTCAAGTTTTCGTGCTCTTCTACATCCCTCCCATTTTGTATTATTTGTTCAAATTGGTTAACCTTACTTCCTTTTTTATTGTTTTTAGCCAATTTTTAAACCATTGTTCTAATTGTATACAATGGAACCATGTCAATTTTATTTCTCTAAATTCTTCCATAATCATTTCCTTCTTCGTTCCTACTTTTATCCAATCCCCCAATTTATCTAAATTTTTTTCCCTTAACTTTTTATCCATTATTTGTTTTAAATTCTTTGGAAATTTCTTTTCCATTACAATTGGGGTTATTACTGATCCATCCGTTATTAACATTCTCCTGTATTTATTCCATACTTCTAATATATTACTCAACATTGGATCCAGACTTATTTATTAGCATGCCAGTGGAGTATTAAGTTTTGCATGTTCACAGGATTTCAAAAAGCTAGCCTGGGTCAAAATGTTGAATGATAGGGTTGTTTTCCAGATGAAACCAAACTTTTGGCTCTCTAAAATGCAGAAATGCAAACAGAAAGCACATAAAGTGAGCAAAGGCAAAATCACCCCAGGAGCAAAGTTTGTAGCTTGTAGTATGAATATAATATATCCACTGTGAACTGAGCTAAAGATTCCACATGGTTCAGTGCCTTCTTGGTTATGCACAGAGAATGTCAGCCAGTGGTTTGTGGGATTAGACATGCAGATATATATATTTTAATTAAAGCCTTCAGCATCCCACTCCACGCTTAGTTTTCTGTGAAAAGCAGCAGTCACAGAGGTTTCTCATAATAATTGGATGGGTTTTTATGATCTGTTTGGTATGCTTGATGTGTACATTGGAGCAGTATACACGTTTCCCCCAAATGCAGTGAAAAATTAGATGCAATAATTGATTTCAGGACAAGGAAAACCCCCAATTAAAGCGAATAATTTAATGACATGCCATAAATTCAAGTGTTTGTTCGTAGTTACATTATATTCCATCCCTGCCTTTATAATGCCTCTGACTTGGGAATAAATTGATAGACTTAAAGAATAAACAAAGTATTTACTTTTAGAATTCATGGAAAGTAGACAGTTGAATTGAACTGCAGGATGTCTCGAACACGCCTGACAGTTTATTTTTGTACTGGCCTAAGGAGTCCTACTTTGCTCTGTTGGTTTTGTTCACTTGCTGTGTATTCTGTTCAGATTTTGAACTGTTTTGGCTTTTTAAAAAAACAACAACAGTCTCTTCCCCATACAAGTAATGGTATGCAGAAGATCCAAGTTTATTTATTTATTTTATTTATTTATTTAATTTCACTTTTGTATTCCGCTCCTCCCAGCAGGCTCGGGGCGGATCACAGCAAAAATACATGGGCGGCATGTTGCAACATGTCAACAAGCGACCCTACAATTGTTAAAACAATAAAAAAACATCACATAAAACATAAGCCACATTTAAAATCAGTTACATTGTCAGAGCATGGATTGGGGGACATACATTGAGGTTTTTGGACCAGTACGCCTAATTAAAGGCCAGCTCGAAGAGGGCCGTCTTACACGCCCTCCGGAAGGGACCCAGTTCGGCAATTGCTCGGGCACTATCCGGGAGGGCGTTCCAGAGCACTGGTGCCGCCACAGAAAAGGACCTTTGTCTGGTCGTTGACAGGTGGCAGGAGCGGACTGATGGAATCAACAACAGATTTTGCTCATCTGAGCGCAGTGATCTCGGGGGAACGTACGGGGTAAGGCGGTCCTTCAGGTACGCAGGCCCTAGGCCGTGCAAGGCCCTAAAGGTTAAAACCAGCACCTTGAAGGCAATCCGGTACTCAATAGGAAGCCAGTGCAGCTGCCAAGAATAGGTGTAATATGGTCTCGCTGGCACTCCTGCCAGCAAGCGGGCCGCGGCATTCTGCACTAGCTTGAGTTTCCGGATTGTCGACAAAGGAAGGCCAACGTAGAGGGCATTACAGTAGTCTAATCTCGAGATGACCGTCGCTTGATCACTGTGGCCAGGTCCCCCTGGACAAGTAGGGTGCCAGTCGCCTAGCCTGTCGGAGGTGATAAAATGACGCCCTGCTGACCGCGGAGACCTGGGCCTCCATGGTCAGCGAGGAGTCCAACACAACTCCTAAGCTCTTAACTGACGGCGATGGATTGCCGCCGCCGTCCAGGGTAGGCAACGGCACCCACCCAGCCCAGGCCGACCAGGCCACAGGATCTCAGTCTTCGATGGATTCACCTTCAGCCGGCTGGCACGCAGCCATCCAGTCACGGCTTCGAGGCATAGATGGAAACAATCGGGTGCGGAGTCCGGCCTGCCGTCCATTCTCAGCAAAAGCTGGGTGTCATCAGCGTACTGATGACACTCCAGACCCAAGTCACGGGCCAGCTGGGCCAGGGGGCGCATATACACATTGAATAATAAGGGAGAGGATGGCCCCTGAGGGACCCCACAATCAAGGGAGTCTCCCGGAGACCTCCCGCCCCCTCCACACGTTGTCCCCGACCCCGGAGGAAGGAGGCCACCCATTTAAGGGCAGTCCCCCCGACCCCGGAAGCGGCTAAACGGTGGGTCAATAGTGCATGGTCTACGGTGTCAAATATGGTTTCATGCTGGAGCCCCAGGTCTCGGCGGTGGCCAGGAGAGCTTTTGCACAGTGTTGCACCCTAGACCTGAAGGATCCCTCAGTAAACCACTTTAGACCAGCCATGATTAAATGCTTTATTTAGAATAAAGGAAAAGAGATAAAAGAGATAAAAATATAGTCCCTTGATGCCCTCAGCATCAGGGTTTTGCAATGCAATAGTCCAAGGAGTAAAAGGCTCAATAAATGCAGAAATAATCTTGATGCCCCCACGGGCTAAATCCAGGATAAGTTCTTAGCAACAAAGGCTTGGCAAATACTTGAGTACAAGGACTTGAAGGCCCAATGGCCCAGGCTTGAGTTCCGTGGAGCTCGGCAAGGAAGCTTAACGTTGACACGAGATGCAGAGCATCTCTGGGACCTGACTTAAATAGGCCCCCCAAGGTTTTGATCTTGAAGGCACTGACTTCAACGCAGCCCTTTCCCATGGACAGTTTGCCGGCTTGACTTTCTCATGCTTCCCGAAGAAGGAAGGTATGTCAGCTCATTAGTATCTGCACCTGGAGACAGGGGAGGCAACAAGGTTTTGCCGTCCCAGCTCTTCTTATCGGCCTGGGAAGGAGAAAGGCTGTGCCTGCCCTTGGCCGCTGGCTGAACCAGAGACTTCTGCAGAGGCTTGCTTTCAGGCCTAGCTGAGGTCTTGGAATTAACATGGCTTTTGTCTTGCTTGGCTATGGAGTCAGGCCAGGGCATGACAGCCAGCTGCGCCAGTACCTTGGGAAGTGCTGGTTTTAACCTACAAAACCCTATACCAGTGTTTCTCAACCTGGGGGTCGGGACCCCTATGGGGGTCACGAGGGGGTGTCAGAGGGGTCACCAAAGACCATCAGAAAATACATTATTTTCTATTGGCCATGGGGGTTCTGTATGGGAAGTTTGGTTCAATTCCATTGTTGGTGGAGTTCAGAAAGCTCTTTGGGTGTATGTGAACTATAAATCCCAGCAACTACAATTCCCAAATATCAAGGTCTATTTTCCCCAAACTCCATTTGGCTATATTGAGTATTTGTGCCAAATTTGATCTAGATCTATCATTATTTGAGTCCACGGTGCTCTCTGGATGTAGGTGAACTCCAACTCCCAAACTAAAGGTCAATGTCCACCAAACCCTTCCAGTATTTTCTGTTGCTCATGGGAGTTCTGTGTGCCAAGTTTGGTTCAACTCCATCATTGGTGGAGTTCAGAAAGCTCTTTGATTGTAGGTGAACTATACATCCCAGCAACTACACCTTCCAAATGACAAAATCACACACACACACACCCCACCAGTATTCAAATTTGGGTGTATCGGGTATTTGTGCCAAATGTGGTCTGGTGAATGAAAATACATTTTACATGATGATTCATAACAGTAGCAAAATTACAATTATGAAGTAGCAACGAAAATGATTTTATGGTTGGGGGTCACCACAACATGAGGTCGTGGCATTAGGAAGGTTGAGAAATGCTGCCCTATACAGTTCCGGCCCAGTTTATTTGTCCGAACGGATTCTCCCCTATGAACCATCATGGACATTAAGATCCTCCAGAGAGGCCCTGCTCTCGATCCCGTCAGCTTTGCCAGCGCGTCTGGTGGGGACGAGAGACAGGGCCTTCTCTGTTGTGGCCTCTCGGCTGTGGAACACCCTCCCAAGCGATGTTAGATCTGCCCCCTCCCTGTTGCCCTTCCGGAGGCGGGTGAAGACTTGGATGTGGAACGAGGCCTTCCCAGAATAAGCTGAGATTGATTTCAATCTGAAATGGGTGACCACTTTTATAGATCGAGTTGAATGTGGTTCTAATGGCAATGTGGTTTTTATGTATCTCTGTTTTCATGTATTTTAACATGCTGCTTTAAGATGTTTTAAATTTGTTTGGCATTGAATTTTGCTGTAAGCTGGTCTGAGTCCCTCCTTGGAGGTGAGAAGGTCGGGGTACAAAATTTTTAAATAAATAAATAAATAAATGCTCCTGGTCGGTGTATGGGATGCACATCAGAAAGGGGGCACTATGGGCGTCTGCATTCAACTATACCCACCCACCCCCCTTCTTCAGCTCTGGCTGTATTGACATTTAGATTTTTTTTAAGAACTACTAATGTTTTTAATCAATTAGATTTATAACTTTGTTTACATAATTTGGATTGATCCTGTGGGTAGTTTGTTGTGGGGAGAGAACATTTGGAGAACAACGGAAGGGATCTTGGGAGTAAATCTGGGCGGGGGCCGCCCCAGCTTGGCAATGTGACCCCCCTCTACCATTTGCATAGTTTCTCCCCATGAGAGACACTGGAATTACATCAGATTGTCCAGTGATAGGATGTAGCCCACATGCTTGCCAAATGTTAAACACGTTTTAATTTTTATATAGGGTGTTTCAAAAAGATGCACCTAATTTGAAATCACTATATCTGTGCAACAATGAAACAATCATAAATCAAACGTACTACTTGAAAGGGCAGGGCATAGAGTTTCAAAGGATTACCGCTAGATGCCTCTCCCAGCACATAAACAGCCCCTAGCCTCAGTGACCCTGCAACCAGGATATTCTCCATTTGTAGGATTAATTTTAAGATTTGTTTCTGGCTCAAAAGGGTTAGTAAACCTAATAACAGGATCACACCCAGATGCAGATTCGCAGTCTGGGTGTGATCCTGGACTCATCGCTGAGCCTGGAACCCGAGGTTTCAGCGGTGACCAGAGGACTATTTGCACAGTTAAAACTTGTGCGCCAGCTGCGCCCGTACCTTGGGAAGTCTAACTTGGCCACGATAGCCCACGCTCTGGTTACATCCCGCATAGATTACTGCACGCTCTCTACGTGGGACTGCCTTTGAAGACTGTTTGGAAGCTTCAATTGGTCCAACAGACAGCAACCAGGTTGATAACTGGAATGGCACTCAGGGAGCGCACAACTCCTCTGTTGCGCCAGCTCCACTGGCTGCCAGTTTGCTACCGGGCAAAATTCAAAGTGCTGGCTTTAGCCTTTAAAGCCCTAAATGGTTCTGGTCCAGCTTATCTGTCCGAACACATCTCTCCCTATGAACCATCTAGGTGTTTAAGATCATCTGGAGAGGCCCTACTCTCGGTCCTGCCTTCTTCGCTGACCCGATTGGTGGGGATGAGAGACAGGACCTTCTCAGCAGTGGCCCCTCGGCTATGGAACACCCTCCCTAGGGACATTAGACCACCCCTCCCTCTTAACACTTTGAAAGAAAGTTAAGACTTGGCTGTTAGAGCAGGCATTTGCAGATGAAGTATAATTATTTAACCGAGACCTACGGAATGATATGACGATGCAACGGAAACCGATTTTAATAATGAGACGCTGAAATGTGTATTTTATATTTTTAATTGCTAATTGTATTGTTTTTAGTTGGTTGTTTTTAAAATTGCTTTAATGTGTTTTATCTTTATCTTGTGTTTTATCCATGCGTACACTGCCTCGAGTCGCCTTCGGACTGATAGGGGCGGTATAAAAATATAGTAAATAAATAAATAAATAAACTTGATAATGCACATAAACTATTTCTAACTTTTTGTGTACTCGTAATATGTTGCCATTGTGAAATATACTGCTTTGAAATTGGGTCTATCCTTTTGAAACACTGTATTATGTATGTGGATGGGTTATTGGTCTTCTTTTTCACCTTCCTGCCCTTTAAGACCAGATTTGCAAGTGAGAGTTCTCATGTGCAGCTTGCCTTTATCTACTTTCCTATTTCAGTGGTAGAGTTTTGGGGAGACTTTAACTGCTTAAATATTGTGTCAAAATAGATGAGCTCTGCCGTCTCCTTTAAATAAGATCAGGCATCACGCTGGCTCATTTCTAAATAAATCCATTTTTCTAATATCCACTACATCCTGATTTCATAGAACACTTTTCTATGAAACCTCCAACCTACCCCCAAAAAGCTTTTCTTTACCACAAACCTTAACTATTCTAGAAGTTCCAATTTCAGAATACAGAAAGATAAAGGGATTTGGTACATGGATAGTAGGCCTGTCTCCGATAATCGGATACTTCCGATTTTCAGAATTTTTTTTTGGACTTCCGATAATTGAAGCAATATCGAGAATAGTGCCCCAAACAGGAAGTGGATTCACCATTCCGAGAGCTCCGTCGCCATTCTCGGAAAGGGCTCGGATATCATTTCTGCCCTTTCTTGCTGCCTCTCATCATTGGCTGATGGCTGAATATTTTGTACCAGTGGCTAGTTTTATCATTACTAGTGGTCAAAAACGGATGGAAACGGGATTCCCCATAGTTTTGACTCTCCCTTCTACTGATTTTCACGCATTGCGTAATTGCGGATGTTATTTCCGAATACTTCAGAATATCGGAATACATCCGAATCCATTTTGATAAAATCACTAAAAAAACAGGAAGTGATTCACATCCGAAGCCAGAGCAAACCCAGTATCTGATTCAACTTCTGAAACACATATTTCCATTCGAAAACAGGCCTAATGGATAGTGTCTGGAAGTACCATTTGTCCCAGAAAATCAGAGGTTGGGAAAGCCTTCCTTCCTTGGCTTAATTTTTAAACTATACCTAGAATGGCTACCAGATAGAAGATACTGGGAATTGTTGTCCAAGCTCTATTGCAAATCGTAGTTTTTCTAGGGGGCAATCACACCAAGGGATAAGTTTACCTGGCATTATTTTGGTTGTCTTTATTGACAGAATGGGGATGGTTCAACCCCAAAATGTGACATACGAGAGTTGAATGAAAAGTAATGCCTCCACCTTCGTTACTTGGGTTTGGATGGGAATATTTTAATAAATCAAACACAGAAATAATCCTTAGAATGCACTCTTTAATGACCACTAAAGTGAATTTTTCCATAATAATCACAATTGGACATTTCTTCCAACAATGAACAAGTTTTCTGAAGCCATCAGGGAAAAGTCGACACTCTTGTTTTTGCAACCAGTGTCTCACCTCATCTTCTTTAAGCTTACTCACCCAATGACACACAGTAATTGTCAAGATAATCCATGCAGAGCCAGATTGGAACTATAAATAGTCCTTTTATTAGTTAAGGAAGCAAAAACATACTACCGGAGCTTTCTCAGCACGTGGCTCACAGGGCAAAAATCATGGCGGACTGGAGCGTTCTTATCTACAAATGTTTACATTCCAAAGGTCGAATATCCAGGACCTTTTGCTTCCATCACAGACATGAACTTTACTTCTCCAGTTAACTCTGTAATGGCCTAACTATATTACACAGCTCAGAAAATAGACACATTTAACAGAAAACAATTTGAACTCATTTTGTCATATATTCTTGCACTGACAGTACTCACATCAACACAATCACCATAAACAGCTTGCATTCTCTGATGAATCTCCTTTGGGGGTGACACCTGCTTAAGTCACATTGACCGACTGTGCAGGATTCCATACTTCGCACTTGAACAACACAACTGTTCAATGCTAAGGCTTCCTGCCAAAATGGAACTGTAGAGGAGAGTCTACTGAACAAGCCAGTACCTGCCGCATACCAGTACTGCCATCTGTTGAGTTACAAAGGTGGAGGCATTACTTTTCATTCAACTCTCATAATTTAACTTTGCACTATCTAATGCAAGGGTGCCCACACTTTTTCAGCATGCGAGCTACTTATAATAAAACCAAGTCAGAAAGATCTACCTACCTCCTCTAGGCTGGGGAGGGGCGGGGCGGGGCTTGGTGCGGCCTGGCTCCTCCCCCCTCTGGCTTCAGCTCTACCAGCAGCTTCTCCAGGCTTGAGGATGGCAGTGCCAAGCCAGCCTTGTGCTAGCTATGCCACCACTGGCTTGGCATTGCCATCCTCAAGCCTGGAGAAGCTGCTGGTAGAGCTGAAGCCAGATGGGGCGGAGCCAGGCCGTGCGAAGCTCTGCTCCCTACTCGCTGGCTTTGGCGCTCCCAGCAGCTTCTCCAGGCTTGAGGATGGCAGTGCCAATCCAGTGGTGGCATAGCTAGCACAAGGCTGGCTTGGCCCTGCCCTCCTCAAGCCTGGAGAAGCTGCTGGTAGAGCGGAAGTCAGAGGGGCGGAGCCAGGCTGTGCCAAGTCCCTCCCCCTACCCTCTGGCTTTGGCGCTCCCAGCAGCTTCTCCAGGCTTGAAGATGGCAGTGCCAAGCCAGTGGTGGCATAGCTAGCACAAGGCTGGCTTGGCCCTGCCCTCCTCAAGCCTGGAGAAGCTACTGGGAATGCCAAAGCCGGGGAGGGGGCGTGGCTTGGTGTGGCCTGGCTCCGCCCCCCTCTGAGAAGCACCCCATCCGGCTGGGATCGACCTCCTTCGATCCCGGGATCTACTGGTCGATCGCGATCGACTTCCTGGGCAGCCCTGATCTATTGTCTTCTCAGCATACAACCCCAAAATATGACATAACTTAACTTTGCACTAGCTAATGTCTTCTCAGCATACAAGCAGAGACTTTCTATTTGCTTCAAATGTCTCTCCTATATTTTAAAATACAGACCTTTGATTCACTGTCTATTATGTTCGAGACTTGTTTATTTTCTGATACTGTTCATAGCTATAGAAAGATTCCTAAAGCAAAACAAGCCCAATTTTATCACAGACACGACTGTTTTCTCCCTAATTTCTCTCTCTCTTTAATTGCAAAGGTCTCTGCATAAATTAGAGCTGTTGCCATGGAAACAGAGTGGGCCAGAAATATTTATAGGCGCTGCAAGCCACATTTTCTGTTTAATACTGTAAAATGTCAAGTAACACATAATCTCAAGAACAAAGCGAGATGGCCAGTTGTTTTTGTTCATCCGTCGTTAACTGATTTGAGGTCCTCATCTGACATGTAAACCGTGCCATTTTGAATGTTTCGTTGCTAATTCGCTCACGCGCCCTCTCAAAGGAAACAAGATATTCCGAGATATTTGTGGTTTCAAAAATAGAAACGCCGAAAGATTAATTGGTCCCATTTCGATGGTAACACAATTTGCAATTGTGAAAACATAATTTTGAAAGAACAAATTGCAATGGAAGCTGAACAATTAGTCTAACTCCACAGTACGAAGCCGCCGCTTGTTGGGTTGTCACAGCCACGGGGATGTAATGAATATACCCGGCGAATGCTGAACTGAGCAAACACGCAGGGTTTCCAATTTGAGCTGAGGACTTGATTTGCCTCAAGACCTCTCCTACAGGCCGAGTGCTGTGGAAATACAAAGCGCTAGTTCTCTATTTGCTCAGGTCCTGTGTGAAGAGAATTCCACATGAAGGTCTCTGCACAGCAGGAAAAATTGAGGTGAAGGACAACATGTCTCTACTTTTCATGTCGACATTGATGTGAAGATGAAGTGAGTGCCCCTGTGGAAGGTTGAAAACCATAAATAGGGACAGCGGACTCTGTGTCCTTCGAACTGCTTTCAGGAGGAGAGGATAAGTGAGGGAAGAGACTCATCTACAAGGGACAGCTACTGACAATATAGCTTCTGGTGTTTCTCCTGAAATTCTCTCTCTCAGCCAGCTGAAGGTATCAGCTTGTGTAGATTGTTCTGACTAGCTCTGAGCCTCCAGCAATGGCTCTCTTTAGCTGCGTTTTGATTGTATAGACCAGGGCTGTCCAACTGGCGGCCCGAGGGCCATATACGGCTCCCAGCCCCTTCCCTACGCCCCCCTAAGCTTTTTAATAAAAAAATAAAAATTAAAAAATAAAATAAAAAATAATAATAAAAAATACCTACTTCCGGGTTCGGAGCAAGTATTGCGAGAATACGCAATCCACACGGGATTTCGCTGTCAACGCGAGATCACGCCGGCGTTGACAGAGAAATCCCGTGTGATTGCGTATTCTCGCGATACTCTTCGGCTACTCTACTACTGGATCGATGAGGCCCACATCTCGATTAGTACCTTCTTCGACTCAGTCGGTCGTCGCCCTCGTCGTCCGGGTACTCCTGGATCCTTCTTGAAAAGGTAGGCCGAAGCAGGGGGCTCCTCAGGGGGCTCCTCGCCTCCCCCATCTCCCTCATGTATTAAATATAAAATTAAATATATTTAAAGATGAAATAGGGGAGATGGGATACATTAAAATAAGGGGAGGGAGGATGGAATTAAATATATTTAATATTAAATTAAAACATGGGGGAGGGGAGGATGGAATTAAATATATTTAATATTAAATTAAAATATGGGGAGAGGGGAGTATGGAATTAAATATATTTAATATTAAATAAAAATAAGGGGAGAGGGGAGGATGGAATTAAATATATTTAATATTAAATAAAAATAAGGGGAGATGGGAGGATGGAATTAAATATATTTAATATTAAATTTAAAATAAGGGGAGGATGGAATTAAATATATTTAATATTAAATTAAAATGGAGAGGGAGAGGGGCAGGGAGGGGGGGGGGGGGCAGGGAGGGGGCAGAGCCGGAGCTGGGGCAGACCCTACGGCCCCCCCAGGTCATCAGTGACTGGAATTCAGGCCCCTGGGCCGGTAGAAGTTGGACAGCCCTGGTATAGACCAGTGTTTCTCAACCAGTGTGCCGTGGCACACTAGTGTGCCGTGAGCGATCATCAGGTGTGCCGCGAGAAAAGCTCTCTGCCCCCCTTCCTTCCCCCCTCCTCCTGCCAAACTCCTGCTGCTTGGGAGAGGAGGAGGAAGGGACGGGCAGCGGCGAAGAAAAAGAAGGGACCGGGGCACCGCCTCCTTCAGCCGTTTCCCCAACCTGCCTCCAACCTGCCATGACTCTTGCCATGACTCTCGTCCCTTGCTTGTTGAAACCACGTGGAGGAGCCCCGCCTACTGAAGCCCATCCACCGCTCATGCTCCTCCTCTGTGAGAGAGCTGAAGCTGGGGGAAGGGGGCGGGCATGGCACGGCCTGGCTCCGGCCCCTCCCCCAGCTTCAGCGCTCCCACAGCTTCGCTAGCCTTGAGGGGACAGTGCCAAGCCAGCGGTGGCAGAGCCAGCACAATGCGGGCTTGCCCCCTCAAGGCTGGCGAAGCTGTGGGAGAACTGAAGGGGGGGAGCGGGGGCATGGTGTGGCCTGGCTCCTCCCTGGCTTCGCACTCCCAGCAGCTGCTCCCAGCAGGCCACCATCCCCAGCTGTTCTTTACTGTGTTAGAGTGTCATTTTGTATCTTTTTGGTTGGTGGTGTGCCCCTGGATTTTTTTAATGTTAAAAGTGTGCCGTGGCTCAAAAAAGGTTGGGAAACACTGGTATAGACCAGTGTTTCCCAACCAGTGTGCCGGGGCACACTAGTGTGCCGTGACCGATCATCAGGTATGCCGTGGGAAATTGGAACCTCCAATACCCTTACTTATTAAAGGAGCGCCGCTACATCACAGTACAAAATGCACAATTAATCATACATAATCATACACAAAAAACACATTCAAAGTACCCAATCCTGCTGAAGAAAATGAAAAGTCTTACATAAGGTAGTTTGGCGTGGTCGCTACAGAGAGCGGAGGAGTTGCGATGACACTAAACTGTTCAGGGTAGTTAAAAATGAAACTGATTGTAAAGAGCTCCAGAAAGATCTCTCGAAATTGAGTGAATGGGCAACAAAGTGGCAAATGCATTTTAACCTAAACAAGTGTAAAGTCATGCACATCGGGGCAAAGAACCCCAAATACACTTATCAACTGATGGGATCAAAGCTTTCTGAGACAAACCAAGAAAGGGATCTTGGGGTTTTGGTGGACAGCTCAATGAAGATGTCAACCCAGTGCGCTGCAGCAGCGAAAAAAGCAAATTCTATGTTTGGCATGATCAGGAAGGGAATCGAAAATAGGTCGACAAATGTTGTATTGCCTCTACAAATCTATGGTGAGGCCACATCTGGAGTACTGTGTACAATTCTGGTCACCGCACCTCAAGAAGGATATAACGGAACTGGAAAAGGTACAAAGAAGGGCAACAAAAATGATCCAAGGGATGGAGCAGCTCCCTTTATGAAATCAGGTTGCAACGCCTTGGTCTTTTCAGCCTTGAAAGACGGCGTTTAAGAGGTGACTTGATCGAAGTGTATAAAATCATGCATGGGATAGAAAAGGTGAATAAAGAAAAATATTTTTCTGTCACACAACACTAGGACTAGAGGGCACTCCCTAAAGCTCCAAGGTAGGAAAGTTAGGACTAATAAAGGGAAATATTTCTTCACCCAGAGGGTCATTGGGTTATGAAACTCACTTCCAGAGGAGGTTGTGACAGCTGTCAGCCTGGACAGCTTCAAGGCAGGATTAGACAGATTCATGGATACCAAGGGAATCAGTAGTTACTGAAACGGACATCCAAGTGCCACCTCTGTGTTGATGGAGGCAGGCAGGATTTCCCCGGGTACTGGTTGTGGGGGTCGGGAGCAGGTGAGGGTTTTGCCCTCCTTTCTGTTAGAGATCCCTGTGTACAACTGGTGGGCCACTGTGTGACACAGAATGCTGGACTAGATGGGCTGAGGCCCGATTCAGCATGGCTCTTCTTATGTTCTTATGAACCAGGAAGTAGCGAGTTCACGGAGCGCTCCCCTACGGAAAACTCGCGATATTTGATGAAATCATGGAAGTGAGTGCAAAAAACAAACTGTATCCTCACGATGTTACCCAATGTCAGTACCAGGATCCGCACAATAACACAGTCAGTTTGCGGACAATTTAAAGAAGCAGCACCATAATCATAGCGACAAGGTAGAAAATCACGTAGATAATCACATATATTCAAACCGCCAGAGGCTGAAGATAGATGTGGCGATGGAATCGAAAGCTGGCATGGGCAAACTTGGACCTTCCAGGTGTTTTGGACTCCAACTCCCACCATTCCTAGCAGCCTCAGGCCCTTTTCCTTTTTCCGGTTAATCACTGGGGAAGTTGCACTAAGTACTCCAAAAGCTGAGCAAAGGTGCTTGAATTAAACAATAATGATGTAGACAGGAGAAAATATCCCACTGAGTTCAATGAGGCACACCACGATTTCCAATGAGTGGTAAAAATAAATGTATTGAATTCTCAATAAATGAAGAGTTGCCGTGCTATTTATCCATCAAATGCACCAATACATGATTCAAAACAAAACGGTATACATCTTCATCCATCTATATTGAAAACGGATATGGCGTGACCACATATAGAGCTCAAATGAAAGAGTGGACGAAGAGGGGGGAGTCCCGCAACGGGTGTGTGGGGACATCCACCCCTGTGGCCAAGGCCTTTCGTCAACAAATGTAAGAATAAGTGGGTCTCTTCTAAGTAAATTTTCAATTATACATCCAACAAAAATTCCAGAATAAGCAATCCTGCCTAGAATACAAACATAAACAAACCATAAGAGTGTGTACAATATAATATACCATTACATACATAATGCATATCATGTTATATACATAAGCAACATGAATATAATGTAATATATATAGCATACCAATTCCATGTAATATGAATTTTCCCCCTCAGCCACTTAAGCAGGAAAGGGCCTCAGGCTGTTAGGAATGGTGGGAGTTGAAGTCCAAAGCACCCAGAGGGCCAAAGTTTTCCCATAACTGACAGCTGTTGAGCAAGACCTTCGTGTGTGTCTTTCTGCCATTCCTGCCAGGATATGTATGTTGTGTTCATCGAAACAGGCCCAGGTTCCACGCTGAGTGTGTAAATACATTTAAAAACGTATTAACTATATGTATTACTGTGTTAGAGTGTCATTTTGTGTCATTTTGGTTGGTGGTGTGCCCCAGGATTTTGTAAATGTAAAAAATGTGCCGCGGCTCAAAAAAGATTGAAAAACACTGTTATAGACCCCTGGTTCCCAAACTTTTTTGGCCTACCGCCCCCTTTTCAGGAAAAAATTTACTCACCGCCCCCCTAGAAATTAATTTTTTAAAATTTTAAAATAGCAATTAAACAGAAAGATATATGTATTAATATTTCTACCTTTTTCGTAAAATATAATGAAGTTGTAAATTAGAAACATTGAAGTTTGAAATTATGAAACTATTTATTGAACTTAGATTAGAAAAGTCATACAAAAAAAGTTAAAAGATTTGAAATCTTCTTAATGGGAAGGATGAACCTGGTATGCTGCTACCAATCTAGTCACCCTCGGCTCTATTTTCGTCAGCAGAAATCTCAAATCATCGCGATTGACTATTTTGCAATCGGTTTCTTTTTTGGTTAATAAATTGGTTACCGCACTGAATCCATGTTCCACTAAATATGTTGAAGGGCATTATTATTATTGTTATAAGACTCAACCAGTTGGAAGGGAACCCCAAGATATTATTATTATTATCTCTTGCTTGGCGAGAGGAGGAGGAGGGAGCAGGAGAAAACAAAGGAACAATGGAATAATGATTTTAAAGCACCGGGTCTGTGGCACAGTTGGCTGGGAGTCAGCTGCATTAAGATCTGTACTGACTGAAAGGTCATGAGTTCAAAGCCTGCCCGGGTTGGGGTGAGCTCTCGATCAAATTGTGTAGCTTGTTGTTGACCTTTGCAACCCGAAAGACAGTTGCATCTGTCAAGTAGGAAATTTAGGTACCACTTTGTGGGGAGGCTAATTTAACTGATTTACAAGGCCATAAAATCTCCAGGAAGTATGCAAAGAATGAAGGAATGCGACAGCTCCCCTGGTGGCCAGAAGCTGAAATCTTAAATAGCCTCTGAGTGTTTGTCTATATATGTTGTGCGTCTATGGCATTGAATGTTTGCCTGTATATGTACATTGTAATCTGCCCTGAATCTCCTGCGGGGTGAGAAGGGCGGAATATAAATGATGTAAATAAATCTATGTATATAATAAAAGTCAGTGTTTGCGGAGGGCGGGAGGTGCGGAGGAATATGTGTCAGCGTTTTGATTGGTTGCCACTGTGGGAATATTTGCATAAGGGACTCTGATTGGCCAGCCTCAGAACTCCAACACTCTAAGGCACCAGATTATTTGCATAAAGGACTCTGATTGGCTAGCCTCAGAACTCCAACACTCTAAGGCACCAGACAGAGGCAATTGGTTGTCACTAAGACACTATTTGCATAAAGGACACTGATTGGCCAGCAAAACAGAATGCAACTGAATGCTTGAGTAAGCCAAATGACAGGGTTTTTTTTTGTTGGAAAAGGAATGTTCATTTTCTGGGAGGTGCGGAGGTGCCAAGGAATATGTGACAGCGTTTCGATAGGTTGCCACTATGGGATTATTTGCATAAAGGACTCTGATTGGCCAGCCTCAGAACTACAACATTCTATGGCCCCAGACAGAGGGGATTGGTTGCCACTAAAATGGTATTTGCATAAAGGACTCCGATTGGCCATCCACATTCCAACATTCTAAGATGACGCAGAGAGAAAAGAAAAGGCCTCAGGCAGTCAGACACTGCGGCCCACAGCAGCGACGGATCAGGACCAAACTTGGCACACAGAGGCCCAATGGCCCACTTCACAATGCGACCCTCACCCAATGACCAATACAGACCAAAATTAGCACACAGAGCCCCCATGACCCACTCTACATCCTGGTGCTGTTTGGAGGAGGATGGACCATGGCCAATGGGACTTGCAGTACCTTCACTAAGTTCCTGAGATCACTGCAAGCCACATAAACATCTAATAGGAACCAACCTTGGCACACAATGCCTTCCTCAAATAATCCGGGCACCGCCGGGTCCCTAAGCTAGTAAATAAATAAAATTAAACACAATAGAAGGTCCATATGAGAAATATAAGGGGTAATTTTTGTCACTTTGTGGATAAAGTCGAAAACAGGCTTTAACGTTAGCAGCGGACAGGGTGAAATTTCCACTCTCAATGAGATCAGTGCTGGAATGGGGTCATCATGTAAAGCCAAAAACTGGTCGAAAAGAAGAGTTCATGGGATATGGATGAGAACTGCCAATGAATCTCCCATAAGCAAAACTAAAGTTATATTCATTGGATCCTGCAGCTAAACATAGGTGAAAAAATGTCTATGAATTCTAAATGAAACTGAGTTCTGTGACAATCCAACCTTTTCAATGCCGTTTTTCACATTTCGGGTTGGGTCCAAGCCATGCAAAATGGAAAAGGGAATATCTACCATGTCACTTCTGATTTCATACACAATATGAAGTCGTTGCCTGTTGGGATAACAGTTCAAAGGTGTCCAGGCTCCAAGGACTGGGGGGTGAGAATAAAGACAATGCTATGTGACCTGGAAAAAATGAAGCAAATTTGCTGCAGACTCATTATCCGGAAACATAGCAGTGGTGGCTCATTGCAAGAATGTAACCCAAATTTACTTATGTGCATTCAAAACTCAGACTTTTTTAAAAAAATGTACCGTCTATTAAGCAAAGCTCAGTCAAGCAAAGGAGAGCAAATACACTGTGCTGTGTTGCCAGTGATCCTTAAACAAATCTAGATAAGGAAATCACTCTTAAAAATATACATCTGAGCCTCCAGGAAGATGCTCTGCAGTTTGACCTAAGGTTGAGTCTAAAGTCACAAGCTAAAGGGAACACTTATGTAACCGAGAATGGCTAAAATTATCCATGGCTAAACAAAAGGCAACGGGGATAGTATCTCTTTACCGCCCTCAACAATACATAGAGATAATACTTCTCCTTCTAAAAGTTATAAGATATTTTGTTGCTGGGATCAGCAATGAATTTATGTTAGGAATCAGGCTTGAGTAAACCACTATGGAACACCCTATAGGTCAGGGGTGCTCAGAATGGTGATCGGGATCACCATGGTGATCTTCAGGCCTCATCCTGGTGATCTTCAGGCCCCTGACCAGGTTTTTTGCTGTTGGTCCCCTTCACGCACCCCTGCACGCTGCAAATAAGTCCTCCGTCGTTGCTCTTCCCCGCTCCCTGCTCGCGTGCCGCCTCCAAAAGCTCCAGAGTCCAAGAGGCAGAATGGGCCCCCTCTTTTGGATTCCTCCTCCTCCCTCCATCCTTCTCCAGCCACTCAGAGTCGTAGGAGACCAAAGGGGGCGGGCCTGGATGACGCGATGCATGGCTGGCCCCGCGTGCATGCGCAGAAGCACCCATTCTGCCCCTCTGACTTCTCGTGAGTTCTTGGAGGTGGCACGCATGCTGGCGGCGTGGAAATAGGAGCAATGACAGAGGAGAAGAAGAAGGACGCTTTGGGGTCATTTCCTTACCGCATCTCAAAGGTCGGTCTTTTTACTTTGGGGTGGCTGCTTGATTGTTCTGTGGCATGTCTCTTTGTTTATTTTTAATGTTTAAAAATGGCCTTTTAGCTCCAAAGCCTCTCTGCTTGCTTTGTTCCTTGAGAAATATATGTTGGGGAATATGGAAATGTGGGAGAAATGGGGTGGTTGGATGTATTTTTGCATGCCCCTTTGTTTACCTTGCTGTGTATTAAATGGTCTTGCAGTTCGAAAGCCTCTCTTCTTACTTTCTGGCTGATAATATGTGTGGTAATATGGAAGTGTGGGAGAAATGGGGTGGTTGGATGTATTTTTATGCTCTGTTTTATATTGTTGTTATTAAATTGAAATGTTGATGTTTTCTAACTTAATTTATGTAAACTGCCCCGAGCCTGCTGGAAGGAGCGGTACATAAAAATGAATAATAAATATAAATAAATAAATAAATAAGAAAAATAGTTATACGTTTTACATTTCTGGGCAGGTGATCTTTGGGACTTGGTTTTTTAATCAGTAGCTCCCCTGCTGAAAAAGTGTGAGCACCCCTGCTATAGGTAATATACATGAAATGCAAAGAAAGATAGACACAAAATGCGTAAATGTACCATATAATGCTTTAAATCCAAACAGCATACACACTGGTGTCTGGAAAACGCCCAGCAATCCCCCCCCCCCCCCGTTCTAACAATAGAACACTACACAATTGCAATAATGTATAAATCAAGTTATAGTAACTCGTAATGAAATCCTGTGTAGTCCCAGGCAGGAATAGCACAATGTCAGCGGGAAATACCCGTGGGATGCGCCAGGCGGGGAGAGGGCTCCAGGCGAAGTCGCAGCCACTTCAAAACAAAGTGGTGTTCTTCCCAAAGGAAAATATCGGGCCGTGAGGCCAAGGTTTGGCAGCGGCAGACGGAGAAGGGAAAACAGGCGCTGGGTGGCGCTGGGTGTTTGGGGAACGAAGTCTTTGTCAAGGTCAAAATAATTCTCTATTCAAATGATAATATTCAATATGTGGCAGACATAATGATCTGGAATATAAATATATACAACATCACAGCACAATGAAAATGTATAAGTCAGCCCAGCAATTAGGGGATCACCTGAGTAAAGCATGTGAGAGGAAGTCATATATATGTTTTGTTCATCAAAACAGGCCCAGGTTTCACACTGAGTGTATAAATACATTTAAAAACATATTAACTATATGTATTACTGTGTTAGAGTGTCATTTTGTGCCAGGTCTTTTGGCTGGTGGTGTGCCCCAGGATTTTGTAAATGTAAAAACGTGCCGTATTACTGTGTTAAGTGTCTCATTTTGGTTGGTGGTGTGCCCCAGGATTTTGTAAATGTAAAAAACGTGCCGCAACTCAAAAAAAGGTTGAAAAACACTGCTGTAGAAGATAGTTTAAAACCAAGGGATTCGTAGATTTTCCAAGAACACCAGGTTGGAAGTGATCCCATAATCCCCTATCTCCCCCATGTGGGAACCTAATGCTCTTCCCATGGCCCCATGGTCCCACATGGCAATCATCATCATCAGTTTCTTGTTATTCGCCCTCCATTAAAATGCTCCAGGCGATTTACATAAAACAATTGCATAAAAACATTACACAATACCGAATAGACTGCATGAAACATTAAAAGCTCTGCTAAAAAGCCAGGTCTTGAGTGCCTGAGCAAAGGGCCGCAAGTCACGCATGGCCCTCAAGTGCAAGGAATTCCACAAGACAAGGGCAGAGATGGAGAAGGCCCTACGTCTTGTGCTCTCGAGACGTACTTCCCTGGGGCCTGGAACAGACAGTAAGTTTAGTTGGAGGAGTCGTGGCGACCACTGGCGGCAAAGAGGGGAGAGACAGTCTCTGAGATATGCTGGCCCCTGACCATAAAGCGCCTTAAAGGTCAGAACCAACATCTTAAACAGGGCCTGGAATTCCGTTGGAAGCCAGTGCAAGTGTAACAGAGTTGGAGTTATGTGGTATCTCAAAGGTGTTTTTGCAAGTAGCCTGGCAGCTGCATTCTGAATAATGTGGATCCTCCGAGTAGTCGACAGGGGAGGGCCAGCATACAAGGCATTACAATAATCCAGTCTAGATGTAACCGTAGCATGGATGATTGTAGCCAAGGCTTCCTCTGAAAGGTAAGGTGCCAGCTGTCTCGCCTGCCGGAGATGGAAAATGAGATTGGTTGCTTCCTTTCTCACCAGGGCAAAAGGGATCCTCTTTGGTGGGTCTAGATCAGGCCTGTCCAACAGGCGGCCTGCGGGCCATACACAGCCCGCCAGCCCTTTGGACGCGGCCCGCCTACCCTCCTGGGATAAATAATATTTGGGGAAAAACTTGAGAAAAAAAATTATTGAAAAATTCGGGGCGGGGCCACTCGGGGGCGCTCACGGAGGGGGCCGCTTCGCAGGCATGCGCGGGAGGGTGGGAGGGTGCCTCTCCGGGCGGGAGGCGTCCTGCGTGGCCTGCCCCTTTTGGCAGGGCTGGGAGACGTCAGACGCCGGCGCTGAGGAGGAAGAGGTGGAGCGCCAGCGTCTGACGTCTCCCAGCCCTGCCAAAAGTGGCGGGCTGCACAGGACGCTGGGCGGGAGAGGTGTCCTGCACGGCCTGCCCCTTTTCGGCGGGGCTGGGTGACGTCGCCAAGCCCCGCCGAAAGGGACGGCGCAGTGGCGCCCGGTGTGGCGCCAGGTTCATTCCACCTCTTCCTCCTCAGCTGTGCGGAGGAAGTGGTGGAAGGACCCCGGCGCCACGGCGACGTCGCGAAGCGCACCCTGGCGCGCCCTGGCGCGCATGCGCAGCGTCCCTTTTCGGCGAGGCTTCCTGACATCACCAAGCCCTGCCGAAAGGGGCAGGCTGTGCAGGACGCCTCTCCCGCCCGGCGTCCTGTGCAGCCCGCCCCTTTTTGGCAGGGCTGGGAGACATCAGACGCTGGCGCCTCCACCTCTTCCTCCTCAGCGCCGGCGTCTGATGTCTCCCGTTGAGGAGGAAAAGGTGGAAGGAACCCGGCGCCACGCCGGCGTCACCAAGCCCGGCGTCCCTTTTCGGCGGGGCTTGGTGACGTCAGTAAGCCTCGCCAAAAAGGGGCGGGCCGTGCAGGACTCCGGTGTGGTGACGTCAGGCGTGCTGACATCAGCACGCCATCAGGAGCGCCCCCGTCCCCGTGAGCGACCCCGCCCCATCAGTGACCAGAACTCCGGCCCCTGAGCCAAAAGAAGTTAGACAGCCCTGGTCTAGATAGTCTGCCTTCATGGCAAGACCCCCAAATTTCTGCTCGATATCAAAAGTGGGTCTTATTTTCTAGACCATTTCTGAATCTGAGCACCCAAGATTAGCAATTTCAATTTTGAGAGGCATCGTTTCTCTCTCTCTCTCTCTCTCTCTCTCTCTCTGAACAATATATAGTATTTTTCAAAAACCCAAAGCATGTTTCTTTATTAACCACATCTATGCTTTGTCTCTTTTATGTAACAAGTACTCAAAACAACCATAAGGGGATAAACTATTGTGTTTATGGCAGAGATCAAACAGTTATGCAGTTCAGTGCTTTAGTTCCATTGAATTCTTTGGAAACCAGAAGTGTTTCTGAGAATAATGTGGTGAGATAGCCCACATGGGGATTTACTACTGGGATTTACAGGTAGAACCACTGTTGCACATAAGAACACCCTGTGGGAGGAAAACTAACATATCAGGAAGAGAAATATAACTTTTCCCAGTTCCACACTAGCTTTTAGAAATCGCTTTAAATATGTATTGCATTTGGTTGGCATTTGTTACACAACAATTAGCAATTAAAACATACAATTACAGTCTCAGCGTTATGTTAAAATCACTTTCCGTCACATCGTCGTCATTCCATATATCTAAATCAGTGTTTCTCAACCAGTGTGCCGTGGCACACTAGTGTGTCGTGAGTGATCATCAGGTGTGCCACGAGAAAAGCTCTCTGCCCCCCTTCCTTCCCCCCTCCTCCTGCCAAACTCCTGCTGCTTGGGAGAGGAGGAGGAAGGGACGGGCGGCGGTGAAGAAAAAGAAGAAGGGACCGGGGCACCGCCTCCTTCGGCCATTTCCCCAACCAGCCTCCAATCTGCCATGACTCCCGCCATGACTCTCGCCCCTTGCTTATTGAAGCCGCATGGAGGAGGAGCCCCGCCTACTGAAGCCCGTCCACCACTCATGCTTCTCCTCCTCTGTGAGAGAGCTGAAGCCGGGGGGAGGGGGGGCATGACGCAGCCTGGCTCCGCCCCCTCCCCCCAGCTTCAGCACTCACACAGCTTCGCCAGCCTTGAGGGGTCAGTGCCAAGCCAGTGATGGCAGAGCCAGCACAATGCTGGCTTGCCCCCTCAAAGCTGGCGAAGCTGTGGGAGAACTGAAGCTGGGGGAGGGGGCGGGGCATGGCGCGGCCTGGCTCCGTCCCCTCCTTCAGCTTCAGCACTCCCACAGCTTCACCAGCCTTGAGGGGCAGTGCCAAGCCAGCGGTGGCAGAGCCAGCACAATGCTGGCTTGGCACTGCCCCCTCAAGGCTGGAGAAGCTGTGGGAGAACTGAAGCCAGGGGGAGGGGGTGGGGCATGGTGTGGCCTGGCTCCTCCCCTGGCTTCGGCACTCCCAGCAGCTGCTCCCAGCAGCTCACCATCCCCCAGCCGTTCTTTACTGTGTTAGAGTGTCATTTTGTGTCATTTTGGTTGGTGGTGTGCCCCCAGATTTTTTTAATGTTAAAAGTGTGCCGCGGTTCAAAAAAGGTTGGGGAACACTGATCTAAATAAACCGTCATATTTCATCAGCAAATGGCTGCTCAAACAGCCAGGTCTTGACTTTCTTGCAAAATGTCAGGAGGGATGGGGCCGATCTGATGTCACTAGGGAGGCCGTTCCAAAGCCGTGGAGCCACCACTGAAAAGGCCCTGTCATGATTCTGAAACACAATCACAGGCTGATTCACAACAGTCGACAAAACATATACCGCAATGCACGCTACAGTGTGCATTAAGTCAGAAACTAACTTTTAATAAAATTATACACCTGAATCTGAAGTGTTACAATTCAGATACAGTACGTCATGTGATCTCAGTTATTTAACCAACGTTCTTTCTAATGGCATGATGGTACACACAAAGAATGAAGGAAATGTCTAAAATTACTCCAAGATCTGCAGAAGTATGAAAGGTTTTCAGAAAAGGAACCCTTTGGAGAGCAATCCCTATATCACACAGTCAACCAGGAACATCCTCCAGCTCCAGTTGCAGTTGTAAATTGTGCAGAGAAGACGCAATTTGGAGAGGAAGGGAGCCTGTGTGAAGGCCCATAGACAGTTGAAAATACAAACTCCAGATTCTCCCATTTATATCTCAAAATCTGGGTCTTGAGAACCATCCCTGTGGAAGTACCGTATGGGGACTTTCCTTTAAAACATTATATCATGATCATTTATGGGCTTCAAGGTATTAGCATTTCCTGCAAAACTCAAATAAAGCTCCATAATGAAGAAAGGATATTAAATATAAATCATTTGATGTTATTTCTCCACCATAATGAAGATAAATGAATCAATGTTTGGATTTTATACATCTCAGTAAAATTATGATAAATGTTTCTTTGGCATAATTTGAACACTAATAAAAGAGTGTTTTGCAAGATACGTCGTGACAATATCCTGTACGTAATTACTTTTTGGCCTTGGAACTCAAAATAAAGATGCAAAATAATTGCCAGCTCATTAATTTATATATAGAAGACATAAATTAAAGACTGTTATGGAACATGTGAGGGTTTTGTGAAATGCTTGTTGAAAGTCTCATGATTGTCTTTTTAATGAGGGTGAAAGCCTTAAACTCCTTACTCTGTAGTTAAATGAGTGGAATTATGTTTGTCTGCTATGTGTTATGACTCTAGATTTTGTCTGCAATGTGTTATGACTCTTGATGGTTTTCCAATAAGATTGCAATGTTTTATTTGCTATTGAGATTCAACTCACTTTGCCATCCAATACATACGTGTCTGGCATTTACGTCCTGGTGCAGTTTGAGAAAGATGAACCACGGATTACGGGATTTGTAGTACTTCAAAGCGCTTTGTTTCTCAGAGACCACTGTGGCCCACAACAAAGACCGATAAATATCAAACTTGTCACACAGAGCCCCCATGACCCACTCTATGTCCTGGTGCAGTTTGGAGAAGAGCAGAGCATGGATGATGGGGCTTGAAGTACCTCCACTCGACCGCTGCGACCCTCATCCAATGACTGATCAAGACCAAACTTGGCACACAGAGCTCCCATGACCTACACTACATGCTGGTACAGCTTGGAGTAGGATGGACCATGGATACTCAGGGAGTGGAGGTACTTGAAGTACCTCCACTCCCTGAGACCACAGCGACACTCATCCAATTACCAATAAAGACAAAACTTGGCAAAGAGTGCCCCCATGGCCAACTCAACATTCTGGTGCAGTTTGGGGGAGGACGGATTATGGATGATGGGACTTGCAGTACCTTTACTCACTTCCTGAGACCACTGCGACTCTCATCCAGTGACTGATCAAGACCAAACTTGGCACATAGAGCCCCCATGACCCACTTTACACCCTGGTGCAGTTTTCAGGAGGATGGACCATGGATGATGGGACTTGAAGTACCTCCACTCCCTTCCCGAGACTGCTGCGACCCTCATTCAATGACTGATCAAGACCAAATTTGGCACACAGAACCCCCTACATCCTGGTGCAATTTGGAGGAGGATGGACCATGGACCATGGTCCATAATCCTTCACTCACTTCCCGAAACCACTGCGAGCCAAATGAACAACTGATACGGACCAACCTTGGCACACAATGCCTTCCTCAAATAACCCGGGCACCGCCGGGTCCTCAGCTAGTTATAAATAAATACACATAACAAAGGAGACGTTTAAACAAAATTGCACACTTAAATCTGAAGTTTTCTACAACCAACACCGTTGTACCACTTCATGTATAATAACGGTCAACTCAGTTATCAAAGCAGCAGTTTTTATGTAGATCCATATTGAGTTTGACTCCCACCCACCAGCCTGCCCTTATCTTAAGATCTTATGGAGAACCCTTCTCGCTGTCCTAATTATAGCAGAAACAGAAAACGTGAGCTCTTCAGAAAATAGGGTTTCTCAGAGTCAACAGAGTCAATAATTTATATTTATTTATTTATATTTCAAATTTCTATACCGCCACTCCCCGAGGGCTCGGAGCAGTTTACAGTAATTGAAGAACAAACATAATATAAGTAAACAAGGCTAACATAACAAATAGAATACAATACAAGTTAGCCATACAACAATTTACCATTAAACATAGTGAAGCTGAAACAGAAGCACTATGCCCTTCCCAAGTTGACTCTAACGAGACTCCCACCATAAAGGTCTAAGGGAGGAATCAGTCATAGCTGGGGGGAATTTCTCTCCCCAGCCTCAGTGGCATTTCCATGGATTTTTGAGTCTTTTTAGCTTTTAGTTGTGGGGTTATGGGAGCCTGATCTGGCCCAGCTCCCAAAGCCCAAGCCCCAGAAGGTCCTAGATTTATATTTTCTATACTTGTTCCTCCCCCCAAAAAACTGTCTATATTGGTTCTAGGGCTGTCCTTGTTTCCATCGACCACATCGGAGTTTATGGGGGCAGTCCAGTGTCCTTGGCGGCCCTCTGGGGTGTCTCGGTTCAGTGTGGGGGACTTCGTCTCCTTAGGAACACCAGTCTCTTGGATATTCATTAGCTCCGGGCTCACCACTGGCGGGCAGGAAGTCAGGTGTTTCTTCGATTTCTTCTTCCGGCTTCTCTTCTGGCGGTGCCTGCTCACTTGACCCTTCTGGTCCAGGTCCAAGGAAGAGGAGGAGGACTGCTTCCCTTCAGCATCCCCAAGGTCATCCGCCATCTTGCTCAGCCATCCGTGCTCCCGACTCGCTGCCATCCAGAGGCCACGACATCGGGGATGGGACCTCTGAACACAGGCCAGGATTCCTGTGACATCCAACGATACCGGGTCTCTTCAGGGACACTCCGCTGGCACAAGGCGGTTGGTCAGGTCGGTGCCTCTTTCAGCCGGCCATGGACATCCAGCCACTGCATCAGGACTCCAACCAGGACTGGGTACAATGGAAGGGCAACACGCCTCGCAGAGACCCGCCACCAAGGCTGAGAGTCTGGGTCCAACCGTGGGCTCCCTGTCCTCCCCAACCTCCAGGCCCAGTTCTCATTCCGTATCAGCCTCTTTAGTCACCTTCCTGGCGATACCGTCCAAGGGAACTGTGAGTAGTTCGTCTGTGCCTCCCAACTCCTCTTCGATGGGTTTCTCAGTTGGAAAGTCCCAAGATTGGTCCCAACATAAATCTGGGGATTCCTGCCGGAGAGGGTTTGGAGTGGAAACTCTGGGATCTAATTTGAGATCATGAGGTTGGGGGATGCCCTTGTCCTCTAGTGTTAACATATTTTCCTTTTCAACAAGGATTTTTTCCAGAAAATAATGCTTCAGCAATCATATTTGCAAATTAAACCCTTGCTTACTTCCCAATGACCAACCAGAAAACAAAAGAAGACAAAATTAATGTTTGAGTGAAAGCAAGTGCTATGATAGTTAGACATATTTTGTCAAGGAAGAATAACTTTAAATAATGGCTAAGACTATTGTGTAAAGACTGTACCCCCAAACTGAAAAAGGGGGAACTACCTAAATGTATCTGGAAGCTAAGGTAATAGTACCACACTAAAAGGCAGAACAGCCTCTAATATATACATAGGGATAAATAGTAGCCTGTCCAGAGTACCTAAGTAGATTGTAATCTATGTATGTAGACAACATCAAATATTCAAATGCAAAACATATTAGTACATATAAGTCCTCAATAGGAATAATAAAACCACATTCTAAGCTATAACAATCAAACATAATAATCTGGCATTACTTCGTGAATGAAGATACTTAGGAATGACTCATCCCACGCTTTCTACAAGCGCGTTGATGACTATTCGGAGGTTGGATGTGTCCTTCGAGCCTGTGCAATGGATATTTCTGGTGGAGCGCAGCATGCACAGAACTGGCCCCACCCTTTAAACCAAAGGTTTGCCTGCCGGGGCCTGGCAAGCTTAGGATGGTGGCACCATCTGCCCGGGTTTGAAATCAGGTCCTCAGGTTCGCCCATCCTACCCAGGTTTGTCAGGTTGAGTTTCCTTCTCTAGATGGTTGACCTTACAGGGTTAGATGAGCACCATCTGCCCGGGTTTGAAATCAGAGTTTTCCTTCTCTTAGGATGGTTGCCAAAAGGCTAGAGAGCCCATCCTACCCATTGACGCTCTTTGTCAGACTCTTCGATTGTGACCTGTCTGTCATGGGAGGCCCTACCGGTGGCTATTATGCCACCGCCAACATAGCTCACTACTTCATTAGGGTACACAAGCCTCTCCCCCACGACAAGGGGGCGCCAAAAGAGAGGATCAAAAATACACAAACAAACATACAAACAATCAAACATACACAACACCAATTCCCACCTCTCTGTATCTGGGACACAAGTTCATTAGAAAGTCCAGGATGACAACATAAATAATACCAATGGCCAGGATAAATGGTCAATACCAACATGAGACCCTTTCTGTCACTAATAATCCCACTGGCGTGCTGCTTGGTATCCGACACTTGGGGCATGGCAGTGTTGTCTGAAACCTCCCCTCAGAACCAACCAAGAAGCTGGGCGGCAGCTACTGGTGGGGGCATGGTTGGAGCGCTGGCGGAGGTGTGGCCCGGCTGCTGCCGTGACTCCACAGGGTGGAGGCCATGAAATAATTCCAAATAATAAGCCAACCAAAACTCAAGTAAATCCTTTACTGAGTTTAGATTCCAAGGGCCAAAATTGGCCAGTCGCGCTAGGCGGCAGAGGAAGGCGGAAGCATAGTAAGCACGTAAACGGGGGTGTGGCCTGGCTGCTGTTGTGGCTCCTCAGCGTGGAAGGCAAGGAATAGGTCCCGATCACAAGCCGAAAATCATGTCCAACGTAAAGTAGATCCTCTCCGGAGGCTAGGCTCAAAGGGCTAGTATCGGCTGGTGGTACTGAGAAGCAGAGGCAGATGGAGGCATGGTGGTCACGCTGGTGGAGGTGTGGTCTGTCCGGCTGCTGGCATGAATCAGCGGAGCGGAGGACAAAGAATGGGACAGGGTGTAGCTAATGAATGAAGTCCAAACACACGCAGAGAGGAATTAAATCCATATAATCAAAAGTCAGGCATAAACACACAGGACGCTGACCCCAATGGGCAAATATTTCCTAGTATTAGAAGGAGACAAACATGTGGGAAACTGCAACTGGGACGTAAAAATTTGGGGTCCAAAGTCAACCCAGATTTTTGGGCCCTATCTACACTGTCGTATAATGCAATTTGAAACTGCATTATATGGCCAGTGTAGACCAGGCATGGAGAAACGTTGGATCTCAAGATGTTTTGGACTTAAACTCCCAGAAATTCCAGCGAGTTTACCAACTGTTAGGAATTGTAGGAGTTGAAGTTCAAAACACCTGCTGGTCCATCTCCGAGCCCAATTCAAAGTGCTGGTTTTGACCTATAAAGCTCTAAACTGTTCTGGCCCAGCTTATTTGTCTGAATGCATCCACCCCTATGTCCCACCTAGCAGGGACAAGGGACAGGAAATGTAGCCAGGGGGGCTAAGACCATCCAGGGTGGGGAGGCCCTGTACATTATTTCTTGCATGATCTGATCCCATCAACAGCTAAAATGCAGCCTCAGCAGACCAAACTCAGGAAACAAGGGACAGGGCCTTCTTGGTAGTGGCTCCCCGTCTATGGAACACACTCTCAACTGAGATAAGATCGTCCGCCTCCCTCCTGGCTTTTCAAAAGAAATTAAAGGCATTTTTCTGGGACCAGGCTTTTGGTCGACAGATGTAATGCAGCACTTTAAAGGGTCGTATTGCAATGACGTCACGATTCACCAGACTGGTTTACTGTTTTAATGTTGGCTTATGTATGGTTTTTAATTGTGTGTTGTTTGAATTGTGATGTGTTAATTTGTGATTTTATTATTGTAATTGCTTGTAATAGCCTCTCAACGGGGCACAATGTAAGCCGTCCTGAGTCCCCCTTCAGGGGTTGAGAAGTGACGGGATAGAAATGCAGTCAATAAATAAACAAATAAATAAATAAACACCTGGAGTGCCAAAGTTTCCCCATGCCTGGTGTAGACTCATATAATGTAGTTTAACTACATTGAACTTCATTATATGAGCTTACACTGACGATATAATGTATTTCTGAACTGCAGTATGTGTCAGTGTAGTTGAAGCCTTGGACTTCCGTTCCCAGCATTCCTAACCATTGGACAAGGGAAGAAACTTCATTCAGCTATTTCTATTTCGAGAACCAAGTGTACTTATTCTAAATGTTCAGCACAAACCATTTAACTCAGGTTTCTGTGGGAGGCTTGGAAATGTTGCAGTGTGCTCTAAATTGTGATTTAACATCAAAATACGAATGCAAAGTCTGTATTCTTAGGAGCATTTCAGATTAAAATTCCATCTGGAAATTCCCTGCTTGGCAGCATCTAACAAAACTGGAGTTTAGTACCTGATGTATCCAAGTCTGGAGCAGCAGAAGAAATTGAAGGAACTAAACAGGGATGCAATAAAACAATTACATAATATACTAGCTGAACCCGGCACGCGTTGCTGTGCCCTATTTAGGAGATGTGAGGAAGTGTGGGTATGTAAGGGTTGGTAATGTTGTGACAATGTGTTTTGTGTGTGTATATATGTGTATGTGTGTTTATGTATGTGTATGTATGTTTGTGTGTCTCTGTGTGTGTCTGTATGTGTCTGTGTACGCATGTGTGTGTGTCTGTGTATGTATATGTGTTTGTGTATGTATGTGTATGTTTGTTTGTATGTATTTGTGTGTGTATGTGTATGTATGTGTGTGCGTACGTTTGTGTGTGTGTCTGTGTATGTATGTGTCTGTGTATGTACACTTCCCCTATCTTTCCCCCTCCCTCTCTCTGTCTGATTTCCCCTTTTTCTCTCTTGCTTCTCCGTCTCTCTCTGTCTCACTCTCCCCTGTCTCTCCCCCCCATCTCTCTCTGTCTGATTCCCCCTTATCTTTCCTTCCCCCCCCCCTGTCTCAGGCCTCCCCCTCTGTCTCTCTCAGTCCCTCTCTCTCTCCCAAGAAGGGGCGGGAGGGGTACGATGCTGGGCAGGCGCGCCAGGGCGGGAGGCGGGGCCGAGATCAGTGATCCGCCCTCCGCCGTGTCCCCGCGGTTGCAGCGGCGGCGCCTGAAAGAAGGTAAGCCCAGGAGCTTACCTTCTTTCAGGCGCGGTTGCTGGATCCGTGGGGGGCGACGACGGAGGGCGGATCGCTGATCTCCGGCCCTGCATCCCGCCCTGGCGCGCATGGGGAGACAGGGCGGGAGATCGGCGATCCGCCCTCCGCCGTGTCCCCCGCGGTTGCAGCGGCGCGTGAAGGAAGGTAAGGCCGGGAGGTTACCTTCTTTCAGGCGCGGTCGCAGCAAACGGGGGGGGGGACACGGCGGAGGGCGGATCGCCAATCTCCGGCCCTGCCTCCCACCCTGGCGCGCAAGCCCAGCGTCGTACGTTTCCCGCAACGGCCTGACGCCACCCACGAGACGCGTACGACGCTGGCCATGCGCGCCAGGGCGGGAGGCAGGGCCGGAGATCGCCGATCCACCCTCCCTCGTCTCCCCCGTGGATCCATTGACCGCGCCTGAAAGAAGGTAAGCTGCCGGGCTTACCTTCCTTCACGTGGCGCCGCTGCAACCGCGAGGGAGACGGCGGAGGGCGGATCGCCGATCTCCGGCCCTGCCTCCTGCATGGCCAGCGTCGTACGCGTCCCGTCCCTTTGTGGCTGTGCTGGGTGGCGTCAGGCCAGTTTCGGACTACACTTGCCAGAAAGCCCGGTATGGCCAGTTCCTGGTTTTGCGGAGGATTCTGGGAAGTGTAGTGCGGCGCCCCAGAGCTGCTCTGGGACCGGGGTCGTGTGGGCACGGGCGAGGATGGCGTGGAGGCGGTTAGGGCGCTGGCGGTGTGGCTGCGAAGGTTCAGGGTGAGTGGGGAGAGAGGGAGACGGGATGTGTTGGTGTGTTGGGGGGGAGGGGTTTTTGGAGTGCGCCTGCACGATTGCTCTCCCTGTGTTCTGCGCTCGTGGCCTGCGCAGAACGGGAGGCAATGGGGGTTTTGGGGGCTTGTTTTGGGGGGGTTGCAAGGTAGGGAGGTGGGTTTTTTTGTGTGAAGGTTATACCTCGTGGTCTGGGGGAATGTGTCTCGTTGGATTGGTGTTTCTGGGGGGCATAGTTTGGCCGTGCATAAAGTCCTTTGCACGACCACTCTCTTTTTATATATATAGATTGCCTTTTTTTTTACAGAAGTACTGAAGCTAAGTAAGTTTCTCTTGATATAATGGCACTGGCAGAGGTAGATTGGCTCTGCCACAGCTTTTCCAGGGGCTTATTCATTCAGCCTAACACAGTAAAGCACCTTTATGGCATAATTGTAGGAGTTGTTCGACGTGACAACTTTGCTCTCGGTGTGTACAGGACTATGAACCTTAACCACTGAATAGTGTTGATGGGAGAGAAGAAAACTTCTGGCATGAAACAAATAGAAAGCATCCAATTTTTGTGCAATAGGAGACATCTGTGTGAGCAGGATTGTTAAAGATAATTTTACGTCAGAGGTGAGCAAACTTGTCTCAAGGGCTGCATGTGGCACTTAAATCCTCCAGACTTCTTACATCGTCCTGGTATGGGTGTCTTTGGGGGGGGGGTGTTAATTTCTTCAATACCTTTAGAACAGGGGTGCCCACACTTTTTCATCATGCGAGCTACTATATGAACAATCAAGTTGAAAAGATCACCTGTTGTGCATGTGAGTGTGTGCGCGCACACTCCTACTGCAGCCTTCTGTCCGCGTGGGGCTTCTTTCTTGCCTGCCCACGAACTCGCCGCCGCGCGCACCCGGGAAGGGGATCCTCCTTGCCTGCGCACGTTTTCTCTCTCTTAATGTCTTCGCTGCCTTCCTCCTTCCTGCTGCGTGCTTTCGCGAAGCAGGAAGTCCCCATCCTGTCCTGCTTCTTGCGTGCACAGCAGGCCCCTCCCACGCACGCAGCAGGAGGGTATTTATAGGTGTACCTGCCAGCGCTCTGGCCAGATATGGCTTTGGCGGCGGCTCGGAAGGCACAGGGCTGGGAAGAGGGGCCGCCTGTCTGCTGCCTGGGCCGGGAAACTCAACCGAGAGAGGGACCCACGTGAGGCTGGAGCCTCCCCACAGCAGCCTCCCCCCCTCTTCCCTCGAGGCTTCCTTACCTGGGCAGGAGAAGGAAGAGTGGAAGAGGTGCTTCCCCAAAATGACAGATGCAGTGGGGGGGGGGGGTTACCTTCCTTCCTTTTGAGGGTGTCACTCAGAAAGGATGCCCAAGTGGATGGCTGGCAGGAAGGAGGACCCCTCCCACTGGTGGCAGTCCATGCCCACGAGGGAGAGAGGGGGGGGTGGCTCTTCCTAGCCGGCTCTGAAGAGCCACCCCTCTCTCGTGGGCCCTCGCTGCCTTTCTCCTTCGAGGGCGAGGAGGGGCGGCGGAGAAAGGTGGCGAGGGCACAAGCAGCAGCAGCAAGTGGAGTCTCCCTCCCCGCAGCCCCCTCCTCCGCGGGTTCAGCCCCAGGAACACGGCGGAGCCCTCCCCCCTCGCCGCAACCAAGGAAAGAAAGCAGCCCCACACAGCTCGCTCGCCCAGGTCTCTGCTTGGAATGGGAGTCCCGAGGGCAGCAGCAGGGTTTGCGGCGGGGCTTGCTTCGCTTTGCCCCACTTTGCCCGGCCTCCTTCGCCTCTCTCTCTCTCTCTCTCTCCCTCTCTCCTTCCAGCGCCCCTGCCTGCCTGCCTGCCAAAAGGATCCGAAAAAGTTCTCCGGATTTCTTTCTTCTCCTTGGCTCTCTCTCTCTCACACACACACAAACATTCTCTCCATCCCTCCCACAGCCTCACATCCTATCCAAGCGCATGCCTTCGCCTTGCTCCCCCAAGCAGCAACCCATGGGCGGTCATGTCACCACACTGTGCGTGGCAAGGCAGCGCCAAGGCCCGCCCACTAAAGCCTCATTTTGGTAAAAGAAGCCCCACAAAGGTGGCGGGAGCGCACGTCTTGCGCGCATGGCAGGAGCGCACCATTTGGCTGGTGAGGCCCAAAGATCACCTGGAAGAGGGCCGAAGATCACCTAGGTGCTCCCGATCACCATAGTGAGCACCCCTGCTCTAGAAGCATGCATTCACATTTTAACTCATTGTATGTTGTTTGGTTTAGGACAGGGCTGTCCAACTTCTACCGGTCCTGCGGCCGGAATTCCGGTTACTGATGACCTGGGGGGCCGAAGGGTCTGCCTCCGCCCCCGCCTCTGCCCCCTCCCCGGCGCCACCCCCGCCCCGCCCCAGCTCCGCCCCTCCCCGGCTTCGCCCCTCCCCGCCTTGGAGGTGTCTGTGGGCGACACACGGGGCTTTGACTTGGAGATAGAGATGAACACCAAAATCCCAGTCTCAAGTCCCAGTCCCTGCTTTGAACTGGATTATATTGCAGTGTGAACTCAGGGCCCTTCCACACAGCCATATAACCCAGAATACCTGCTTTGAACGGGATTATCGGAATCCACACTCATATAATCTGGTTTAAAGCAAATAACATGGGGTTTTATTCAGATGTGTGGAAAGGAAGTCAAATAAGAAGCCAGGGCCCTTCCACACAGGCCTATAACCCTGAATGATAAGGCATAATATTCATTCTGCCTCTGCTAATAATAATAATAACAACAACAACAACAACAGATTCCTGGAGTAGGAGTCCTCCCAGGGCCATCCAGTCCAATCTCCTTCTGCTATAAGGGGAAAATACAATCAAAGCATTCCTCACAGATGACCATTCAGCCTCTGATGATGATGATAATAATAATAATAATAATAATAATAATTACAATTGGTTCCTAGAATAGGAGACCTCCAAGGGCCATCCAGTCCAATCTCCTTCTGCCATAAGGGGAAAATACAATCAAAGCATTCCTCACAGATGGCCATTCAGCCTCTGATGATGATGATGATAATAATAATAATAACAATTACAATGGGTTCCTAGAATAGGAGACCTCCAAGGGCCATCCAGTCCTACCTCCTTCTGCCATAAGCATTCCTCAGCCATGTTGAATCAAACTTGGCAGACTAAACTCTCATGAGAGCAACAGAAAGTACTGAACCTTGAGTTTGGGAGTTGTAGTTCTCCATCCAGAGAGCACTGTGGACTCAAATAATGATGGGTCAGGACCAAACTTGGCACGAATCCTCAGAAGAAGAGGAAGCTGGAAAGGGAATGGATGAGCACCCCCCCACGCTCCGAACTCGGCTCCGCCCCTTTTTGCTCTGGCCACGCCCCCTCTCGGTGCACTCTCTCTCTCCTTCCCTCTTTCGTTCAGGTGGTGGAAGGGGGAAGGAATGAAAGGGGGAAAGAGAGAGAAGGAGGAGGGAGAGAGAGGGGGGGGGAGGGAGGGAAGTAGGAGGAGGTGGAAGGGACCCTGCTCCTCCTCCCTGCCCTGCCCCCCTGCCACGAAAATAAATAAATAAAAAAATATTCTATATATATATATATATATATATATATATATATATATATCTTAAAAGCAGATATCTTACAGGAGGGTAGGGGCTGTGGGGAAGGGGCTGGGGGGCCATATACGGCCCGCGGGGCGCCAGTTGGACAACCCTGGTTTAGGACAATTTTTGGCCATATCTGCAGCTCCTGCAGAGAAGTGACTTCCCTTAGGCCAGTGGTTCCCAAACATTTTTGGCCTACCGCCCCCTTTCCAGAAAAACTTTTACTCACCGCCCCCTAGAAATTATTTTTTAATTTTTTTAATAGCAATTACACAGTAAGATATATGTACTAATATTTCTACCATTTTTGTAAAATATAATAAAGTTGTAAATTAGAAACATTGAAGTTTGAATTTATGAAACTATTTATTGAACTTAGAATAGAAAGGTAATGCAAAAAAAGTTAAAACATTCGAAATCATCTTAATGAGAAGGATGAACCTGGTATGCTGCTACCAATCTAGTCATCCCCGGCTTTATTTTCGTCAGCAGTAATCTCAAATCATCGCGATTGACTATTTTGCAATCGGTTTCTTTTTTTGTTAATAAATCGGTTACCGCACTGAATCCACGTTCCACTAAATATGTTGAAGAGCATTATTATTATTGTTATAAGACTCAACCAGTTGTAAGTCAACCCCAAAGGTATTATTATTATTATTATCTCTTGTTGGCGAGAGGAGGAGGAGGGAGCAGGTGGAGGGAAGAAGAGAGAGACACACACAGAGATGGGTGGTTGCCTGTCGCCTGGCTCATGCCACCGCCCTCACCGCCCCTTTACAGGGGTTCAGCGCCCCCAAATTCTCCTGGGCCTTCCAGCGCCCCCTAGATTGCCCCACCACCCACCAGGGGGCGGTTCCGCTCACTTTGGGAACCACTGCCTTAGACCATCTGAAATTGTCCACCCATTGTATATAGTCTTGTCCTCTTGTTTTGTCTATGACCCCTTCTACATTGACATATAAAATCCGGATTATCTGCTTTGAACTCGATTATATGGCAATGTAGACTCATATAATCCAGTTCCAAGCAAATAATGTGGATTATCTGCTTTGATAATCTTAATTATATGGCAGTATAGTAGAGGCCTGTATGTGAACTGAAAAGCAAGGTTGCTAGTTTTCTATTTTTTAATTGTGTAATTCCACATAATGTTGTATTTTAAAGTACAGATTTTTGTATGCTTTTACTTAAGTGTGTTTTTAAAAAATCTGTTTTATGTTTTGTAAAATATATTGGTGGTGGTGATGGTATGGCACGCCTTGATGGTAGTAGGAATATACTTTCCAGGTTCCCTTGGATTCCATTTATTAAACAGTGATCAACTCAGTGCTATAGAGGAGATAGGGATATAGATAGACTTTATTTATTTACATCATTTATATTCCGCCCTTCTCACCCCGCAGGGGACTCAGGGTGAATCACAATGCACATAAACAGGAAAACATTCAAGCCATTGATATATAACATATATAGACAGACATAGAGGCAATTTAACATTCCAGCTTCTGGCCACCAGGGGGAGCCATCACATTCCTTCATTCTTTTTGTGTACTTCCTGGAGATTTTTTATGGCCTTGTAAATCAGTTAAATTTAGCCTCCCCACACAAAGTGGTACCAAAATTTCCTACTTGACAGATGCAACTGTCTTTCGGGTTGCAAAGGTCGACAACGAGCTACACAAATTGGTCAGGGCGGATCACAATGCACATATACAGGCAAACATTCAATGCCATAGACATACAACATATATACACAATTGGTCGAGAGCTCATCCCGACCTGGGCAGGCCTCAAACTCATGACCTTCTGGTCAGTAGAGATCTTATGCAGCTGACTCCCGCCACATTCCCGGTGCAATGGAGGAAGCGGAAATGAGAACCAGTGGTTCAAAGCATTGGGATGTAGGAAGCTGAGTTTACAGTTTCCACTGATCCATGAAATATTAGGGTGGTTCCAGACAAGACTTTGAAGGTGGCCCAATCGGGTTTAAAAAACCCGATTGGGCCAGTATTGCAGTCCCCACACCGGCCCAACACTCGTGCTTTCCTGGAAGGGGGTGGTGGTGTCCAGATGCCCTTCTCTCCAACCATATTACAAGAGGTGGGAGGGGGCAGTGGAACACTGGATGGCAATGGAGGCAGTTGTGTCGCAGCAGACGCCAGTTCAGAGAGCCAAACCCAATTGAAGTGTAAATAGTTTGTTTTAATATTCACAGAGTCTCTGGAGATAAGTATTTGCAAAACAAAAGCACTTAATGGTCAGTGAAAATGCTAACAAAAGAAAGCCTTCAAAACGCCAAAACTCTTTAGCAAAATCAAAGCAAAACAAACAGAGAAAGGCACGGTGAGGGCAGCAGAGGAGATGTCGTCATCAGAATCAATCCAAAGTCATCAGCATTAAAGTCATCAAAGGGTTGTCCAAGAAGGTATCCAAAGGGGTGTAGGAGAGATGTAATCCAGGAGCCAGGCCAAAGTCAAGGAGAGGCAATAGACGTACAAGCGAAGACACAACCCACAGTCCAACTGGGGAGCAATCCAGTGGAGTTCAAACCCTACCACAGGAAGCAGCAGAATCAGTCTGGAAACAAGGCTTCAAGATGCAAGATGACAGGATGCAAGAGTCCTAGGAGCCAAAGGCAACCCCTTGCTAGCCACAGAGGATAGTCCCAAAATGCCAACCTTTTAAGCTCACTACAAGTCAGATCCACTTGATGAGGTCGACACCCTATCACCATCCTCAGGTGTTACTCTCCCAGCAGCTGCTGCCCTTGACTGACCCTCCAAGATTTCCACCTGTGGTTAAGACTTAGAACATCCCCCCCCATTGTCTGGGGACTCTGAGGGCCAATCCTGATCATCAGTGAATCCTACCCAGGTGTCTGAACTTGTGGGCTCCTCACAAGCCCTCTGAATTTCTCTTACTTGAGTCCAATCCATTTCAGTAGAATGTCCTTTGTACTCTGACTCCCATCATTCCCAGAGAATCCCTCAAATATCTCAGAGTCTGTAGGTGCTGCAATTATTTGCTTGACTCTCTTGAGTTGCAAGTGATCCTCTTCACTTGACTCACTTAACTCATGAGTAAGCCTCTTTGTGCAAACACCAGTACTCCTGTTACAAACATCCCCACCCAGTTCCATACTCTCCCCAGATGCCGAGCCATCAGAATCTTCTGAATCACTACTATCAGTAGCAGCTGGAGGCTCAATCACAACAGGTTGCAGCTGGTTCCAGAAAGCCTCAAGTTGGTAGATAGTGTCACACCTCAAGGGCCTCAGGCATCACTTTTGCTTGAGCAAGACTTTAGCCAAGGCGGCAATAAGGTGCTGTCCAAGCCAGCTTGCTTTACTCTCAAACCTTGCCCTGGGCCTCCCGTTCCTTCCCATGAGAAGCAAGGGATGAATGCATAACATAGGCAGCTCAAGGTTAGTCCATCTAGTCTCCCTGATAGCGAGGCACTCTGAAGGAGCCGAGAGATCGCCTCCCTTCTGTCCAGATGGTAGCCACTAACGAGCTGTGCATACCAGAAAGACTGAGGTAACAATAACATATAGACAACCATCAATCACGGTACTGTGACACTCGACGCAACTACATCAAAGCCAGGGAATACTATAATTGCCAAGAGATGTGCCATTGCCAGTATCTCGTACCAATGCCGCAATAAGGAGACGCCAAGGGGAAGAGGCCTCATCGGGCCTCCCAGCCAAGCTTGTGCCAGCCAGCCTACACCGGGCTGACTTGATCCAGCGTTGTGCCTTGTTCCCGTTCACTGTCGAGACCCTGTGATTGATCCTGAAAGACTTTGCTGCCTAAAGAACTCTTTGCCTTTAAACCAACCCAGCCTTACTGCTCCGGCTGGGATTCTTCTGAAAGACTTTCCTTGCATCCGGCTTGTGTTCCCGTTTTCCTCCGCTTGTGATCCTGTTGCCGCGGATCACACTTCCCTGCTGAATCCTGACTTTGGCTGCTATTTGGAGACACTATAAGGATTGTCTCCAAACCTTTTACTAAACATATTAATCAATAAAGCTTGTTGTACCTCAGCTGCTGTGTGGTTTATTCAGGGAGGTCAGGTCCCAAGGCCCAAGGGGGTGACAGATAGTCTGAATTCTGGGCCAGAGAGCTGTAGCCCAACAATATAAACTTTCCTGCACTTTTCATTTTAAATACCATCTATTACACTGCATGCAATTAGAAACTAAAAAGGACATAGTTTGAGGAAGGAAAGAGCCTTGGTGAGGTCAGACTGGAAGTTGAGAGATCCGGCTTCAAGTCAAGCCTCCCACTGTGTCCATCAATTACTGGGTGACCTGGGATCAACCCAACCCCTGTTGAGAAATCAGGGATGTCTATTAGCTATTCTTCAATGTGCTTTATAAATGCCAACTTCAAAACATTTTTTTTCCTGGAAATATGATCCGTTTACATTCATGGAATGTCTAGCCCACATTTATATCCTATGTGTTCTCCCTCCGCACATTTTCTTTCTTCTTATCCTTTTTTCATTTAATTGCAGCTATACCTTTTAAAATAATTGGTGAGGGAAACAGAGGGAGAGAGAAATCAAGGGCTCTAAAACCGCAAAGATTGATGGCAGGTATGCAGCATAGTAACAGCAAAACTGCAAATCAAATAAAGTAAATCATTAAAGGAAGGTTTATAAACCCTCATAGACACATTTACTTTAGTTCTGCAGCTGTTCAGTCTATATCTGTATGTCTGTTTAATGTTCTCTTTAAAAATCAATCACACACATACACACAATAACATTTGAAATAAAATAGAATCAAGTTTACTAGGATTGTTGATCAATGTATATGACTACAGGGGAAAAAATGAAATAAAAACAAAATGGTTGTTATACATGCCAGTAGGAAACCATTACACCGGGAAGTGGCGCAGCTGGCTAAGTGTCAGCTGCATAAGATCTCTCTGATCTGTAGGTCATGAGTTCGAAGCCTGCCCGGGTCGGGGTGCGTGCCCGACCTTAAGTGTAGCCTGCTGCCAACCTTTGCAGCCCAAAAGACAGTTCATTTGTCAAGTAGGAGATAAAGGTATCACATTAAGTGGGGAGGCAAATTTTGACTGATTTATGAGGCCATAAAGAACTCCAGGAATCTCTGAAAGGAATGCGGAAGAAAAATAAGGGAAGCTGGAAAATGCTGAGAGTAATGAGGAGTGCGTCAGCTCCCCCTGGTGGCCAGAAGTTTGTCAGAAGTTTGCCAGAAAATTGCCTCTTTGTTTGTCTTTGTTCGTCTATGTTTGTCAATATATGTATATGTTGAACTGCAGGGATTGTCTGCAAGTATATGTATTGTAATCTGCTCTGAGTCCCCTTCGATGTGAGAAGAGCGGAATATAAATGAAGTAAATAAATAAATATAACCAATTTGGTTGTAAAAATGGCCTGGGGGAATAGGGTGATTGTGGTGATGCAGAAGTCCATCACAAATAGTGTAAGGGGAGTTGCCCTTTCTTGCGAGCTTGGTGTGATCTGATGATGATGATGATAATAATAATAATACTTTATTTATACCCCACCCCATCTCCCCAATGGGGACTCGGGGCAGCTCACACAAGGCCAAGCCCAAACAACAAATTACAATAAAATAAAATCAAAACACCAGCAATGAACACAATAAAAAGATACATACATATAAATAAAAACAATATACAACTAGACATCTAAAATCATAAAGACAGGGCGGGCTGCAAGCACATATATAAAATGTTAAAACTCAGGGTGGGATATTCGAATTAGCATCCTTTACAGGGAAAAACATATTTTATGGGGGGAGGGGGGATGGACTCCGAGAACGGGGACATTGAGGAGAGCAATGATAGAAATTAAATAACTACTGTCTGAAAGCACAGCGGAAGAGCCAAGTTTTCAGGTGTTTTTTAAAGGTCTCCAGAGTGGGGGCTTTCCTAATCTCTCCGGGCAAGGAATTCCAAAGATGGGGGCCACTGACGAGAAGGCCCTTGTGCCCACCAGACGAGTCTGTGAAACTGGCAGGGACGACAGGAGGGCCTCCCCCGAAGAGTGGAGGGTTCAAGCTGTTTCATGGAAGGAGATCCAGTCACGAAGGTAGGTGGGTCCCTAACTGTTTAGGGCTTTGTAGATGATCACCTGTATCTTGAACTGGGACCGGAAAATAATTGGCAGCCAGTGCAGTTCTTTAAACAGGGGTTGACTGCTCCCTGTAACTTGCCCCAGTTATTAATCTAGCTGCTGATTGCTGGACATGTTAAAGTTTCCAGGCCATCTTCAAGGGTAGCCCCATGTGGAGTGAATTGCAGTAATCCAGTCTAGAGGTAACCAAGGCGTGGATCACCAAGGTCAGGTCCGACTTCACGAGGTATGGTCGCAGTTGGCGCAGGAGTTTTAACTGTGCAAAGACTCTCCTGGCCACCGCCGATAACTTAGCATCAAGTGTCAGTTGCTGAATCCAGGAGGACCCCCAAACTGTGGACTTGTGACTTTAGGGGGAGTGTAACGCTGTCCAGCACAGGTTGCCACCCAATACATCGGTCAGACGAATGACTGACCTGGAAGACCTCTGTCTTATCAGGATTGATCCTCAGCTTGTTCCTCCTCATCTAGACCGTCACAGTGGCCAAGCACCGGTCCAGTATCCGAGGGGCTTTCTTGGAATCTGGTGGAAAAGAATAGTGGAGTTGGATGTCATCTGAGCAGAGGTGGCACCGTACTCCAAAACTCCGGATGACATCACCCAGCGGTTTCATGTAGATGTTAAATAGCATGGGGGACAGAATAGATCTTTGTGGGACCCCACAGGTCAATAGCCAGGGGTCCGAGCAGGAGTCCCCCAGCTTCACCAGCTGGGAACGCCCCTCCAGGAAGGACTGGAGCCACAGAAGAACCGTGCCCCTGAGTCCCATCCCAGCAAGTCTCCCCAGAAGGATGCCATGATTGACGGTATCGAAAGCCGCAGAGATGTCCAAGAGAATGAGCAGGGTCACGCTCCCCCTGTCCAGTTCCCTGCAGAGGTCATCCACCAAGGTGACCAAAGCTTTCTTGGTACTGGGCCCAGGCCTGAAGCCAGACTGCGAACGATCCAGAAAATTGGTGTCATCGAGAAATCTCAAGCTGCGAGGCAACCACCCGCTCCAGAACCTTGCTCAGAAAGGGGAGGTTGGAAATAGGTCTGTAGTTGTTACAATCTTGACATCAAACTTGAGTGAAAGCATTGTAAGTTTGATATTCTTTGAATTGCTCCAAGATGTTGGAAGATTCTGTGCTGCAGTCACCAAAAATTCTTTGGGCAGAGATGGTTAAGACTGGTTCTAGATCACACAGTGCCATAGTTGGCTCTTTAGCCAAGGGTCAATTGTTAGGCACATTCGGCCAGAGACTTCAGAGTTCCAGGATGCTCAACTCTGGCCTATTCCTCCAAGGTTTCATCTGCTATGCCTTCTTGGACCTGGTCCACCAGAGTCACTTCATTTAATTTCAGATCGTGCTTTAAGAAGTCACTCTGCCAGCCACCAAATACAGTGGCTGTCAGTGGCAAACTTCTAATGGTCTTGATAGACTGATCACAACTTTGCTGTGAACTCAACATAGCTAGACTGGCCAGCAAGAGGTAGGGGTAGCTCATTTGACAGTCAGAAACGCTACTTTGAGTGATATTTGGAAAAACATATAGCTACATTGTGATGGCAGCTTGTTCAACTTAAGCTGTCTGAGGGCTCGCACTAAGACTCCAAACTATCTAGTCCGTGAGCTGCTTTTTGCTGACGATGCTGCCCTTGTCGCCCATTCAGAAGCAGCCCTGCAGCGCCTAACATCCTGCTTCGCAACAGCTGTAGAGCTGTTTGGGCTGGAAGTCAGCCTGAAGAAAATGGAAGTCCTCTACCAGCCCGCACCACAGGAAGAACACCGTCATCCCCCACATCAGCATAGGGATGTGCTTAAGTCTGTTCAGCAGTTCACCTCCCTGGGAAGCATCATCTCTTCAGACGCCAAGATTGATAAAGAGATAGATCACAGATTTTCAAAGGCATATAGTGTATTTGGAAGAGTCTGGGGCAACAAGCACCTGAGACAAAGCACCAAAATCAGTGTGTACAGAGCTATCGTACTGTCTATTATCCTCTATGTGTCTGAAACATGGGTCACCTATAGCCAACACCTACGACTCCTTGAACGCTTTCATCAGCGCTGTCTTCGCACAATCCTAAATATACACTGGCCCAACTATGTGACTAATGTTGCTATCCTTGAGCAAGCAGGGATCACCAGTATTGAGGCCATGCTATTGAGAACACAGCTGCTCTGGGCAGGGCACGTCTCTAGGATGGAGGACCACCGACTCCCAAAGATACTACTCTACAAAGAACTCGCCACGGATCAGCGCAAGAGAGTCACCCCCAAAAAGAGATATAAGGACTCCCTGAAACAACATCTCAGGCTCGGCCAGATTGATCACCAACAATGGTCCACCGTGGCCGAACATCAGGAGGCATGGAGATGCACTATCCACAATGCTGCGGCCTCTTTCGAGAAGACACGCCGAATGGGTCTCGAAGAGAAACGACAACGCAGAAAGAACCACAACTTGAAACAACATCAACCAAGGAGACTTTCCGCTGTGCTTTCCTCAACTGAACTTGCCTATCTCAGATTGGCCTTTTTAGTCATCAACGCCCTTGTAAAAAAGCGTGGGATGAGTCCTTCCTAAGAATCTTCGTTCGCGAAGTAATGCCGAGAGAGCTCACATTGTGTTACAACGGCAGGAATTATTTTCTGGAGCACCATTAAATTCTTGAGGTCAGAAAACATGGCATTTATGTTTAGTGGAGTTAGAATTAATGGCTATTGCACTCCTAGTTGTAAAACTTGGGCCTGTAGAGCAGCTACTACAGCAGTGACTTGATTGTCCTGCTCTGTGAGAGTCTGATTCTCCAGTAACACAGCCAAGGAGAATTTGCTAGGCTGGATTCAGTTTGTCCTGTTCTCAACACTGATCAATAGTTGAAACTGCCAAAATCAGCAGTCGTAGAACAAATGGTATCCAATATCAAATAGTTCAGGCTCAAAAGCTGTAAATCAGAATAGAGTCCAATACTCATAAATCAAATACTTACAAGAGCCAGTGTTGAGAGTTGAACTAAGTTGAATTTCACAGTTTACCTTGAGAAAACTCCCCTGTTTGCAAAGGCAGCCAGCTCATCCCAGCACCGGGAATGTGGCGCAGCTGGCTGGGTGTCAGCTGCATAAGATCCCTGCAGACCAGAAGGTCATGAGTTTGAGGCCTGCCCGGGTCGGGGTGAGCTCTCGACCAATTTGTGTAGCTCGCTGTCGACCTTTGCAACCCGAAAGACAGTTGCATTTGTCAAGTAGGAAATTTAGGTACCACTTTGTAGGGAGGTTAAATTTAACTGATTTCTGGAATTTTTAAATTGCCTCTATGTCTGTCTATATATGTTGTTATTACGCCCCACAGGCTTGTTTTATATCTATACTAGCTTGGGGACCCGGCCCTGCCCGGGTTATTTGAGAAGCGCAGCAGGATGTAGAGTGGGTCATGGGGGCTCTGTGTGCCAAGTTTAGTCTTGATCCATCATTATTGGGAGTTGCAGTGGTATCATGAAATTACTGAAGGTAGTGCAAGTCCCATCATCTCTGTGTGTCCCGTCCCCCCCCCCCCAAAGTGTAGTAGGATGTAGATTGGGTCATGGGGGCTCTGTGTGCTAAGTTTGGTCTGTATTGGTGAATGGATGAGGATGCATTGTTTTTCGAAAGTGAGTGAAGGTACTTCAAAGTCCCATCATCCGCGGGTCCGTCTCACAGTAAACTGCAGCAGGCTGTAGAGTGGGTCATGAGGCTCTGTGTGCCAGATTTGGTGTTGATCAGTCATTGGATTAGGTTTGTAGCAGGATTGGGAAGTGAGGGAAGGTACTGCAAGTCCCATCATCCATGTTCTGTCCCCCTCCAAACTTCAGTAGGATGTAGAGTGGGTCACTGGGGCTCTGTGTGCCAAGTGTGGACTTTCTCGGTGTTTGTGGGGGCCACAGTGG